>JAVJGI010000040.1:120163820-120174279 GCA_035590275.1 Ibycter americanus
AGACTGTGCACCCACCCGAGGTCACCCCCGGCAGGCTACACCCCCGCCTGTGATCAGTGCGCCCCAGCACAGCCCCCCCGCGGGGCTCCCCCCAGCCCCAGGTGCCCCCGGGCATGGGGTGCACCCCTACGCTCTGTGCACCCCCCCGCGCTGTGCACCCCACCTGGCTGCTCTCTGCTTTGCTACCCACCGCCTGCCCTGCGACGTGCCCCCCTCCAGCAGCGGCTCTCGGGGTGCCACAGGCTGGCAACAGGGTCCAGGGCTCCAAGCCACCGTGCCCCAGAGTGATGCCACCGTGCCCCAAAGTGATGCCACCGTGCCCCAGAGTGATGCCACCGTACCCCAGAGTGATGCCACCCTGCCTGCACCCACGGGGCAGCCGGCTGTGCCCTCACCCCGGCGCTGGCTCTGTTTGACACATCCCCCTCCCTCCACCTCCCGCGCCCCCAGCACAGGCATCAGGGAAGACCCCAGAAGGACAGATCTGCCAGGTTTATTCCAAACGAGACTTTATTAACAAGGCAAGGCGCTGGGACCAGGCCAGCACAGCCTGCAGGACATGCGACCTGGGCTCCAGCGGGGACCAGGGACCCGTCCCCTGTGGGGATGGCGGGAGAGGAGAGCCCTTGAGGAGCTGGGGCCACCGCCGAGGCTGGGGGGATGCAGTGGGATGGCTGCCTCCAGCCACAACCCCCACAGATTCATTTCCCTCCAGGCTGTTTGGGGACGCAACATCGGCCTGGCCCTCGGTCCTGGGACACGGCTGGTCCCCAGAGCGCCTCGAAAAGGCACCACAGTCCCGGGGCACCAAGCAAGACAGCAGCACCTGGTAAAAACCAAACCCTCCCAAGGCAAAGCAGTGGTGTCCACTAGAAGAAGGTATGGAGGCACTGCCAAAGGCACTAGACACAAACATGGAGAAGCCAAGAGTTTTAAAAACATCCTCAGGTCTTTCTCAGCCCTTGCAGATTATCTCTGCTTGGCACTTCATCTCTTTCCGATTAAAACAGAAGACCTACAAGAAGGCACTACGCAGCACAGCCACTCCTGCATGCAGAACCCGAGGCTAAGGCAGAGCTGGGGCTGTCCCCAGCGTCGAGGGACCAGGCCACGATGGCTCCGACCTGGCAGGAGGATGCCCAGGGCCACCTTAGCTGAAGTCTCGGTCCGGCAGCACCAGCGGAGCCACCAACGTCCAGAGGTAGAGCAGGAGCCCAGCCCAACTGGAGCAGATCTTCACCCACACGGCCATCCAGGGGCTCGTCAGCACCTGCAGGCTCTCATCCGGCCTGAAACAGCAGAGAAGCAGGCGGCACCCATCACTGCGCTGCACCCATGGGCTGGCATCTCCCTGTGCGCCCCGAGCACGGCGGGCAGCAACCGCGCCGGGGAGGGATGGAGGCTGCGAGCACCCAGCCACCGGTGCAATGCAAAGAACATGGAGGAGGGAGCAGAGCCGCATGCTTGCAGCCACGCAGCTCCCTGCAGCCACGCAGCTCCCTGCAGCTCGCCCAGGGAATGTGACCCCGCCACTGCAGCTGACAGCACCCCAAGTGGGTCCCTGTTCCCTGCACATCCCAAGGGATCCCGGGCTGCAGCAGAGGATGCTGCAGCAGGGAGCTGGCAAACCCAGGCACAACCTGCCATAGGCAGCCCTATGCTACCTAAAACTAATTAACGCTGGTTAGGGTGCACGTTAAGTGGGCTTGCACACAGATGCATCTCAGCAAAGAGCTCTGCCCGGTGCAAGGGCAGGGAGGACACCAGGAGAAGGGGATGCAGAGGAAGGGGGACAGCCCCTGGTCCCCGCGCGAGCTCTGCCCACCTGTACCAGTTGGTGAGGCTCATCATGATGTAGAGGGCAGCCAGGAGGAGGCAGAAGTGGAAGAAGGTGTAGTTGTAGGACACGCCGTCCTGCTCGTTGTCGTAGGCACGGTGCAGCCCGCTCTCCGCAGCCGCCGCCTCGCCTCCTGCCCCGGCCGCGCTCTCCTCTGTCAGCATCAGCTTGTTGACCTGCGGGTGGTCCGAGGAGCGGACGCTGCGGGCAGAGGGGCGCAGGCTCAGGGCTGCCTGCCTGCTGCCTCCTTGGCTGCCCCCCAGCCTGAGGGCCCCCCCAAGCCTGCCCACCTGGGAACACCCTGGGGGCCGTCCCGGGAGAGGCAGGGCAGTTTTGGGGGGGTGCAGCTTGTGTGGAATCCCCAAAAGCTGTTAGCGCGACCCTGCAGGGCAGCCTGCCTGTGTCCCTAGGGACCGGGATGGCTTTGCAAGAGGCACTTAGTGACAAAAACCCTGACCCAAGCTCTGACCTCCCCTCCAGCATCGCCTTCCCCCAAAAGCCTCTGATGCCTCCCTGCTCCGGGCAGGCAGAGGGACAGTGCAGTCCCCAGGGACAAGTCCTCACCTGATGAAGAGGGCGCAGAGGATGAAGATTATCAGCCCCACGATGCTCGGGGCATCCCACCAGGTTGTCAGCGTCTGGGTGGCCATTGCCGAGCTGGTGCTGTTCCTCACCAGCAGTGTGGGGTTACAGGTCTGGTCTGGGGGGGACAGGCAGGGGGTTCAGCACCTTTCCCCAGCCCCCAGAGACCCAGAGGGGCAAAGCACCCAACCCAGTGTGTGGTCCTGCCCTGTGCACCCCCTCCCAAACCCCAGGCCGCATCCTGCTTACTTGGTACATTGGCCAGGGCGGACCAGGTGACGTAGACAGTGTAGAGGGTGACGAGGGATGCCTGTAGCAGCCCCGAGTGTGGCTGAGCATCCTGCAGATGCAACGACAGGTGCTCAGGGCAGGTCCTGTACCCCACAGTGACACGGCCACCAGCCTCCCAGGTGCCCTCCACCACCTCACCTGAATCTTGGGCAGTATGGACACAGTGGAGACGATGAGGCAGAGGATAAGGTTGATGCTGATGAGGACCTTGCCCTCCGTGCAGCCCTCGGGCTTGGTGTAGTAGATGTAGAGCAGCACTATGGCCGCAATGGAGGTGGCATAGAAGATGAAGGTGATGATGCAAAGGGCTGGGGGAGAAAACAAAACGGAAAGAGGCTGGAGCAAAGCCCCCAGTCCCCCCAGCTCAGCGTCATCCAGTGCAGGACGACCTTGCTCATCCCTAAACTCTCTACGGTGCCAGCCGTACCAACCTGCATACCAGCCCTTGGCATTGCTCTCGCCTGCATTGTGCAGCCACAGCTGGTTCCAGGAGTGGGCAAAGTCGATGAGGAGGATGAGTTGGATAAGGATGAAGAGGAAGGAGCCGACCACACCGAAGTAAAACCAGACTTGAGGGGAGGAGAAAACCCATTTAAGAGCAGGGAAAGCGGGACTTCGGCGCAGGGGCACACAGCTGCAGGGATGCCAGCTCCAGCCCTGGGTTTAATCCTGTGCAGAGGGTTAACCCAGAGGTGCAGAGGAGAGCATGGGCAGCTCCTCACCTGAGGTGAAGACACCATCGGGGATGTAGAAGGCCCCCACCGTGATCCCCACCAGCACCAGGAACTTGAAGAACCAGAAGCTGCAGGAGGAGAGAGGAGGCACGGTCTGCAAGTGGGAACCAGTGGGGAAGGGGGGGTCTGGCCCTTCCCCACACCAGCATACCCCCAGGGACAAGTGCTCACCCATTCTGCACGGCGGCTCGTGGGTCCTTGCTGCTGCGCACACACACCATGATCACGGCAAAGAGGAAGAAGAAGGCGGCCATGGCGAAGCCCATGCGGTACACGGCTTTGTGGCCCAGGAAGCTGTCACAGTTGACACGGGTCTGGACCCCCAGGACCGACCCGCTGCCTTCACAGAAGCCGGGGAGCTGCAACAGCGATGGGAGGGTGAGCGTCACCCCAGCATCCCGCACCCACCGTGAGCCCTGGTGCCACCAAAGATGGGCCAGCCCATGGTTGCTCCAATGCCACCCGTAAAGCAAGTGGATGGCCTGCTTGGGGACAGCAGTGGAGTGGTACAGCTAAAGCCACCCTGCAGGTCAGTGGAAAGCTGAGATGAAACCAGCATTTCCCAAAACACTTAGCCCAGCCTTCGCATTAGCTCAGCTGGCACATCTCAGCTCCCTGCATCTGAAGTCCCACCTCCATGACTTGCAAGTCACTTTGCCAATTGAACCCAAAAAATGGGATGTAGGAAACTTTCCTGGGAGACATTTGAGAAAACTAGATAATGCATGAAATTATCCCACTGCATTTTCCTCTCCGTGGAAAACCAGGGTTAACAACACCCTCTCCCAGTGAGATGCTCAGAAAAAAAGGAACAGAAGCACCATCATGCCCCAAAAATTCACTTTCTGATTCAGCCTCCTGTACCCAGCATGCGCTAAACACCTCCCCCGTGGTGACCAAGCCCAGCAACCTCCGGGAGTTATTTACCTTGTGCAGCTCCTTCTCCACGCCGGGGATTATCATAATAACGGACACAAGGGTGCCAAGGAAGAGGAAGAAGGTGAAGAGGAGGCGGGAGATGGTGGAGTTCTTGGCTGAGGGGCAGCAGCCACAGAGCAGGCAAGACGCAGAGCCGCAGAGACAGGACAACTGCAATGAGAGCACCCTTATGTTGCTGGGGTCGAAATTGGCCCCAAAACACGTGCCCAGGTCGAACCATAAGGAGATCTGCCCGAGAATCCACACTGCTGTACCGGGGGCTTTGCTCAGAGCTTCTCGCCAGCCAGCATCGTAACCCACAGCCCATGAGACCTCATGGAAATGGCTCTAAATCCCCCCAAAATGTTGCTGAAAACCAAAAAAGCCACAGGAGCAGGTTCACTGCAATAACCAACCAACTTGGAAAATGACACCAAGAGTCCTGGAGACACCCTCATCTTCTTTTTTGCTCCCCAGCAACTGCATGCAAAAAAAGGCTCTGGTCAAAACAAAGCATTGCCCTGCAGGAGCCTCTTTTCTTTACCAAAAAAAACCCAAAGTTTGCAAAATAATTTAAGGCTGCCTTTCCAATCTAATACAGGGTGGGGAAAACACTGATACCAGCATCATAGGGAAACTAGCTTGTTCTGCCATCCTTCCCCCTCCCCACAGGCCACTTTACAGGTGGGGAAACTGAGGCACAGCATCCCTGGGAGTCCACAGTGGGTCCTGGCTTTCCAAATCCAGCATTGGCAGCGCTGCCGGGTGCACCCTCACCCCAGGGGAAGGGGCTCCCATTGCTGTGCCAGAGGTGGGTGCAGAGCAGGGAACCAGGGAAACCCCAGCTTAGCAAAACCCAACCTTACTGCCTAGCAAAATATTGGCAGAGGTTTCCTGCACAAGGATTGTGCAGAATAAGGCTTGCAGGGAGAAAAAGGAATTTTTTATTCTTAGAATATTTATATTCTTAGACTTCCCTGGCTCCTGCAAGCCATCACGAGAAGAGCATTAGGGAGATGCTGTTTGCACCCCAGCAGTTGGGCTGGGCTGAGTTTTGCTGCTTCGGTATGGTGTTCCCTCTGATCTGTCCAACAATTTGGATATTCACCCACCTATTTAATACGCACAAGGTCTGGGATTGCTGCTGTCGTTTGCCTTAGAGGAAGAACAGCTGCAGGGCTTTTGCATAACAGGTTTTAAAGTCCATGATGGGGCAGGAATGCTGGATACGGGCATAGCCAGCCCTGACTGCAGCATCCCTGATCTGGATGGGGAAGATTTTCAGCCTCTTAATCACCCGTGCCAGCCCCGGGATCTCCCGGCTCGCTGCCACATCCTGAAACCCCTATTTTCCCAAAAGAGGGTGAAGCTGGAAAATAAATAGGGCATATTCAGGCAAGAGAATTTAAGAAGCTTTTTGGGATGGCCTGTCACTGCTGGGTCCCTAATCCACTATGTCCTGCGAGCAGAAGGTCCCATGTTAAATATTCAGGGAAAAAATAGGGGAATAAGGTGTCTCTCAGGTTTATATTGAAGATGCTACACCCTCAGGAATTATTGGGGTTGGCTGGGGAAGTAAAACCAACATCTCACGTCAAGGCAAAGCAGGTGGCAATGCCCTCCTGGCCACTGAGCCAGCAGCCAGCACTGACCCCACGTAAGTGAACAGATGGGCTAAAGTGCTAAACAAAACCTCAAAGGACCCCAAAATTAAATTAAAACTAAATTCCCAACTGTGCCCCACTCCCCATGGTGTAAGCAGGAACAGTGGGAACAGTGGGGCTCTCAGGACAGACAGCCCAAGCAGTGCAACAGCAAAATATACCCCAAGTCCTCTAAAACAAGGAATCTTCAGGTTATTTCCTTTTTTTTTTTTTTTTAATGCCTCACTGAAGCTCTCACAAGCCCACAGCCTCCCCTGGCCCACACACCGGCCCAAGGAGCAATGAGAAAACTGCAGGCAGGTGCTGGCAAGCTTCCAGCTACAGGTATTGCCTAGAGACCAACGGGAATTAAATATCTGAAGTTTGTTTAAAATACTACTGCTTCACTTTTCAAATACCTCTCTCCAGCTAAAAGGCATTCCAAAACCCACTTTCAAAATTTACAGCATTGGGCATTTTTAACTCCTTTATCAGAGCCACCTTCTTCCTAGGAAACCCTGTGACCACCTCAGGTCCTCAACAAACTGTTTTCCCCTCTATTTACCAGCTAACATCATTGATTTATTTTGCTTTCAGTATTTCATTTCTTCTCTTTGAACAGCTCTTCCTCTCCTGCGCTTGAGACACATCAGCCGGCCAGATGCACTTGCAAGCAGGAGAAGGGTTCAGCTCTCTCCCAGTATTAAGGGATGCGCATTTGTTAAGTGTTTATTATGGCTATGGGCTTCCTAATTATACCCAGCAATCAATATTAATTAAAATATCGCTCAGTATCTACTCAAATATACATTTCTCATTGCTAAAATTAGTGTAAAAAATGGATGTGGCAGGAAAGAAAACCAGATGTTGAGCTGCTGTGCGAGCAGGACGTGAAACCTGCAGCTCCCTCATCAGGGATGCTCATGGACGCTCATAAGCAATCATTCTGATGCCCCCAAATCATTAAAGGTGGCTTAGAATTTTTTTTAAGCATAAGCACATCATTATTTGAGAAAAATCACCTCCTTTCTGATTTATTCCTATTTACCCACATCCCAGCCCCACCAGAGGCTGTGTTGAGCTGATGGTACCCACAGGACCCGGGGCAGGTGAGAGAGCCCCCGCATCCCACGGGGACCCTCATCCCGCCTCTCCAGGAGCTGCTCAAGGGACATCACTTCATGTTTTCAACTTGAAAGCAGGAAAAAATGGCATTCAGTTAAAGATTGCTTCCTTTCAGGCTCATTAAATGCACCACTTGCACAAGAATGCATGTAAAATGTGCCAGCGTTACTGTATTTCCCCTACAAATAAATAAATTAAAAAAAAAAAGAGAGAGAGAACAACGAAAATCCCTTTTAATGCAGAATTACTGCATTATTTGACCTGACCTAGCAAAACACCTTACTACACCCTTAACTTCAAGCACACCAATACCTCCAGCTCCTCTCCTTTCACTGCCCACTGAAACAAAAAGCACCAAGTCCCAAAACCACGGAAACCGGCCTGGAAAATCATGAAGTTTGTTGTTGTTCAGCAGGATTTGGGCGTTCAGCCTCACATCCAGGCACCACCAAAGCCTGGCAGGAGGCACAGCCTTGGGTATCATGTTTTGTTCGGGGTCGGCGTGGGTGGCTGAGGGGTAAAGGGTCCCCAGGGCCATGATGGAGCTGGGCTGAAGGGAAACCCTTGCTCCGCGTGCAGCCCCCAACCCCTCTAGGAAAGCTGCAGGTGGACAAGTTAGATTCTAGTATGAGGCTTTCAGGAGCCTACAGCATCCATGGAGCCTGCCGGAGGTTTATTTTCAGGACAATCCTTACACGGCCAAGCTCTGTGGCTGTATTTCAGGTTTTACAGCCTCTTGCAACCATGGGAAGGCAGCCGCTGCGGTAACGTGGTGCAGCAGCCCCGTCCCACTGACCTGCTTTGTGCAGCAGTAACACGAGAGTCCCATGTCACTGGGAGCCTTTTTTCATGGCTCCTGGTGCCCTTCTGGGCTACCCCCCCTCTAACCTCCTTGGCCAAGGAAGCAAAGGAACCCTGTGCCACACACTAACCCAGCCTGCTGCCTGGGCACCTCTTGATTTCAGCCTTTTTCTTTAAAAAGCAAGTGGGTTAAGAGCAAGGAAAATCCTCCCACATTAAGGCAGCACTGGACGTGCTCTGATACACCTCCTTTCAAAGACTCTCAAAGGCGCCCGTAAGTATGAACATGGCCAACGGCCAAACAGCAGGATGGAAAAAGCCAACCAAGGGAAGTGGCTGCAGCCCGAGAGCGGTGGATTAATGAGGAAGCATCAGTTTTCAGCTGCTGCAGATGAAAGATTAATCTCTTCAGTTTCACTGTCGACTTCCTCATTAAATCCAGCTCACCTCCAGCGCATCTCGCACGTAAGGGCTGCTGTGCTTCCTCCTCTGCCTGGAGGCTGGGAGAGCGTGGCCAGAGCTGGACAAGGACCGTCCACCCAGCCAGGGAAACACAACAACATGACTGAACTACACCACCCCAACTACACCAGCCCACCTACACCACCCCACCTACACCAGCTCACCGACACCACCAAACACACCACCCCAACTACACCAGCCCAGCTACACCACCCCAACTACACCAGCCCACCTACACCACCAAACCTGCACCAGACCACCTACACCAGCCTACCTACGCCACCCCACCTACGCCACCCCACCTACACCAGCTCACCTACACTACCAAACCTACACCACCCCACCTACACCAGCCCACTTACACCAGCCCACCTACACCACCCCAACTACATCATCCCAGCAACACATCTTCTGCAAGCTGCCTTTGCCCTGGCAAACCCAGGAAGGCAGAGACTGAGTCAACCAAAAGCAATGCCGAGCAACTGGTCTTTATCTCCTGTTAAATTAATGACCCAGCAGGTTAATCAGTACCAAACCCGCAGGGTCAGGCACAGGCTTGGGAGGCTCGTGGCTCTCACAGCTGGCAGGTAGATTGGTACTGGCACAACGAGGGTGACAGTCCCCATGGGGTGCCCAAACCATGCCGGAGGGCTGCACCAGCCCCTGGCGTTCACTTTGGCTTGGGCAGGCTTCTGCTGGCAACACCAGCCCTGTCCCCCAAGGAAGGCAGCTCGAGGTGACCGCACCGCTCATGGCAGCAGTGGGCAGAGTCTGGCAAAGCACTGGGGGCGGAGAAAGGGAAATTATTCTTGTGTGCTGCAAAGTTTAACTCGGGAACGACTTGTAGAGTTGTAATGCGAAAGCATTAAAGATGACTTGGCAATCTGATGCTGCTTTGACTCATGATACAGGCTGACCCGAAGCAGTTAGCTCAGATTTTCTTGTTAAAATTTTTTTAAAATACACAGATCGGGGGGTTGGTCTGGTTTTGGTTTGGTTTTTTCTGTGTTGTGTTTTTCCAGTTCATCATTGAGCTAAAACACCCACTTAGTCAACCAGCTCCACTGGAAGGAACAGGAGAATTAAACCTATATAGCCACTCTACCCCGTTACCATGGCCTGGCCAGCTTTTTGGGGAAAAATATCCAGAATTAGGCAAGAAAGCTTCTAGCCCTGTTCCAGAGTAACTCCTGGCTTTTCCAATACATGCCCATAAGGAGAAGTATCAGATGTGTGTCACAGACGGAGGCCTTGCAGACCGCCCTCCATCCAATCTTTCAAAAGCTCCTGTTCGTTAAACCTCCAAAACTTTGAGGTCAAGTTGCAAAATGGGCCCCGTTTCCAGGCCGGCGGCTCCCGGGCTGGTTCCGCAGCCCTGCCTTGGCCCTGTGCCCGCAGGTGAGGCAATGCCAGGAAGGCAACACCAGCCGTGGGCAGATGCCTGCGTCACTGGGTATGGCACCCCAAATCACGCACCCTGCGCCTGCCCTGGGCCGTGGCACCCACACAGCCCCCCCCCCCCTCCCCAGACCTGCACCCCCTGTCCCGCTTCCTTCTCTTCTCCATCCCCAGCCCCCCACTTCAGGGCTTGGCAGTGAGAAACAGGCAGGACCCCCGGTGCCCCAGCATCGCAGTACCCCCGCAGTGTATTGGGTATCAGGGCAGGGGGGCCAGGACCCCCGAGTCCCCCCAGCTTAGCAGGGCACCACTTCTCCAGCTCCCCACATACCCCAAGCACACTGGGGTGCAGCACCCCAGGCGCCTCAGACCCCACGTTCCCCTCGACCATCACATTCATGAGCCCCAGAGTTCTCTGGGTCTCCCCTGGACACCCCCAGGTGCAGTGGGATGCCCTGCTCCAGGGGTCCCCTGCATGCCCCCAGGCACAGAGGGTGCATCCCTCCGGGGGTCCCCTACATCCCCACAGGCACAGAGGGGTGCATCCCCCGGGGGTCTCCTGCATCCCTCTGGGGGTCCCCTCCATCCCCCCAGGCACAGAGGGTGCATCCCCCGGGGGTCCCCTGCATCCCTCAGGGGGTCCCCTGCATCCCCACAGGCACAGAGGG
>JAVJGI010000040.1:120185185-120200863 GCA_035590275.1 Ibycter americanus
GCGGCGTCCCCGGGGCTCCTGCCCGGCGCGGAGCATCCTGCCCCCGGCCCCCGGCTGGCGGCGGCAGCGGCATCAGCATCAGCATCAGCATCGACACTGACACCGGCATCAGCGTCGACACCGGCACCGGCGTCAGCATCCACACGGGCACCAACATCAGCATCAACGCCGGCACCGGCATCAACACCGGCAGCGGTATCAGCGCCGACACCGGCAGCAGCACCACCGGCACCAGTATCGGTATCGCCACCGGCGCCAGCCCCAGCGGAGCCCAGGTGAGCCGCTGATGGGTGGTGGGTGCAGGTGCCATGGTTGCCCGGAGGCCCTGGGCCGCGGCGGTGGGTGCCCTGTGCTTGTGGGTGCTGGGGACCAGGCTGGGTGCCCACCCTGGGAAGCGGGTGCCCACCCGGGGCACCTCCATGGCAGCGCATCAGAGCGAAGGGAGGGTGAGGAGGCAGGAGGCTCAGCAGATGATGGTGGCCTCGGCGGGCAGACGGTTTTTGGGGAGATGAAACTTCGCAGCAGGCTGCGGTGCTGAGCAGGGTGGTAGGGTGTCTCTCGAAGGCTTGGGGGGTCCATGTCCACCCCACCAGGGGCAGGTGGCTCGGGGGGGCGGATCGGGTGAGCAGTGGTCAGGTGCTGAACAAAGCTCACCCATCTCAGGGTGGGCACTTCAGATCAACCCCCATGGTGGCCCCTCTGTCCCAGCCTGAGACCCACCCTTGGTCCCTCACTCCCTGCTCCCTCCTCCCTGGCAGGTCCTGGGGTCACCCCTGCCCCCTCCACCCTGCACCATCCTCACCTCAGCTACCCCAACCCTCCCGACCCCCCAGCTCCAGCCCTCAGCTTCCTGCATTAGAGCTTCCCAGATGATTTCAGGCCCAGGGAGCTGCAGGGGACCCAGGCAGCAAGAGCCCAGGGAGAGCTGGCACAGGGCTGAGCACTGCTCCGTGCAGGGGACACGCTCATCTTGTGCCTCCTCCCAGGTGGCATCCTCTTGGGAGGAAAGGGCTTCCCCAGGGACAACCCCTCCTCGCTGCCTTCAGGGCATTATTTTGGCAGGTTGCCCCTGCAGATGCTTGGATCTGGTCCCTTTGGTCCCTGGAGCTGGCTCGTGTCCCCTGGCTGTGTGGCAGTGCCACCGAGGAGGTGGCAGAGGCAGGATGTCCTGTGCTCACCCCAAATACTCACAGCCCATGACCTTGGGGCTGTCCACCAAGGGATGCCTGAACCCTTGCTGTCACAGGGGGCTGCCTGGACTCCTCCCGGGATGTCCACCCTCGTCACGGCTGGGCAGGAGAGGTGGGAGATATAATGTGGGGGGAAATGGTCCTGCCACTGTCTCCACCCTTTATCTGCTTAGCAGCATCTGCCCCCCAAAAAACAGGAGATTTTTGAGGGGGAAGGGTGGCGGCAGAGCCAGGTTCTCCTCACTTTTTTAAACTGGGGGAGTCACAGCATTTCTTCCCCAGCTGGGATGCAGAGGGGGAGGCAGAGGAGGTGGCCGGGAGCTGGGGATGCTCGGTGGGAGGCTGTCAGTGGCTGTGGTTGCAGCCACCCTTGGAGGAAGCCTTGGCATTTGGCTCCTGGTTCAGCTGGCAATGCTCTGGCACCCTGCCCTGGCCCCACGCTCGCTGGCAGGACGGGGTGCTCAGGTTCCTTGTGGGAGCATGGCACCATGAAGGACGGGGATGGGGCCACAGCCCTGCTCTGACCTTGGGTCCTCGGGCAGGCGGTTCCAGCGCCTGGCTCAGCTCAGGGGCAATGGGTCCGGCTCTGCTCCATCAGGGCTGGGGATTTCAAGCTGTCCCTCTGATCCCAGGGTGCCTGCACAGATTTCTTCCCTCCTTGGCTTTCGGTCCCTTCCCCGCCAGCTCCCCAGGAGCCAGGCGGGTGTCACTGGGTGGTGGGGAAGGTGCTGTGACAGCCACCTCATTGGAGAGTCCTGATGATGCTCCTGGCATCTGTGCAGGGATGGAGGAAAACATCTGGATCACCTCCATGCAATGCCTTGCCACGGGAGAGGCCCCTCGGTCCCTCATGAGAGGATGCTGCCTGGGGAGCAGGACACACTGGAAGATTTCTACCTCCCTTCTTGGATGAGTTGCAGTGGGAAGGAGGAAATCTGCTGGCTGCCAGGGACCTGGGGGGAAGCACATGCCGAGGGCTCCCCAGGGAGCCGGAGGTACCAGCTGCAGCACGTGGCCTGGGAAGCGTCAGCTGGCTCTGCTCCCCAAAATTAATTATCTGGGTGCCTGCATGTGTCCTGCTGCTTTGGCAGAGCTGGGGAGCCTCCTCCGAATTCAGTGCTGCTTTCTTGGGGCACCCTGCTGCCCTCTCTGCCGTACCCAGCTGGGCCACGGTCCTCTCCTGGTGCCAGCCAGTGGCAGATGGAGAAAAGGGACCTTGTGCTGGTAGAAGTGGCTCGCTGGTGCACGGCTGAGCCCGGGGCCATCCGGCTGCCTTTCAGAAATGCCTGGCGTGTCACCCAGCCTGTGGCACTCCTGGCAGGGCACAGCCCAGCATGCCCTTGGTGGCACCCAGCTGGCACCCTGTGTCCCCACAGATATCCCAGCCCCTGCCCCAGGCAGCCCATCGCCCATGTCGCAGCATCCTCAAGGCTCCTTGGGTTTCCCCTGGCACGAATTCTCGTGCCACCCACACACTCCGCACCCACAGCCAGCAGAATCGAGGATGTCTCCAGCCCCAGCATCTCGGATCAGGTCTGTCAGCTCCCACCCAGGATGCTGAGGCTGGAGCAGCTGAAGAAAAGCCATTTGGGGAGGAGGGAGTCTGAAACTGCTAAAGAATGAAACCTATTTCGATGTGGGTGACATGTTTATTATGCAAAATTATAGTTTATGCCATCGTCAGAGCAGCTAACTAAAGGTTATGGTGGGAGCTGTATTACCCAGGGCTCAATCATTGTAATTACCTCCCATTAGATCACCTGCTTTGCAACTGAGATGTGTGGAAGGGGAAGCTCCTGTTTACCTCCCTTGGCTACGAGAGCAAGTGCTGATTTACCAGCGATGCCAGGTCCCTCTCTGTGGGGGCTGTGGGTGGGTTTCCATCACCCTCATGTGAAAGAGGCTGTTGCATTTTCCCCCTGGGACTCAAAAAGGACCCAAATCCAGACAATGGGACTGAGAGCAGACCCACGGGGAGAGGGGCATGGGGAGATGGGCTCAGCCCTCCCATGCAACACCAGCATCTTCGTGGGGTCCCTGATGGGGACCCAACACTCCCAGGGAAAATTCCTGTTCTCCTCCCACCACACCAGCAGTTAAAGGTAATTAACTGAAGGGGATGTAAGCAGGGATGCTCACAAGCCCTGGGAGAGGTCACAGCCCACAGGCTGACAAACACCTGGCTGAAGCAGCTTGCATCCCTCCCTGGGATGTGGTGGGATCCCTGCCTGCATCCCTCCTTGGGATGCAGGACAGCATCTCCCGTCTGGGAGGTGTGGGCAGGGGAACACAAGCCTGTGGCCCACACTGCTCGTGCGTGGGCAGGGGAGCTGCTGTTCGATGGATCTGCACCCAAACCGATGTGCAGGTGAGGGTCTCATTGCTGTGCTCTTGCTGGATGTGTCTTCCTGCGTGGTGGTGCTGAGCTAGGTCATGTAGCTGTCACCTCCCCCGTCACTGGGAAGCCAGGAGCTGCCAACGCCGCTGGTGCCAAGGATTTGCCATGTTCCCGCAGTAAATAGCCACGACTGGAATATTACTGGTGATTTTTGGGGTGCTTTTTGTTTTCCTAGCACTGATGAGCAGGCAAGCTGGCAGGGCCAGCGGTGGCTGCGGGGTGTGGGGGGGACCTTTCTGCTGTCCCAGAGCTGCTTCCACGCCAGTGCTTTGCCCAGCCTGTGTGCCAGACCCCAGCAAGGGAGCTGCTGGCTCCTTCCTTGGGGATGCCATATTGCAAAGCAGCTCTATCCCTGCTGGCAGCAGCTTTCCCCGAGTCCTGCCTGCATCTTTGCACTGGGACCTCACATCCCCCAGCTGCTGGGGAACAGAAGCCCAGCTGTATATGATGGTAAAATCTGGAGGTGCTTGTTATTAGCACAAAGCAAAAGAAAAAATTTCCTCTCTACATTTCCCAGGGAAGAATTGGAAACCCAGGGGAGATGAAGTGGGATGGGAAGCAGTGATGTGCACTGGGCTGGGAGCCCCAGGCTCTAAGAGGATGGAGAAGAGGACCTGGGATATGGTTATTCCCTCTCCATGTGAGCAGGTCCCGATGCATGCCCCACAGCCAACGCAGCTGAGGTTATCCATGCCCTCCCTCCTGCACCAAGTTCTTGGGAGCTTTTGGGTGGAGGGTAAGCCCTCAGCAAAGCCCAGCAGCCATGCTGCGCTGTCAGCCCATGCCCTCATGCCTCTGCCCGCTGAGCTTTCAGTGCTTCGCTCTTTTATAAGAGCAACTCAGGCTTGTCCAGGAATGAAATTAGGATGGTCCAGAGGGCATCACACGTTCAGGTTTCCCTGGTGCTTTCGGCATCTGCCCCCAAGATAACCCGTGTGCTGCTCCCATGGGAAAAGATGCCTCAATTTTATCCATGTATTGACTTGTAGGAGACGCTGTGCTGAGCAGGGCTGTGTTGGGATTAAACCACCGAGTCCTCTGGAGCACATTTTCCTGACCCAATCCAGGTCTGCAGGATCAAAATGAGATTTTCTTTGTGGTCACTACCCTTTGGGGAAGCCAAGCCATGATGTGGGACGTGGAAGTGAGCACCTCAAGGTCCACAGGCACCCAGATTTGGGTTGGTAGCACTTGATTTGCCCTGCAGATGCTTGGGGAAACTTTGGGTTGGGATGTCAGCGAGCGCATGAGCTGGTTTCACTCTTACCCTGGAGCAGGACTTGCTCTGATTTGCGTTTGCAGCATTATAAACCAAAGTGACAGTTTATACAAATAGCCTGAAATCCTGTCTGGAGAGACTCAGGTTGGATTTTTTTTTTTTTCCTGGCTTTCGTGAGGGTATTAAACAGAGCTGAACTCTGCCATCATCCTCAAGTGCGATGAGACCAGGACTGATGGAGCAATAACGCACCCTTCGTTTCTCCCAGTGACTCCATCCTATGGATGCCAGCAGCAAAAACCACCTCTTGTGCTCATCTCCCTGTTGGCATCCAGGAAATCGAGGAATGAAGATTGTCAGTGTCCCGTTTTGGAGTCCTTCATTCTCTTTGTCTTGAATAGGAATTTAGGTACCAATATCCAATGAGCCTGGATAAGCCCTGGTGCAGAGCCAGTGAAGAGAAACATTTATGTTCAGTCTAGGCTGGCATTAGCTAGGACACATCTCAGGTTTTAGTGTGAAACAGAAATTTCTAAGCCCTACAGCTGGAGAAAAAAATCCTAAAAAAATAAGTCAGCCCTAAAGCATGCAAGAAGGAAACAGGGAGAATGGATGGTCTTTAAAAGCGAGAGTGAAGGATGAACTTCAAAAGCATCCTTGTAACCCAGGGAGAGGTTTGGGTGGAATAATTCAGAACTGGGGTATGAGCAGGGATGGGACTGAGCCTAGACCTGGTCCTGCCCACCTGCAGGGCACTGATGGGGACCAGAGAGGGAGCAGGGGAAAGGGAGAAGAGGGATGTGAGGAGGATGAGAGGGATGTCAGGGTGATGAAAGAGAGGAAGAGACACTTCAACATGTCCCAGACCAATGGATGAGGCAATCCAAGCACAAGTGGGAATTGCAGAGAAGAGGGAAAGCCGGCCATGCTGCGAGGATGGATGCGCCAGAGGAGCAGAGAGGAAGGTCAAAGTGCAAAGCAGGACACAACGGGAAGGGCTTAGAGGGTAACGAGAATTACTGTTGTAAGTACATTAGTCTAACGAGAAAGATCCGCCGCTCAGCGCTGAGGGGAGGCGGTGGGAGCCCTCGTGTTGCATGCCTTTCAGGCAACAGTTTGCTGGAAAGTGCATCGCATGGAGGGACCACCCCTGCGGGTACTGGGATGCGCTGGACTTTCTCAGGCTGGGCCAGAGATCTGGGGAGCTGCCAGTGTAACCTCTTCTCTGGAAACCTGCTGGAACGATTCCTCAGAGCTTTGGGAAGGAGCTGAGGCCACATGGTGAGGGGGAGCCAGGGAAAAATGAGGGAAAAAGTAGTGTGAGACCTCGATGATGCTCCAAGCATCCAGGCACATGTTCACATGGATCCCTGCACTGCTTTGCTCTGGACTGTGACACCGTTACTCGAAAGGTGCCAGGCAGGACCCAGGCTGGCCCAGGCACCTTCCCAGCCCACCCAGAATCCTGGTGATTTAGGGACAGAAGTGCCAGTCCATGGTCGGAGAGGTTTCGCTGCCAAAGGCAGGCAGCGGAGCGTCAGCATCCCCCCATGGGCAGGCGCTGGCAGCCACATCCCACCCAGCACCGATTCCAGGAGGGATCATCATCTTGAGACGCTTTGGCTGAAACTTCCTTGTGCTCTGGGCTTGAAGCAAAACCTGTTTTTCATGTAGTTCTGCATCTCCAGGTTAAATACCCCTGCACCAGCCAACATCCCTGGGGCCTTCCCCCCCTGCCCTGGAGACAAGGAGTTTGGGACAGTGTTTATTCCCATCCTTTCCTCTTGCCTGGATCCTGGGAGCAGTTTATGGGCTGCTGGCAGTGGACAAAACCCATTTCTATGTGGCAGTGGGTGCCTGCTCAGCATCTCCTGGGCTCCGGCACCAGCAGCACTGCCGCTACGTCGGGCAGGAACGCTGCTGCCTGCAGCCACATCCCTTGAGACGAAACCACCGGGACCAAACCTGCTGCCTCCGTGGGAGATCTCTCAGCTCTCCAGATTTCATCCTGTGTTTAATTATTGCCATCTGCTGTTCCAGGCTCCAGAGGCTGCTTGGTCTGTCTGGTGGCTGTCGGTCTCTGGTTAGATCAGCCCCGTTGGATTTTCCTCCTATGTGGACTCATTGCTGATTTTCCTGGATGATGTTCTCATTCCCTCCTGATCTGGGGCAGCTCTTTCCTTCCTGGCTTGCAATGCTCATTTAATTCAACATTACAGTTATGCCTCACTAAATCCTTCCCATTTTTTATCATCTCTTAATAACATCACCATCACGGGTTTGTCAGTGAATTTTTGAAGGGTTCACGCTGGGCTGCAGCGTTCCCCAGCCTGTTGTTGGAAGGGCACAGCACAGACCCTGTATCACAAATTAAACGAGCATGAAGAAGCCCCTTATAAAGAAAGCTGAGAACATTAAATGGCCGAAACCCCCACTTCCAGATGAGCTACTGACCCTTCAACCACTTAGATGCTGAAGAAGATGCCTATGGTCAAACGAATACTCAAGAAAACTTTACAGCCATCACTGTAACATCTCCCCAGTCCTAAACACCTCGGAGCATTTCTGGTTCATGTGCCCTGGGAGGGGGAAGGCGTTTGGCAAAGCTGGCCAGTGCTGTGTGACCATGGTGGGGACTGCAAGGTATCCCGTGGTCCCTGTGCTCCAGGTGCTGGCTCCGGCAGCAGCCACAGATGCTATTTCAGGTGAGCCTGTGAGCGTGGTCTGCTCCCTCCCACCCCTCAGCACCCCAGGTTGCTGTGTTAGAGGGGACATCCCTGCCTCGATCGCTGGGGAGTATTCATGGATGTGCTGCCCATGGAGGCGTCTGACCCCAAACTGAACCCTTGGTCTCTGGCTGCTCCATCCCCAGGGTGTTTCACACCTTCCTCTGCCCATTCAGTATCTCCCTTCCTTCCTCCAGTGTTTTTATATTCAGAGAAATGTGAAATTAGGGCAAACCTTTGAGCAGGAATGACACCACGCTGGGGGGAAGACCTCCACCACCAAACCCTGCTGCCCATCCTACCCCAACCCCCATGGAAGGGACCGAGCTCCTCCTAATGCCCTTGGCTGGTTTCCCCCCATTGATGGCAAAGCCCAGGTCTGGTGCGGGTTGGCCGTGGGGTGCCATGCCTGTCACTGCCTGCACCTGGTGTCACCCTATGCCTGGTGTCACTGCCTGCACCTGGTGTCACTGCCTGCTGGTGGCAGGGAAAGGGGTGGCTGTTTCCAACGCAGGTCAGTCCCTTGGCTGGGTCCAACCTGCAGCTTCCCTGGCCCAAGGCTGGTAGAGGAGGAGGAAGAGAGGGAAGAAGAAGAGGGGGTTGGGTGCTTCTCACCCCAAACCACTCGCCCTCCCAGGGCTCACGCTCTGGGTCTCAGCAGAAATGTCCAGCTGTAGCACCTCCTTCACAAGCCATGCATTTTGGCTTTTTTGGGCTTGGATGAGGAGGTTTGAAGCAAAGAGCAGGCAAGCAGGGAGCAGGGCCTGGGGCAGGAGCCCTTCCTCCTGCTGCTCAGAAACACAGGAGCTCCCCAGGCTGCTCCAGGCTCCAAACACTATAAAGACAAGCAGTGGGCCAGCACCCGGATCAGGGCTCAGGAGATGTTTCCTGCAGCAGTTCATCCCTCAAGGAGCTTGGATGCCAAAGGCAAAGTGTAACCCTGCCCAGACAGCCTGGACACTGGGCATGGGGTGAGGATCTGCAGCAGCACATCCTGGCCGCAGTGGGATGGCAAAACCTCGCTTCTCTGCACTATCATCTTGTGATCACTTTGCATCTCACCCCCTGGCCTTCAGCCAGACCATCACCTTCCCTTCTTGTGCTTTAATTGGTCATCGCTGCAGCTAAATGTTGTTGCTGAGCATCCCCAGCCCAAACCAAGCAGCTGGGCTCATGCCCACGGTTCTCACCCGTGTGGCATGAGAGTGTCAGGGCTCAGCGGCACCATGGGGACGGAGCTCTTGTGTTGGAAGGACATTGCGTTGCATGAAGATGCCTGAGGTCTGGGAACAACCCAGCCTGGATATGGCCTTGTAGGACATTTTCTGGTGTCCCAGTGGCTTCTGTGCAAGAGGCAGCTTTTGCCACGGTGGAGGCTGGCTTGGTTACCAAGGGACGTGGCCAAGGGGACAGGACACGTCCCCGTGCCATGTCCTCCCTCCACCTTTTCCCAGTATCTTCCACACCAGCCCATTTCCAGGACGGATTAAGGTTTATTTCTGCCCTACTCTCCTATATCCCATTAGGGGCATTAAAGCAGAAGCCCACGGCCCCGAGGACCTTCCATGTGACTCCAGGAGCTTTTTAAAGTTGAGAGCATGATAAGCCTCCCAGAAACAGTCCCTGCTTAGAGGGGGAAATCACCGAGCAGAGGCTGGGGGTTTATGCAATGTTGTTTGCCCAGCGCCGGGTTGGATTTGCTGCCTGTGGGACTGGCAGGGTGCGGCAGCGCTCGGCACAGGGCAGGCATTGGCACCTTGGACCTTGCTCCCAAGGGAGCCCAGGGATGCGGGGGGACAGCCCGATGGGCTCCCCCTGACAGTGATGCTGCATCCCGGGAGTGCTCAGGATTTCCCCCCACCAGGAGTTGCTGTACCCTCTGGGGACTCTGCAGCTTTTCTGTCTGTGTCAGCATGAAAGTCCTGATCTCTCTGCGTGGCTTTTTGGTGTGCTGGGTGAGTGTACGGCGTGTAACCCCTGCTCGTGTCCCAGGCACCCCGTCACCAGCGTCACGGGAGGTGTTTAGCTGCAGGAAGATGGGCAGGATCCAGCCTAGTCTTGAAGGCTGTTCGTTGCCCGCTTCTCCGGTGCCTGAGCCAGCAGGAGCCGCTGGGGCTGCCGGGAAGGCAGCTTTGATCCAGCCCTGCAGGGCTCCTGTCTTGCTGGGATGTGCAAAGAGTCAGTCTGTGTGTGTGTGTGTGCGCAGCGTGTGTGAGCACGTGTGCGTTCATGTGCGGATGCCGCTGTGCATGCACGCCTGCATGCCTCTATGCGTGGATGCATGTATGCGTGCATGTCTTTATGCATATGTGCGTGAACATGCGTGTACACACGTGTGTGCATGTGTGTGCTTGTGCACGCTCTCGTGCTCACACCATCACACCCACCTGGTGTGTGAGCCCCAGCTCACCCCAGCCCCGGTTGCCAGGGGGACACTGTGGGTGCTCCGGCACCGACGCGGATGCTGCACCTGCCTGCCCATGTCCTGGTGCCAGGGTCAGGGCTGCTGGGCCAAGGGCTCCTGCTGGGCGAGCAGGCAGTGCTGTGGGGCGCTCGGTGCCAGATGAGGGACGTGAACTTGAACGTGTGATGTGTGATGAGAAACTCTGTGACCAGGAGATGACACGGCTCCAGCACCAGCGGGAGCTGGCAAGAGCCCTCACACTGACAGCGCATACAGCACACAGGGCATGCACGTGTGTGTCAGGGGGTGCCATGCATGCACACACATGTGCTACAATGCACACGTATGCACGTACACGTGCCAAGGGATGCCAAGCATGCACATACATGTGCCATGGGACACCACGCATGGACGTGTGTACCAGAGAGCACCACGCAAGCACTCTCTGGGGCTCAGCTCCAGCTGCATGTACATGTGCACTCACACGCAACAGCCCAGCCAGGTGATGCACGCAAACATGCACATACATGTGCCAATGCACACGCAAATGCATGCAGGTTCAGAGTGCCACAGATGGTGCATCGCTGCGTCATTGCCACGGCACAGCCACCTCTCACAAGGCTGCCAGCCCTGTCCCAAACACACACCTGAGCATCACTCCGTGCCTCAGTTTCCCCACCTGAGAAGGGCCTGGGTCCTGCCCCATGTGGGGCAGCTGCCCTGTGACTAATCACCTCCCGGGTTAATAATTCATTTCTCCTCGTCGCACGCAGCCAGGGTGACTCGTCCTGCTCGGCACGGCGCCTGCACCCAAGGACTCGGGGACCTTGGCTTGTCCTCTGCCGAGAGTGATTCCCAGGCGGATACTGGTGAGTTCATGCCCCCCCTGGCAGGACAAGCTCTCGCTGACACCAGCTTGGGGACACCAGTCCCAGCATTGCCACCAGTGTCCAGCCTGGAGGGGACGGGGCTGCTGGGGTGATGGCTTGGGGGTCCCTGCACCCCATGGGTGTTTGGGGAGGGTGGAGGCCACCCCTGTCCCTGCCAGGTCCTGTGCCACCCCCTGCCTGCAGCCACAAAACCCTTCTGCAAAAGTCCAAATTATTTACCAGCACCGAGGAAACGTCCCGGCAAGGTCCTGGCAGTGGCACACGCCGGGGCCAGCTCCATGCCGGTGGGATCTGCACGGTGTTGGGGGCTTCCCAGGAGAGCCTCCCACCCACCCAGGGAGACCCCAGCGTTGCCGCTGCTGCTCTGGGTCAGCAAGTGCCGCTCTCCAAGGGACACGGTGCGGTCCCCAGATTGGGGACGATGTGCCCTTGTCCCCTGGCACAGCAGCTGGTCCTGCTGTGCCCTCTCAGCCTCCCTTGCTGTTCCCACCTCCATGTCCCTATCCCTGCTGTCCAGCCATCCCTCGCTGCCATCCCCTCCTCCTGCATACCCACCAGGGACGAGGGGTCCCTGCCTTTCACAGCCCAGCTCGGTGTAGCCCCCCAGGGAGGAGGGTGCTGGGTGCTATGGGTGCCCTGCATGGGGACACAGCCTCTCCCACCTCCGGCCTTGCTCCCAGCTCCCTCCCCCACACCCCCCTGGCACCAGCCCCATTGCTGACCCCCTGCTCTGCCTCCCCCCAGATCGGAGACAGAGGGGTCCTAGCCCGGAGTTCCCATCTCCTGTGGGGTCCCTCCCTGGCTGGGAGACGTCGGGAGGGGGAACCGCCAGGCCAGGGAGCAGAGCGGGACCCTGGGCACGGGCGAGACACAGCGCCAGGCCAGGCTGGAGGGTGCCCGGTAAGGCTGCTCGGGATGGGACCCCCCTTCTTCCATGATGCGGTGACCATGCGAGGATCACAGCACCCAAAGGTGCCAGCCCTAGGGGTGGGGGCGGGGTCGCAGGCAGGGTAACCCCTGCCTTGGCTCCTGGGCAGCCTGCAGTCGGGGTGGGCAGAGGGAGGTGTAGAGGGCTGAGCCCTGGGCAGCTGCAGGCAGGGGATGCTGCCCGCTTGGAACTAGAGCATCCTGCCTGGACCAGGGTCCCCTTTGCCTTCCGTGCCCAGAGGGGCTGACAGGAGGGGACCGTGTCTCCCCAGGGTTAGCATGACCGAGGTGGAACCCGTGCTGGACTTCGCATCCTCCGGGAGAACAGGCCGGCGCAATGCCCTGCCCGACATCCTGGGCTCGCCGGCCGGCGTCAGCCCCTCTGACCTGCCCCTCAAGCTGGCCGAGATGTCCCTGAACGCAGGTAGGCGACAAGGAGGATGAAGGATGATGCAGGGTGGGCAGGACCCGGAGTTTCTCATCCCCTTGTCTCTCCTCGCAGGCAGCGCCCAGGAGATGCAGTCGCCCTCGGCAGAGATGCCCCCTCCGCAGCCCCCCAGCCCCGAGCTGAAGGACACGTCCTAACCCCGCTCCCCGGGGGGGACATTGCTGACCAGCGGAGGAAAGAGGCCGCGGAGCATCAGCCCAGCTTTCCTGGCACGGCCGGAGGCTGCGGGGTTTTCCTCGGTGCTACTGCGGCGAGACTGTCGGGCATCACCCCCCTGCCATGGGGGGAGCATCACATGGCGGGGACCTGCCGTGACAAAGGGGACATTCCCACCCACGCCCTGGGCAAGGACCCGGGGGGGCGGAATTTTTTTGCCTTCCCAGCGTGGAGGAATATTTTTCTTCTGGGTCATTTGGCAGAGCCAAGCACAGGGGGTTCACCGCGGGTGGGGGGGGGCTTTCTCCTTGTCGCAGGAGCAGCCCGCGGGTGTTTCTAGCTGAGTGTGGTGTTCACTGTGATGTTTTGGGTACCACCTCTGTCTCCTGGCCTTTCTTCCTGGGTGATGCAGGAGCTTTTTTCAAGAAGAGGAGGGGGGAAGCACGGCACAACGCCAACAGCTCCCCCAGCACTTAAGCAAAGCCCCCCCACCAGCAGCCAGCACCTTGCTGAGTGTCCCCACCGAGAAGTGGAGCACCCCAGGGTGGTCCCTGCCCCGGGGGTGTGGGGTCTTGGCTCCTGGGGCCAGGGGGTGCCAGTGATTTTGAAGGGAGTGAACAGGGTGCTGCTGTTTGAGCATCCCCAGCCTTGTGCATCACCCCAGTCCCCATGCCAGAGCCACCCATGGGTCCGTACGGCTGCTCCCCCCCGCACCCTGGGATCCCCCACTGCTGGGTCCTGGGGAAACCCCAGAGAGGGAGAAGCAGCAGCAAGTGGGGCCAGCTGGGTCCTGCGGCGCTTTGGGGATGTGCGTGGGGTCGGGCTTTCCCAGGCTCTGGCCGTGCTCCCCAAAACCTCCGCTTCTGTTGATGGGTGGGATGGGGACCAAGGGGTTGGGGGAGGCGGGAGGCTGGGAAGGGCTGGGGTCACCTGGATCCTGCCCATGGCAGGGGCTGGTTTCCCAGGCTGGGGTTTGCTGGCCAGAGGCTGGAGCTGGGCAGAGTAGTTGCACGTTGTGCCGGACCCATCTCCATCACAGATGGTCACCTATAGCTGTCGCTGTGCGACCAGCAAACAAAGCCCAAAGCCCAGGTCCACGCTGGTCACCACCCGGGTGGTGACTGGGTGCGGGAGAGCTGTGCGGGGCCACAGGCAGGGCCACTGTGTTGGGCAGCACCCAGCCCCAGCACCCCAGGGTGGCCCCAGACACCCCCAGCCTCTGGGGCAAGGACCCTTCGTGTGGAGGCCAGTCCGGCCAGGACAGCATCATGTGTGCGTGGGCATCCGTGTGTGTGAGCATCCGTGTGCGTGAGCATCCGTGTGTGTGCGTGTGCATGGGTGTCCGCATGCGTGTGTGCCTGCGCCCATGGAGCACCCATGTGTGTAGGGACCTTTGTGCATCCATGTGCGTGGGTGTTGTGCACATGGGTGTCAGTGTGCATGTGGGTGCGTGGCCGTGTTCATGGGTGCTCCTGTGGGTACGTGTCCATGTGCGTGGGCAGCCATGTCCATGTATGTTTATGTGCATGGGTGTCCATGTGTGTGGGTGCTCCTGTGGCTGGGTGTCTGTGCGTATGGGCAGCCGTGTGCATGTATGATCAAGTGCATTGATATCCGTGTGCATGGGTGCTCCTGTGGGCCGGTGTCCACGCGTGTTCACACATGCTGCCCATGTGCGTGGTGAGTCTCCGTGAGTGTGGGTGTCCACAGCACGGGAGCTTCTGCAGGTGGGTGGGGATCCATGTGTATGGGTGTTCATGCGTGTGGGTGCTCCTGTGGGTGGGTGTGAGCCGCTGTACATGTGAGCATCCACGTCTCATGGTCCCATTAACTCGGGGGGAGGCTATGAGTGCGTGTGGGGACCAGGGCTGTGTGGATTTGGGCCCCTGACACCCAGGAGGTCAGGGGACAGGGGACAGTCCCTGCCCTCTTTGTGTCCCCCCCAGCTGTGGGGGTTGGATGTCTGTGTGGCTTCTGGCTTCCTGGGGACTTGGCCAGGGAATAAATCACCCACCTTTCCCTGGGGAGCCGAGCCATGCGGGATGTCCCAGCTGGGGCTGGGGGACACCCATCACGCGGGGTCTGGTGCCTGTCCCCCCCCAGGGACACGATGAGAAGGGGTCCCACTTGGTGGCGGTGCTGGCGGGAGGAGGCTGAACACGAGCTCCCGGCTATTTTTGGGTGTCTGAGGTGACACCTTGGGGCCAGAGAGAGGGACATAGTGTCCCCAGGTCCCTTCCAGACCTGGTCGCTTTGACCCTGATGTCCTCAAGATGAGGGGGACACGCTGCGGCCACGGGGGCCGAGGAGACCCAATCCCCCCAGCTGGGACCCTCCGCTGCCTTGGGACGGGGCCAGGGGACACCAATCCCACCACCACAGGTGACCCCCTGGGCACTGGGCAGGGACTGGGGGGTGACTGGCCCTGGCCCTGACCCTGCTGCCACTGGAGCCCAAAGCAAGGGGAGATGTGGCGGGGGGCATGCTGTAGGTCCCACGGCCCCATTGCTGTCCTTGTCCCCAGTGTCCCCCAACACACAGAGCATCACTGGGAGCACACGTGTGTCCCCACACACACAGGGTAGGGACAGGGTCACACGTCTCTGTGTGTGTCCCCACATACATGGAGCAGGGACAGGGTCACATGTGTCCGCACACACGCAGACCAGGGGTGGGGTCACATGTGTGTCCCCTCACACACAGAGCAAGGACAGGGTCACACGTGTTCCCACACACACATGGAGCAGAGGTGGGGTCACACATGCCCCCACACTCCCCTGGATGCCTGACCCCCCACCCTGGCACTTGCTGCTCCCTGTGCCTCAGTTTCCCCAGCTCAGCCTCCCTGTCCCCAGGACACATTACCCCAAAGGACACTGCCACTGCCGGTGTCCCCATGTCCCGGCCATGCCCCACAGGCAGCATCTGTCCCCTCTCCTGGGGGCTACCATGGGGGGGGGGGGCACACACCCGCCCTGCCTCAGTTTCCCACCCCCGTGGCCACCCCGCACTGCCGGCGCTGAGGCCGTACACAACTCCTGACACAACTGACCCACCCGCTCCTCCCACCCCTGACCCGGCCCGAGCCTCCACGGCCGGGGGTGCCGGGCAGAGGCTGGTGGCCGGTGGCTGGTGGCGGGTGACCCGGGCCGAGGTGGCCGCTGGCAGCGCTGCCGGCGAGTATTTCTGGAGCGTGGTTGTGCTCTTTCCAATCATGTGATGAGGACATTATTTAAGGCGGCTGCGAGGCCGGCAGGCAGCTGCGAGCTGGGCGTGCAGTGCCACGCTCGGAGCCGGCCGGACCCCCCCGCCCCCCCCCC
>JAVJGI010000040.1:120200972-120221463 GCA_035590275.1 Ibycter americanus
CCCATAATGATAGTGGGGACCCCCCCCCTGCAGCCCAGGAGGGGGTGGGGGTCCTTACCCCGGAGGCGGGGGGGGCGTTCTCGCTGGGCTTTGGTTTCTGGAGGCCGCGGATGACAGAGCCCAGGATGGAGCTGGTGAGACCCTGCAGCGCCGGGGGGGTGACGGGGGGGGGGGTGAGCTGCGGTACTTGCCCCCCCAATACCGAATTTTCCCGCTCGACTCCCACCGGTGCCAGAAAAGAAGCCAAAGGGACGTTTCCAGAAGGCAAAATCGGTGATTTGACGTGGCCCTGAGCCATGTCACCGGGCAAGGGGCCGCCTGGGGGGGGCAGAAGGAGACGGGTGTCACCCCCCCCCTCCATGATTTCAGCCCTTCTCCCCCCACCAGCTGCCTCAGCCCGGTGCCCCCCCCCAGCCCCAGAACTGCTGGGTGCTGGCGCAGGATCCATCCTTGAGCAATGCCAGCACTCCCAGGCACCCCCTTCTCTACTCCTGCCCCAGACACCCCCCCAAGCACAGCAGGCATACATGGGGCCCCCCAGGACTGTGGGTGGGGAGCAGTTTTGGGGTTCACCCCCTCCCATCATGGGGAGGAAGAGCTCCAGGATGATGCCGGCAGGGACCAGAGGGTGACGGCCGCATCCTGCCCCTCCACACACCCTCAGCCCCCCGACCACCTTGCACCCCACAGGTGTGGGCTTTGCCACCCGGCAGATGGCCGGCCTCACCAAACCCACCACCATCATCGAGGTGGACGGCGACAAGATCACGGTGAAGACCCAAAGCACCTTCAAGAGCACAGAGATCAGCTTCAAGCTGGGCGAGGAGTTTGACGAGACCACAGCGGACGACAGGCACGTCAAGGTGAGCCCCCAAGCCCTATCCCCCCACACCGGAGTCCCCAGAAAGGTTCTGTGGGCTCTGCTGGATCTGGCCATCGGCTCTGGGCTCTGGGGTTCCATTGGTTTTGCCTATGGAAGGGAAAAACCTCTTTGCCAGCCGGGGCTGGTGCTCAGCCCTGTCTCATCCAGCCACCCCCACCCCCCTTCGCCCCGTTTTGCAGCTGGGTTTCCCCCGGGGAGCTGCCTGGCTCAGAGCTGACGGGAAGGTTGTGCAAGAACCAGGCTTGCAAACGCCAGCTGCCTGCCCAGGGGTTTGCTCAAGAGGAGGTGAGGGGACGTGCTGGGGTGGCAGCAAGTGTCCCCACTCCGAGGGAGGGGAGAGGGGCACAACAGCTCTTTGCTGAGCCCCCTCTTTTCTTGCCTGACACAGCAGGCACCTGGAGTGGCTGGACAATCCTGCCTAGACGATGCTTCCATAGGGGCTGATGCGTCCCTGGGGGTCCCTGGGGAGGGTAACATCTCCCACATCAGGCTGTTCCTCTCCTTAAGAACAAGGGAAAATACACCTTGAGAGGGGCCAGAGCTGCTTTCATGGCCTCTCCCACCCTGCAGAGACATTTTCCCTTGCAGGACTGATCCAGCCCCTGATTTTTCCTAGTTTCCCAGCTTCTGGCCCCACGCACCATTAAGTATGCCATGCATGGAGCAGCTGGTCGCCCTGTGCCCCCACCCAGCCTGGGTGGCAACTCAGGGTGGTCCTTGGGGCTCGTTGGACACAAACACCCTTCGCAGCCCCAAAGCAGCAAGCACAAGGGCCGGACACAAAGCAAGGATGGGCTGAAACAGGGCGAGTGCAAGCAAGGCGGTAGCACCGGGTAGATACGGGGCAGCACATCCCTGCCTGCAGCGCTGCCGCTGCTCGGCCCCACCGGAGCTGGTGGAAACTACGTTCAAAGCAGCAGAGATGTGTGACCTGCTGTAAGCGCCAGCCCACAGCCCAGGGACGTGCCCTTCGGGTGCCCCTCGGCCAGAGGGCACACAGCGGGGGCCAGGACGGCTGCCCAAGATGGGGCAGGTGGGATCTGCCACACTGTGGGGTGCGCTGAGTCATAGGACACCTAGGATGTGGGGGGTCCAGGGCGGTGGGGCACCCCAGCTCTGCAGGAGCCAAGTTGTGGGGAGATCCAAGCTGTGCGGAGACCCTAGCTGTGGGACACCCAAGCCATGGGGAGACTGAGCTCTTGGGGGAGACACCCCAAGCCATGGGGGGCACCCAAGCTTTGTGGGGACCTGGGCTGTGGGGACACCTGAGGGGCACCACCCTGCTCCTGAGGAGCTGGGTGGGAGGCAAGGGGCAGGATGGGGCCACTGCCTGTCCTGGCACAACCCACACTACACTGCCCCGCGGCTGCGCCCAGCCGAACCTTGGCACCGGCCAGGCTCTCGGGGCTGAGTCAGCAGCAGCGGCTGTGCAAACAGCAGCCCCAGCGAGCAGAGACCTGTTTGCTGGATCAGCCCCTCCAAAAACCCTTGCTGAGCCCTCCGGCATCGGGGGAGGCTTTGGTTCAAAGCACTGATACCTGCCCTACCTCTCTGATCCCCTCTGGCACCAAAGCCACGCTTGGGAGCGGCTGCATCCGTGTCCCAGAAGCCCCGGAGCAGGATGCGGCCCCAGGTCAGGGTGGGCAGGGTCACCGTGACAGTGCCCACAGCAGGGTTACTGGGGAGCAGCTGAGGCTGTGACCCAGCCAGCGGACAGGGCAGGATCCGGCCTGTGCTGAACTGGGCTGACAAAGTCAGGCAGGATGCTGCCAGATGGGCATCCCAACGGTGGCACCAGCAGCCTGACCCTGAGCCCCACGGGGCTCCAGGGTGAGCACGAGGATGCTCAGCATTGTCCCCTCTGAGGGACAAAGTCCCCCAGAGTCAAGAAACCCCAGGGAGGAGGGTAACGGTGGGTCTTGCTCTCTCCCTGCAGTCCGTGGTCAAGCTGGATGGAGGCAAACTCGTCCACGTGCAGAAGTGGGATGGGAAGGAGACATCACTGGTCCGGGAGCTGAAGGATGGCAAATTAATTCTGGTAAGGAAAGAGGAATGGTTTTAGATCAGAGGGATTCAGAGGGCCAGCTGGGAGCCGCACCAGCTCAGCACAACTAACCTCCACACCATTTCTGCCACCAGACTCTCACCATGGGCAACGTTGTCTCCACCCGCACCTATGAGAAGGCGACATAGACGCCGTCCCCAGCTCCCCACACGTCACCTGGTGCCCCCCGCATCACCTCCATCCTTGCCCCCTGCTGGGCACAGCTTGCCGTGCTCTCAGAGCCCACCGCAGCCACTGGGGCTGCCTGCTGCCCCCAGCCCCATCACCTCGTGGGGCTGCTTGGGGCTTGGGTGGTGGTTTCATGGTTTGGTTTGGTTTTTTTATTAATAATGGGAAAACCCACACGGAAAAATAATAAAGGCCACGTTGTTACAGCTCTGTGATCAGCTTACTTGGAAAAAGGCACATGCTCGCCCACAGCGTTGAGCCACACTGGTCTCAGCCAGGCTGTGGGGAGGAACGCGGGAGTTAAATCCAGCCCAGACACCCTGGCAGTGACGGGGTTATGACCAGCGATCCCAGTAGCCCATCTCAGCCAGTTCCCTAAGCTGTGGAAACAGAGGTTGTTACGGTTAGAAACATGCTTTTCCAGGGAGAATATTCGTTTACTCCCACTGCAGCTCTGCCATCAATCATCCACGATCCAGCCAGGCACACTCGATCCCAGCGAGAGCGATCTTTCCGCCACCAGTGCAGGCAGGCACTCACTGCCAAAGCATCAGCTGATGGTGCACGCCGGCAGCCGAGCCAGGAGTCAAGGTCACAAGCACTTCGTGTCTGGGTCTGGAAAGGGAACTGGCCCAAGAGGGGGGATTCAGCCATGGGGAACTGGGGCAAGAAGCACTGGAAAGGGCAAAACACAGGGAGAAACCTCCAGCAACACCAAGTTCTCCACCTGCTACACCAGCAGGCAACCACCAGCCCTGCTCTCCCTTCCCAGCAGAGCCAGAGGTAGCAGGAGTGACTCAGCTCCCCCCGTTCTGTTCAGCACATCTGCCCTGGCAGCAACGGTGCTGCTCCCAGCAAGGCTTCCTCTGCGGTCACTGTGGCCCAGAGCAACCACAGACAGAGCATGGGACAGCCCAGCCCTCTGCCATCCCTTCCCCCTGACCTTCAGCTCCAGTTACAAGATTTATGCTCCAGTTGCTCCTCACCAGAAGGCACCAGGTTTCTCATAGGAGTCACCTCACCACACACCCGCTTCCCACCCCTGGGAACCTCTGAAAGCAGCCAGGACCTCCAAAAAAACCCCTTTAATGCAGGTCTCATCCCCTCCCACACAGCTAGCCCTATTTTTTCACTGCCCAAGATGAAGTGTGGAGCGTACAAATGAAAAGACCCAGTACAAAGTACAACTGGAGATTGGAGAGATTTATTTTCCATCACTTACCAAGGCGGCAAACACACCACAGTTAATGTTTACTTAAAATATCTCCACTCACTCATTTGCTTCTCACTCTTCCACTCCCAATGTTTGCAGACAAAACGAGTGAGGCTGGGGGAAGGTCTGCAAACCAAAGTCAAGCAGCTCTGCACTGTTACCAGCTGGGAGGATGTAGCCCCACCACAGGGCCCAGCAGCAGCCACCCCTGTCCCTCAGGGTGGTGTGAGGAGAGGCAGGGAGAGCATGGCTGCGCCACTCCAACTTTTACAGGCCACTGGAGGGGGGCTGATGTCATGCAGGCTCGGTGCAAGCTGGCCGCAGTGTTCAGGGGAGCTGCCGAGCGCTGGCAGCCTACCCAGCGAAACATGAGGCTACAGGATGGGAGAGGTGCCCACAAAGGGGTGTAATTAGCTTATTTTGGCAGGAGTGCCTACTGGTGGGAGAAAACAGCAGCCTGCACCTAAGGTAACAGAGAACAACTTGTATCAAAGTCAACACCTGCAACACTGCACACCAAGCGTTACTTTTAGAAGGAAACTCCTGGTCCCTGCAGCAATGGGCGTGCTGATTCAGTTGTGCTGGCTCCTTGTGGTGTGCACCAGGGACTTGCAATGCCAGCACCCCCACCTGCCTGCCTGCTCAATCCCAGGGCTCCTTCTTGTGCTTCTTTTTCTTCTTCTTCTTCTGAGCCTTGCTGGGCTTCCCCGAATGCTTGGTCCTCTTGCTGGCCGGCTGAGCCCCATCGCTGTCTGAGTCCGACTCAGAGGACTGCTTATTCTTGTGCTTCTTTTTCTTCTTCTTCTCCTAGCAAATGAAAGAAAACAAATAAAAAGCCTTGCATGTGGGGGAAAACTGTCACTTGTGCTCACCAGGGCAGTGAGACACTTTCTGCACCAAACACCTTACAAGCCGTGACTGGCCGAGCCTGTTGCTACACAGAAAGTGCACACAGCTTCTGCCCCAGTGAGCCAGGACTTAACTACACTGCCGGTCCACAGCTGCACCGGGCAGGATATGGCAGCTATCAGGGCAGAGAGGGGGTATCGAAATGTAAATCCAAGCCTGAAAACTGTTAGTCAAACCACAAGAGCAGCGTTCCTGCCATGGTTCCACGGTCAGAGCCTGGAGCACACACTCCGTTATTTAAGGCTATTCTTTATTAATAGAGGTTGGCAGCATGAAGCCTTTTTGCCAACAAAACGGGTTTCTAAAATAGCCAGCTGGACACGAGCACCATCCCCGCACCATCATCAGCCCACAGAGTGCCAGGAACTGAGCACTGATGCACTGGAGCACTCACGACAACTCGCCCTTCCCCTTGCAGGAAAGCCCAGGCCCAAGAAATGCCAGTCAGAGCTTTTCACAACCCTCCCTGGAGAGGAGCTGGCGTGAGGAAAGCGCCCTTTTGCAAGCAGCAGCTCTTTGCACAATCTCTGAGCCAACTGCACACCCTTCAGCTCTTGCAGCTTCCCACTCTCTCCCCCCGAGCACGGGCAGAGCCCAGGGCAGCACTGAGGCCCCTGGGCTGTGTTTCTGCAAAGCCCTGAAGCAAAAGCTACACAGAGCTCAAGACCTGACATATAGATGCAGAATAAGAACAGCTGGTGCTGGAATAAAGCTCGTAAGGAACTTTGAAATGGATCTAAACCCTCAATTTTGAGGCATCTGACTAACTACCAAGCAGAGATTACTCTGGGATCAGTACCACAGTACACCTTCTGCTGGAATCACATCAGGCAGAGCATCCCAAAGCAGATAAAGACTATTTAACAACACAGTATAGCAATTTGTACGTATTTAATTAGGAAACAGTACTGGGGAGAGGATCTGATCCGCCTGTGCTGGCAGCGCACACAGCCCAGCTGCTAGCCCCGCTCTGCCCGCTGCTTCATCCCATTCCAGCAAGGAGCAGGAGAAGCGCTGACCACAGCTCTCAGGAGCCAGCCGTACTCCCTGAGTGCCAGGGCAGCCCAAGGGCTCCAGCCAGAGCGGCCCGTGCTGGAGGCAAGCTGGGCAGCCAGCATCAGCCCCAGTGGTCTCGGTGCCAGCAGCCAAGTGGCTGCGAAGGCATCAGCTGGCATGGTCAGCTTTTGTGTACAAATAAGCAAACATCCCAAATCCAACCCCAGCTCAACGCACCTTTCTCATGCCCTGAATACACAAAAAATTACTGTGTAGAGCAACTATCAGAACAAGATGGAAGATTTTTTTTCAGGTGGAAGATGCTTTGAAAAAGAAATTATTGTCCTGCAAAAAAAGTGGTATTTTCTCTAGCACCCTTTGCTTCTGGAAAATAAAGGAAAGCAGCATGCAAGTGAGTGGGCCCCTATAACTTCTAGTATTTTGCACATGCTTAATTAAAGCTCCAGCTTTCCCTTCAAGCACAACACTGGCCTCCAACAGGGACCCGCCAACCTATTTATTGCATGGCCACATCAACATCAGAGAGACCTTCCTCTGCAATGGCTATCATGATTTTTTTTCTATTCAAGGACAAAGAGAGGACATAGGGGAAGAAGCAAAAGGTTTCAGGGAGCAGAGATGGGCCAGCAAGACAACCCAGGCCCATGCAATTGCCTGCAACAGACTTAGACAACACCAGCAAGGAATGCAACTCAGCAGCTGCTTTGACTAAGCCATTTTTTAAGCATCTGTGCTTAAAGCGAGCTACACCTTCTGGAGCGATCCACAGGTGCTCACTGCTCTGCAAGTGGTGCACCCATAAGACTGGGCACAATCTTCCCCAGACTTGCTGCAAATCAGCACCCTATTCTCTTCCATAATTTAGCTGCACAGCCAGGTGCCAGTGATACACATACTACTGCTACCCGTACTGGGTGAGGTTTTTTCATCCTGCAGCCATAGCCTAGCCCCTTTCCCCCCACACCTACTTCATCTTTACTGGACATATCTCCTTTAGACTGGTGTCATCCTGGGTTTGTAAAAACATGCCCCGCAGCTGAAATGGCACAGCAGCACTGCAGCTGGAAGTCGAAGTGAGCTCTCAAAGCACAGTGAGCAAGGAACCATGGCACAGCCTTCCATGCTGACCACCACCTCTGGAGGGCTGAGCTCTCTGCTAGCAGCAGTAATGAGTCTGCTGAGCCTGTGCCAACGAGTGGGAGAAGCCCAGGGCACTGACTTCAAGGCATCACTAGACCTGGAAAAGGAGTCTTGGTAAGCCAGACAAAAAGCCATGTTTTCCACCGCCACCACCACCTCCAACTGAAAGAGGTTGAATGACGGCTTGTTCAGAGCGCGGCTGTGCAGAGGCTTTGGGGAGCAGCACAATGGGAGACAGACAGCAGTCAAATGACAGTCCCAAATATTACACACAAACGTGTTCTACATTCCATTCTGGATGGGAGTGTAATGGGAGATGCCTGGAGCCCCCAAGCCAACAGCTCTGCTTGTTTTCTTTGCCAAGAGTGTCCCCAATGACCTCAAGGCCACCCCTGGGCTTGCAGAGAGTTTTACTGGGAGAGGTTTGCTCTAAGTCACCCCTGCCTTGGCAGGGCTGTTCGTGCCATGCACTCATTTCATGAGGAAGCAGGAAGCAGCAGCAAGCCCAAGGGCACAGTTATGCCAGTCACAGGACTACAGGCAGGATGAGTCCTTGGGGAGGCTGCCCTCCTTGGCCAGCTGCTGCGGACATCCACAGCCACCCTAGAAGCTAAATCAAGGGAGAAAAAATGAATGCATGATTGATGAAAGGAACAGAGGCAATCAGCCACGGCCACATGAGATACCTGTACAACACCAGAATGATTGGCATGAGCAAGTATTTCCACCTGCCCCAACACAACCAGGCATTGCACAGGGCTCGCCATGGGGGCTAAAGGTCTGAACCCAGAGCTGACAGTTCTGTGGGTCCAGCATGAGATACTCCCTCCTCCTTCGGGCACCCGCAGGTGCTGCCTTAGGCCTGTTACACACCCACCCCACCCTGGCTGGCAATGGATTGGAAAGCATCCACGTAAATAAAACTTGTTTCGCAGAAAGAAGCCTGAGACACAGCAGCATGTGCCATATTCATCCAGAGGACTCCAAGCTAAGAAACCAGCACTCACCCGTTCGAAACAAAAGCCAGAAGCAGCTGCTAAGCACAGCATGAAAAATGAGGCTAAAAGGGGGCCGGGGGGAACAACCAACCCCGCAGTAACTGACTTTTACATTCCAACTCTGCATCATTTGCTGTAGGCTTGGAGGTGCTCAGGTAGCTCACCAAGGCAGGCGGAACAGGTTGAAGCCAAGCCCATGCTCTGTTTAGGTATGCATTAACAGCAAGGGCGTAGGGCTGCTGGTAGCCCTCCAGTGCTGCACACAATCTTCCCTTGAAGGGCAAATTGCCTTAAAATTGCTTGGGGAAAAAAGAAGCATCCTAATGTGGAGAGTACAGAGAAGGCTGGGTTCCCCACAAGACATTTCGTCCATTAGCTTCAGCCACTTCCAGACGAGTGCGGTTTCTATGTGAGGATTAATATAATGGCTTACAGGAAGACAAGATGAGTCTGTCTACATTTCATTTAAAACCAACATATTCTCCCATAAGAGCGGGGGCACAAAAGGCCCAGCTAAAGACATCAATTTAGCACAGACTGTGTGTCGTAACACCAGATACAGGCTATCAATTAGGGACAACAAATGAAGGGAGCTAGTAGCTTATTTAATGTGAAACAGAACAATTGTTTTGGGGAGGTGGAAGAGTAAAGACAACACATGGCTTGGGGCTGAACATCAAGCAAAGAGTCATCTGGGACTCCAGGGGAGAGCAGAGGACTGAGTTCACTCCACACCTAGCAGACCCTTGGCAGGTGTCACTTTTTTTGTAGCTCCACAACAGCACTATGATCATAGATGTCACTCAAAATTTGAGTGTCTACATTTTTCTGTAGGACAATACCAGACTCCCTACAAAGTCTCCTATGCACAGACCAAGGACAAAAGCAAATCATAACCATCTTTAGAAGAAGAGGATGGTAAAGAGTTAAATCTTCTAGAGAAAGGTATGCAGGAAGGAGAATTTTCTCAAGCTTTTCCAGCCTGTGCACATGGTGAGAAAGTTTGACAAGACTTTAACAACTAACAGTCATTCCAGAGCTTGGGAAACTTCCTCAGCATGCGAAGACTGAAGACAGGACAGGATGTCACACACGCTCCTTCAAGATTACAGGGGAAATAAAAGTACACATGTGGCAGTTGTGCTGGCTGAAAAAAACACAAACCCTAGGTCTCCCCTTTTGGGGGGCTCCTAATAGCCAAAACGCTCACAACACAGAAAAAGTACTCTCGGTGCAGTAACGCAAGCACCACAGCATGTAAGCACACACTGGACTGCAAAGACTGCAGGGAGCAAGCCAGCAACAGAAGAGCTGAACATTTTCTGTAGCAGGAGGCAGTGCTGCTGTGAAATCATTCTACACAAGGCAGCATCCTTCTATTAGACCAGATTTCTTTAAACTCCATCAGCCCAGTACTGGGAGACAAACACTGCTGCTTACCAGTCAACTCACCATTGAGCAAGCAGCAGTGTTTCTCAATAGTTTACTTATTGAGAGGGCAGCATCAAAGCAAACGCCAGATTTTTGCCTCTAGCAACAACAGCAAAGCCCTGCCACACCCTGAGCTGCAAACTGGTCTCCAGAACTGATGGCCGCTGATGGATGAGGCTCAGCTCAGCTCTCAGGCACACCCAGGCACTCCCCCAGAACTGCAAACACTGCATTTAAGTAAACATTTTGAGTGGATGTTGCCCAAGCAGACCCTCAGTGTAAAGATGTAGAGAGAGCCAACAAGTATGAGGAGATGCACATTACGGTTCCTTGCACATCCCGCCCAATTTATGTAACGATTACAATTCTACCAAAACAGAACAAGCTTGTTTCAAAATCTCTCCTCTACAAAAACCTGTGTTGGGAGCTGGCAGGCAGAAACAACAGGCAGGCATAGAGCCCAACAGTGCTGGTTTTCCTACTGCTCTAGTTACTTTTAAAAAGCTGGCACTAAATGGTGACCACATTAGCACACTAGGCTCTCTCCTGCCCTTTGTAAGGAAAGTCGCTCCAGATCATGCTTGAAGAATGTTACAGAAGTTCATTCCTTCTAAAGGTATTTGATTTTCAGATAAGAGGGGAGTGTCCAGAACTCTCCAAGAAGTTTAAATATTTTTCACCAGACCTTTTTGTGGAGTTATGGTCTCATTTGGAGACTTTATGTCTGTTCTTGTGAAAAATTAGAATGGACTTCCAGATACATGTCTTTCTGCATCTCCAGAGAGGTGCCACTAGTCCTTCTACAGGGGCTGTATTCTTAAAAAGAAAAACAAAAGCAAAATTCCACCAGTTTAATTCCAAACAAGATGCATTACATAAATTTAAAGGCATTATTGCATCCCTTGTTTGAGGACCAGTCAAGAATTAATCTGATGAGAAAAACCCAGTCTATGGCCATTAAATAAGTACAGCCAAGTTCAGAAGAGCACAGATTAAGGACAGTAAGAGAACAGCATAGTGTGTGAAGAGCTGTGCCCTAAGCTAGTAACATTTGAGAACAAGTACCAGCTGCAAGTGAGAATGGACTAAGACTTGATGAGCTACAAGTCACTAAAACAACAATTAAGGTGTGGTTTTTACATGAAGAGACATCATCTGCAAGCAGACTGCCTGGAAATGTTTTACATGGTGTGAGAAAGCGCAGCAAAATGCCAAAAAGCTGTCACATTTACTATGCAAATCCAATGATCATTGCAAAACTACCCCAGGGATGAGTTAATCAATGTACCCGAGCAGAAGATGGGATGCTTTTGTGGAATTTAAATTAGAGGGGTTACTCCTACGGTCAGAAGTGCAGATCTTTTCTTGAAAGACAGGGAAGAAAGAAGAATCAGAAGGGTTCCTTTCTTCCCAGCACGCCTCCCTCCCACGCAAGCTCAGTGCAGGCCTGCTGCTGCGTTCCCATAGGAGCTCCTTCACCCTGTGACCCAAAGAGTAAAAGTGAAAGGGACACAGCCACACGTCTGCACAGCTGTCAGCAATGTCTCAGATGATCTCTGATACTTCCACACAGTGCTGTGACACCAGCATCCCCACTTCTCCCTCAATTCACTTCTTTTCTCAAGGATTATGAAACACAGGACAGTGGTCTCATGAAGAGCACTAACAGAGTATGACTTGTGCCCACAGTCATACCAGAAGCCTGCCCCAGTACAGACCTGAAGCCTACAGCTGTTTCTTAATCCTGTAAACGCTGTGAGGCTCAGGCAGGAGAAAAGTGAGGAACCATTGGGAACACAAGCCAAGAAAAAAGGGGGTGAGGACCCCAGAGTATCTGTAAGGAGTGGCATCTCTGGGGAGAGGAAAGAGCACCCAGAAACTGCAAGGATGCATCAGATCAAAGGAACAGAAAATGTTGATCATGAGCAACCAAAAATGTTAATACTACTGCTATGACACTAAACAGATGCTTGGTAGATAGCAGTTCCCTGTCTACTAATTTAAAAATGTAAGCTCGACATTTATGTTACAAGCATTGGATGGGATGGGGTCAACCAGGCAATTGTTACTAGATACATTGAGCTATTTCTACTTTATGTAAATCCCCCTGGGGCTCCACGCAAGCACACAGTGGCTCCCAGACAAGAGCACAGCAGGCACTTGAGACAATAAGGGAGCTATTCATTTCGAGGATCCCACATCCTGCCTCTGAAAAGCTTAAAGTTTTATTTTCCAGCACTGGAAAACATGTGAAAACTTTTGATCTCCTCCTTGAGAAGGGAGGAAGATCAAAGGAACAAGCAAGATTTAAAAGGAAGGCTGTTGATCCACAGACCCAAAGAAAATTAGTAATAAATTCAGGACAGTGACCCACATATCCTGTAGTCTCAGCAGGGCAAGACTCCACTGGGAATCCCCACCTTGGTGGACGGGCACTGATATGATAATGAGCTATTTGTGCACCTCTTCATGTGATGTTTTCCCAGCAGCATTTAAAGAAGTTACATGAGCCTTCACCAGACAAACCATCATCACTGCTAGAGGGAAGAGAACCCAAGGCAGCACAGGTCAGCCCTGTTGAGGTATTACCAACGGCCTGCTCTCACAGCACTCCATGGCAAGAGAGAAGCCCAACGTCTGGAGCCCAGAGAGGTCTGAATCACCGTTAGCTGGGATACCACTTGGTTCAATCGCGTGCTTCCGAGATCAGAATAGAAAAAAAGGCTATATGTATTCTCTATCACAGCATAACGACACTCGGCAGACAAGTCCAAGACATTCTTGAATAAGAGCCTACGTAGTGGGACAGCAAAGCACATCTCAGGACGGAACCAGGCAACAGGATCTACAAACAAGAGAGATCCTATTCCCACTATTGGATCAGCTATCCAGAGTGCTACTGAGCAAACAAGTGCAAATCAGGCATCAAATTAACACCAACTTAAGTTTTTACTGACTGTAGGATAGAAACAGGTACGCTACAGGGCAGGGGCTGACCCAAGGAAAGCCTCTACACACCTGGCTCTTCTGGTCCAGTGCAATCACCACCCACAACCCCACAAACAGCCACAGCTACTCCTCTCTCAAATAAGAGTACGCTGAAGTGCCAGAAACCACACTACCAGTGAAAAATGTGACTGGAAGCAAGACTTCAGCTACCAGTGTCAGTCACTCTGGACTGGTCTGAATGTTGCCATCAAAACAGACTGCTCCATTCCCTACTGCCAACATCTGCAGTCTCTGCTACTAGCACCAGTACTGGTTTAACTCCACAGTGAGCCTGGGAGAACTATGCCCTCAGGAGTTAGTTCTTGCTATGCAGTTGCTAACACCATCCTTGTCCCTCTCCTGTAAAATCAAAATACACCACCTTTTCTGCCTGTTGCCCCTCTCCAGGGATACAGACAGGCCACAGAGCTGGAAAGAAAAAAATAACAAAGAAAGGAAGAAGAAAGAAAGAAGAAAAAAAAAAGGGCTTTGGAAGTATAATTAAAAATTGGACTCCAGTGGTGAAGGGGCTGATGAAACAGTTTATTTAGTAAAGTCTAGAATTGGAATATTTGTTGCTGTATAAACAGACTGACCACCAAAGGCTCCTGTTTTGGATTCAGGTCTCCCCTACAATTTACACCAGCATGCTCCAAAGTCAGAGTTCAAACACTGGACATAAAAGGTCTCTCATCTCTTCGCATTTTCACATAGGCACAAGTTGCTTTAGAGCCTGGAAATTAAGTACGCTCCCTGTGCAAACACAGCCATCGATTTTCCCCTGGCATGTGCAGATAAGCCTAGTTCACATCACACCAGCTGGGTCAGGATACCCGCTGCAGCAAGGCAGCAGGGCATTTAGTTCAGATTAAAGAAATGTGTCAGGGCAAGAGAAGTGAGAAGGGAGGGGAAACGGGGTTAGTGGCAAGAACCACAGAAATTCAGGAAACTGAAGCAACTTCTAGAGAGCTTCACAAAGTACAGGGAAAAAAAAAACCCATAATCCTTTTCTCACTCTACAAAATATCTCTTGAGGACTGTGCATTATAGCACAAAGCTATCTTAAAGACAGGTTAAGAAGAATAAAGGGAGAAAGTATAAGATTTACTAAAAACTCTGCACAGGAGATTCCTGTTTTGCTACAAAGCCTGCACAAAACTGAGTCACCCTTCAGCCCAGAACTGGCTACTCATAAGCACCTTGCTGTAGTAAATCACAGGTGTTAACTATGCAGAACAAATTATCTGGCTCACTTTTCCAGGCCAGCAGTAGGGCACCTCATACCTTTTTCCTTTTTTTTGAAGAATCATCAGGCAGGCTGGTCTTTTTATCTCTTTCATATCCTGCTGCTGCCACCTCCTCTTCCTCTTCTTCTGGAATAAGGCTATATTTGGTACCTCCAGGCTGCACGAAACACTCCTTGGCAAAATGACCTGTAAAATAAGTGTTTGAAGGAGCAACCCACCCATCCCCCTCTTTCCACCCCTCTTTTTTTTTTTTTTTTAACAACTGCATTTCATACACCTGAAGTGCTGCCAATGATTATTAGTCACAAAAAGAGAATGTGCACTGTAGATTTTTTTTGTCCTAGAATTTCAGCTAGTTTAACATACCCTGATTAAACACGCTGGAGAGCAAACACAACACAGGTCAATCTGGGCAGATTAGTCAGGCAAAAACTAAGACACTCTTGTCTGAACAGGGCAATTGGTAGAAATGTCTGTGCAAGGGCTTAAACAGCACAGAAAAGTGTATGGGAACAGGAGTAAATTGGTGTGATACGCATCTGGTAAATCAGACAAAAGCCACATATACAGAGGAAAACAGCTCATTCTGGTTCTACCCTTTCTACTCTGAGGACAAAGTTGACCTAACATTTGTAGTGGAAAGTGCTGATAGACAGCATCTGCCTGCCTGTTATGAGTAGACATCATTATAAAGCAGACTGGAAATATGCAGAATCCAGTTTAAAGTTTTGGGGGTTCTTTAAAATGGTATAGATTTAGAAATGCAACTACATAGAAAATGTAGCTCCCCCCTAAAAGAGGCACATGGAAGCAAAATTCAGTTCTTTAAAATGGTATTTTAAAAAAAGGTACTGAAAAGGAATCACGTAAGTCAACTTCCTATTGCTGAACTAGACAAAACACAAAAATTTCACCAGGTTAAAAAACACCCACACAAATGCTTGTTTTCAGCCTTATGACACTGCTCACAAGCTAACACTGTTCCCAACAACTGATCAGGAAAGTAAATTCCACGAATCATTTTTCCATAACAAAATTATCTGGTGAAGGCCTATGTTTGCTTCTCAAAATGCAAAACTGGAATGAGACCTCAGCTGTAAGACACATTAACACAAATACTGCAAGAAGGGAACCTGTACTGAACTTGTACTCAGTAGGAAGGTTCTTTACAGGAAGCTCAAAGGGGTGCAAGTAAGAAATGAACCTTTATAAAAGGAGTTCAGCTAAGTCTTTCCTTTTTGTAACAAGTGATAGAAAATTTAGTTCTCTAAAAGACACAGGGAAGCAAAATTCAATCCTTATAGACAACCATGAGACAGATGTTGACACAATCCTGTCTACAGGTCACTACCTGGTTAGAACAAAACTACATCAAAAGAACAAGGCAGCCCTGCTTAAACATACCTTTGCAACCGCATTTCTTGCACACAGTGTTCAAGACAGCTTCAAGCGTGATCTTCTGACTCGTGTAGTCTCTGAACGTGCGTTTTTTCCTCTCATCCTGACTGGAAAGAGGACAGTTCCATTTTCAAACCACTCATCTTTAACCCTGTATATTTACTTGGACACAACCTAAACACAAGTTTTTTTAGATGTTGCTCTAGAAGTACCACTTAGTGAGCTAAGCCAAAGAATGGAGCTGACCAACGGCTCATTAGAATAAACCACACTGTTACCAGCATATTACCTGTCATCATCTACTTTGGAGATTAGCTGAGCACCCTCTAGACAAAGCAGACAAATGCAGGGAGCTGCGGTTACGTCTTTTATACTAAGATCTGTATTGTCTATGTGATCACACAGACGCATATATGTACTTGCCCAGTGTGAAAATAAAGCAATTTTATTTGGCCTGCAAGAGACATTGCAAAAAACCCAAAAGGTAGACAAAGAAGTTCTGAAACATCCAAGCAGTGAAGATTAGATTTTGTAGCACATACAAGTGAGACAAATGCCAGGCTGGAATGAACAGTCCTTCCAGCACAAGTGCACAGCGGTCCCAACACAGGAATGAAAATCCTGCCATGGTGTGAAGGGCTGGCACTCACTGCAGCCTCCTGCAGCTCCTGCCTGCCTCTAGGCAGCATAATCCAGGCAGTGCCTTCAGTCAACCCTCCAGTCAGCCAGCGCATTGCCAGGGGGGTCAGGAAGAGCCCCCCTCACCCTCCAAAGGAGAGGGACCTAGAGAATAACTGCGGCAGGAAAGCCAGGAGCGCAAGGCAGGGAGAAGCAGGCAATAGCAACCTGTCTGTTACATTGTGCCCAGTAGATTTACCTACTCAAGGGAAACATTGTTTGGATCCAGGTCTTTTCCTGTGCCTTGGTTAACCACCTTCATGGAGAGGGAAAGCTTCAGTTTGCCATCTTTCATCTCAAAGAGAAACATATGGAATGAGAAAAATAAATGACAACAATACATTACACCTGGAGGCCTATAAAGAAGGAAGTTGTTGGTTAGCAAAGAGCAGCACCACTACATGAAAGTGATTTTGTTCTGTTATTTTGTAGCTGCATTTAGAGTACTCCAGCTAATAAAACAGCTTTTCTTAAGCAGCTATCTCAGTAATAAGACAAGCGCAAACTATAGATCTGTTCAGATTAACATTCTGCTTTCAAAATGCCCAAACCCAAAAGCTGTAGAAGAAAGTGCATGTTTGGAAGCTTTGCTGTAATTCTCAGATCATCCACCCCCAAGGCAGTCCCCCCCCGGACCAGTACTTCAGCTGACTTGCATCCTAAGAAATAAAACTTTATATCCTTTTTCCTATTCTCATCCTCTCATGAGACTGAAAGTGTTTTAAGTATCTCTATTAGGGGATTACTCCTTTCTGAATCCTAGTAAGTCCTTGACTGACGCATTATCACTTCAGAAGAGCAAAAGTTGTACATTTGGAGGTGCGGGGGTGGTTGGGGGTTAAAACTTTCTTACAACTTTTTGCATTTTCACCAATGCTGCTATTGAAGGTTTTCTGTTTTGTCTGTTTATGACATCCAAGCAGTTCTTTGCAGGCAATCTAACAACGAACTCCTCCACTGTCCACCTCCCTAACATGCTTCTGCCCCTTGCCTCTACAGTAAAGAGGCCAGGAGCCCAACAACTGTGTTCCAGATATAGAAAGCAGTGGCTTAATAAAAACTTACACAAACAAACAACAAAAAAACCCAGCACACCACAGAAGGCTAAAAGTGTCTGTGAAGTCTTTCATACAGTTTTTCTATACTGTGTAAATAAGACCAAGTTTCTCAACCTATTTCCTTTATCTTACAGAAAATTAAGTCCTTGTTTGGTACATCAACCCAATTATCTTATTTCAGAAAAAATGAAAAGAATTTATGGTGAAATCCTGTGCAACTTTAAACTGAATGCTTCCACCCTGATCCCAACAAAATACAGTCAGCTTGCTTTGTTTCTATGGCTCACCAAAGCAAGAGTGTTTAGTTTTCATTCCAAGTAATCTTTAAGTACAGATGATACGCCTGTTGTTACATCTTGTGCAGAAGAAAAAGCAATGTAGATTGCACAGTGAAGAAAAAAAAATAATAATATAACGTTCTTACTTTAAAACAAACAAACAAAAAGCCTCTGTATTTTCTCTTGGAGGTAATTCATTGCCACTGATACTTTCTTGAAAACAAACAAAGAAACATACATCTCAGCTTCTTCTAAGATCCCACCTGTCTCTCAACACAATGAATGAACTGTGTTTATATCACCTCTTATCTTGAGGTACTCTCAAGTTGCTCACTTAGCCACCAAAGCACACAGTTAAGGCGATACAAGCTGTGAAGGGGTGTGCATGCAGGGAAAAAAAGCAAACTGTTTTGTTGCTTTTAAACCAGAAGTGTTTATGAAATCCCTTGTTCTGAACTGCATTGCTCCAAGTCACAGAAGCAACATGCCCGAAGTCACATATGGATATAACCAGAATTCACCTGTCTGTAAAACAGCACCCATCAAATTCCAATAAAGCCACAGGACCACACAGCATCTGTGCACAGAAGTTCTCAGTGTTTTCACAGTCCATTTTATCTGCACAGCACTAAAAAAACCAAGAATTAACATTACCTCTTTTCCGATAAGCTTCACCCATACTTTGTCTCCAACATCTACTATCTCCGAGGGTTTATCCACACGGCAGGAGGACATGTGAGTCCTATGGACAAGGCCTGGTCATAGTTTTGGAAGAGAAGAAAGAGAAAAAATAAAGACAAGTCTCCCCTGAATCTGTTTTCTCCTCTAGGACAGCACTCTCCAAAGTGGGGTGGATGAAAGACAATTGTTTGCGGTGTGGGAAGAAAATATTTTTGCACCATTAATAAATAAAATAAAATTTTTAAAAAGTGCTTGTTTCATTTTTAGCTCATGCTTTTTTTGGTTTCTATTTTACAATGCACATAACATTAGTACAGTAGTACATGTACATAATTTATAAAAAAACAGACATATATTGGGGGGTACTCAAAAATTTTTTTAGCTGATAAGGGTAACTGGTTTTAACTGATCGTGCACAATCAAAAACATTTGGAGACCTCTGCTCTGGGAGACAGTGAACATAGCCAGTGGCTCCCCTAAGCAAAATTAACCATTTTTTTTCCTCCAGTACATTATGCAGGTGAGCACCAACTAGTTGCATCAACCAAATATGTAAAAGCTCATCAAGATCTGCTACAAATTAACTCAGAGAAGCAGTCTGCCAAAGCAATGCCTTTGTACTCAAAATATCAGGCACCCATACAGAAAACTGTAGCACGCACTAACACCTCTCCCTTCCTGCCTCTCCTCTGAGGCCACCCCAAGCACTGGAGAATAAAGACCCCATTTCACGCATGAGCAACACAATACTTTGCTGGCAAGTCAAAAGCATGAAACGCCAAGGCTGCCCTGATCTCCTGTGCCTGCGAGGTCACACAGCCCCAAAATTCTATTTCTAATTTGCATGAATGACATATGGGCTAAAGGGTTACACAAGGGAGGATAAACATGGAAACACACTTTGCTGTTCAAGCTCATATTTCAGTGCGCGTTTGCATCTCAAAGCGATTTCCCTCCAGCAGCCATGCTTCTGTCAGAAAACTTTTATTAGAACCCGCGCTACAGTGACTGGGCACTTCAAGAGGAAAGCAGAGAAGGGGCTCTTTGTGGGCCTACCAGCATCTGACAGAACATCCACCACAAGCTGCTGCTTTTGTAAAATGAGTTTGTTTGACTTTGCAGGTTTCCCACAAGCGCAGACAGAGCTTTAAGTCAGTTTTTCTGGTTTATTTTTCATTTGAGCTTCATTTCAGTCTTTTTTATTTAACCGATTTATATTGTCCATAAAAGAAGTAAGTTGGGGAAGCCATCTAACTGCAGAAAGGTTCTATAGTTTGTCCAATACCTTAAAATGACTCTCTAAAATACCCTGAAGTTACCAAAACCCACACCAAAGTATCCTGAAGTTACCAAAAAGACCTCTGAGTGTTTTTGGTATTTATGCAAATATACCAACATATGCTAAGTACTTTCTGAGAACCCCATCTTCTTTGTAATTTGGAGGGGGCGGGGAGCCACCACTTTTCTGAGCTTTTTATAAAAATTAGCAAGCCTTTACTTCCCAGGACAACTGCTTGGCTCGATCAGACCAACATGAAATCATGTCTGAACAAAATTAGCAGAACAAACCTTGCTTCCTGCAGCCTGGGATCTTTATAAATGCCCCATATTCTGTCACTGTAGCAACCTGCAAAAAAAATCAACGTGACACCTAAAGGAAAACCCTTCACAAAACACCCATTTTCAAACCACTGGTTACAATACACACAAAAAGTCTACACTGTTCTGCTTTCCTTCAGTTTTAGATTTCAGGGCAGGTTAGACACAGCACTGTTCGATAACTCTGGGGCACGTATGGTCAGCCAACCACCCCTGTGTTATTCAGATAAGCATCTTATGCGTATATGTATATATATCTATACATATGTACATAAACACAGATACATGTAGGTGCGTATACGTGTGCTACACAACTGTCAGTTACCCAAACTGCCACTGAACTAGGGCAGTGACTAAAACAACAAAATAAAGCGACAGAAAAGTACATCGCAGGCCACAACCCAGCCCAGGGTCACGGCCGCAGGCAGCAGCCCCGCACACCTCTCCCTGGAAGATGGCGTAGAGCTCGGGCAACGGCTCCATCCCCGCAGGCCTGGCGGGCTCCGGGCGAGAGACGCTCCAAGGGCCCCACGGGCAGCAGAGTTCACCCCCGGCTACTGCATTCACCACCCCAGCTCAGAGAGATGCCCTGAAAAGAAATATTTAATTAAGGCGCGGAAACACCCGCGGACAGACCCACTGGCTGGCCACAGCGGCTATTTCACCCTGACTCAGGCTACAGCCCGGCAGCGACCCCCGAGCGGCCCGCGGTGCCTGGTGCTGCGCAGGCTCACGGCGGC
>JAVJGI010000040.1:120222192-120241946 GCA_035590275.1 Ibycter americanus
AGGCCCGTGAGGGGATGGCGGGGTTTGGTAGGGGGAAGGCCCGTGAGGGGATGGCGGGGTTTGGTAGGGGGAAGGCCTGTGAGGATATGGCGGGGGTGTGGGATGCCCCGTGGGGTGGTTGGCAGGCCAGCCATGGCCCAGGGTTGCCCCTTGGTCCCCTCACCCGGCTCTCCCGTTGCCTCCGGCAGGGCCCGCCGCGCTGCTCATCCCTGCAGGCCCCCATCATGCTGCTCTCGGGGCATGAAGGAGAGGTGTACTGCTGCAAGTTCCACCCCAACGGCAACACCCTTGCCTCCGCCGGCTTTGACAGGCTCATCTGTGAGTACCAGGCACCACTGTCCCAGCCAGCACTGCACAGGGCTGCAGCTCATATGATTTCAGGCCATTGTGCTGTTATGGGTCCTGAGTGTGAAGTGCTTTAGTAGGAGGGGTGAAAGAAACTTTTTCCGGCTCCTCTGGCAGGTTGCTGTCCAGCTGGTTTAGGCCCTTCCTCAGGTGGAGCTGGTAACACACCTTGCTGGTCACAGAACTGTGTTTGCGTGTCCCTCGTCGGTCTGCATTTGACTGCAGCAATCTGCAGAAATGCAATCGTTAATGCTTTGGGTTGCAGAGGTGAAGATTGTTACTTTTCTTACAAAATTCACCTTGATCTAAACCCATAAATCAGCTCAAATCAACTGTCTGTCCTTCCAGAGCTCACATGATGCGTAGCAATAAAGTGCTACGCATCATACTGGATTGGAGACAGTAGTGGTGATGGTGCATAGTTTGTTTTGCTGAATGCCCGGAGAGCGGCTCCACCCACAGCAGGTTCCTGTGCTTACCTGTCCCTTCCTTTCCCCCAGTGTTGTGGAATGTCTACGGGGACTGCGATAACTATGCCACCTTGAAGGGACACAGTGGGGCGGTTATGGAGCTGCACTATAACACAGACGGCAGGTAAGTGGTGTGCAGTTGTCTTTTGGCCTCAGGCACAGATTTTTCTGTAGGAAGGTGCTTTCTGCTGGCCAGAGTCCCGCAGAGTGTCTCATCGTTGCCCCTGCTCAGTTCGTGTCTGGTGAATGTTCGTAGTGTGGCTTTCCCAGATAAGGAGCGGTGCCTGCTTGAGCTTGCGCAAAGGATCTGGAGTTACCTGTGACCCACCAGTGCCCTTGATCTCAGTCTTGAGGAACAGGGGAAAGTTGGTGTCGGTCATCTGGGAGACACTGGGGAGGGAAATAAAACAAGTGAGATATTTGTTAATTTAGAAGGCTGTTCTGCTATTGCGGCTGAGCTATTGCCACAGAGCTTTCCTTCCTGTGTTCATCCCAGATAGCGTTCAAGGAGGTGGAAAATCAATTTATATGTATCTAGATATGGGGGTTAATGGGAGTGCCTTGTGTAACTACCCCGCTGTCAGTCAGCCTCCTCTGAAACACTGCCTTTGTCTTGGTGTACAGGGGAGATTCTTCTCCATGGCGTGTTCCCACTGAATGTGTCCAGCTTTGATCACAGAACTTGAGAATAAAAAAGGTGGGAGGGGTGAAGTGCTTCCAAAATTGAGATCCTCATGGCAATTCTTCCCTGCAGCATGCTCTTCTCAGCATCCACAGACAAAACAGTGGCTGTGTGGGATAGCGAGACTGGAGAGAGAGTGAAAAGACTGAAGGGCCATACCTCATTTGTTAACTCCTGTTACCCAGCGAGGCGTGGACCCCAGCTTGTCTGTACAGGCAGTGATGATGGAACAGTGAAGGTCAGTATATTTTCTAAGGAGATAGTCTGGAATGAAAGTAAGATGGGATCTCTGAAAGAATTTTTGGGGTCTTCCCATTTAAGTGGGCTAAATTCAGCCTTCCATTACTCTTATAATTTCATTATCTAATAACTTTGATTTTAGAGATAAAAAATTTGAAATAATATTTGACTGCTGCTATTTTTTGTGTAACTCTTGGGGGCAGGGGGGGAGGTAAGAAGATTCATCTGCTCAGTTGTATTTTTTCTGCTGATGTGCGTTAACAAAGCATGAGAAAGGTGAACCATTACTGACATCTTGCACGGTAGCCCCTTCTTCCCTCCCCTCTGTTGCTGTGCTCCCAACGACACCAGGCTTTTATTATGGTTTTTATAGACATCTCCTGAGATCTAAAAGAAGGAATTTCAGGAGAGCAGTCTGAGTCTCTGCCAAGTATCTGTGCAGCTTGTAATTTTGTTGTTAATATATCCATATGCAACTTTTACAATTGCCATGTCTTTTCAGCTGTGGGATATCAGGAAAAAAGCTGCCGTCCAGACATTTCAGAACACGTACCAGGTCTTGGCTGTAACTTTCAATGACACCAGTGATCAGATCATATCTGGAGGCATCGACAATGATATTAAGGTAGGACGCCTGTGTCCTCATCTGCCTTTCCAACCGTGCCCACCTTTTCCATCCTGTCACATCTTCCATTGGTCAAGGACAAATGTGGAAGCCTGCTGGTTAATTTTACAGTCACAAGAACCACGTGGACCTGCTGTGTCTGACCTCGATGTTGATACAGGGCCAATAAACTCTGAGGGAGTTACGCTGGGGCTATTTGCCGTGTGACACCCTGGACAGCCCTGGCATTCCTGGCCAGGCGTCCCAGCACTGCTGTCACCTGCTGGAGCCGATACGGTATGCTGGCTCTTCTGGCAGCCTGTGCCTGTCCCAGAGGCTCTAGAGCTGTGTATGAGGTAAACTAAAGAAAATGTGGTGACGCATCCACACTCTCTGCCCTCTGCTTCAGTTTGCAACTTACTTTGTCACCTGCTAGTGTGGAAAGTTCTCATTTGAGAGTGAGCTCAATGTTTCATTCAGCTAGTAACAGATTCTCCCGATAGCTGTATGGTTCAGTCTGCCTTACTGTCCTAGCCTCAGGCTCCAGCCTTACCTAGGTGTGGGGAGCATGTGCTTGTCAGAAAACCATTGCTAAGTGTAGCACTGACATGAGATCTGTTCTGACTGCCCGCCTTTGGGAAAGAACAGCATGAAATTTTGGGGATTGGACAACTGCTGCTCTGTGCCATCGGTCAGTGGAATCTGGGAGCTGGGGGAGCTATAGCTGGATAGAGAGGGATTCCTGCATGCAAGGGGCTGCTGACATTTAACTTCTTGGTGGTTGAACACATTCAGTTAGAAGTCTTCTAGGGGGCAAATTCCATTTTTCCTACAACACACATCAAATTCTAGCCTCGTATTTTAGCCATTCAAACTCCACCAACTGGAATCAAAAGCGGATGCCACAGCTGACTGACGGTAGCCATGTGAAATGCTCTGGAAACAGCAGTTCCATGAGTCTTGGCTGTCTTTTTTTAAACCGCAATGTTGTGTCTGAAAGGTGTGGGACCTTCGCCAGAACAAGCTCACTTACACGATGAGAGGACATGCGGACTCGGTGACAGGCCTCAGTCTGAGTTCGGAAGGCTCCTACCTGCTCTCCAATGCAATGGACAACACAGGTGCGTCCTACCTGGTGTGAGAGCACAGCTGTCAGGCGCTGCTCTGTTCAGCTAGATTTGCATGGCGTTTAGGAAGGAATAAATTGTTTGACGTAGAAAAACAAGAGCCAGAGGTGGGGATAGGCTGAAGAGAGCTTGGCTCCAGAGATGAAGCTTGAATTCTTGTTACACCAGTGACAGTCATGTCCTTTGCAGGGAGGGAGCAGCTGCATCGGAAGGGTTTGTCACGTCTCCCGAAGGGCAGTGAGGACACAGGCTATGGCACACATTACTTGTGCAGGCAGTTGAATGCAGTCTGGGTCTGGCTCTTGTCAGGGCGGTTTGGCTGTTTCCCCACAGCAGGGAATGACAGCACAGTTTCCAAACTGCCTGTCTCCTGTGTGGGGTTGCTCAGCGAAGCTGATCTGATTAGAATCGTGATCATGGAGTGTGTTAGAATAAAGCAAATGCTCGTGTAAGGAGATGGTGGCTTGTTTGTGTAGTAGTTGTTTTGGATTTTTCCCCTCCTGTTGGCAGTGGTCTTGGTGTACATATAAATTTCTGCATATGACCTTTCATATCAAAGCTTTCTGCAGGGAAAGCTGCTGGTTTCCTTTTGCTTCTGGGGAAACCTAGGCATGAAGAGGACAAGGAGTATGACCAGGTCTTTGCTCATTAGCAGCATGTCTCAGGAAAAGGAATGTTTCCAGAAGCTGACCTTGCCCCCATGCCTCTGCCATCTTCAACTAATTACTGTGAGCTCTCTCTTGCAGTCCGCATCTGGGATGTGCGACCGTTTGCCCCTAAAGAGAGATGTGTAAAGATTTTCCAGGGGAACGTACATAATTTTGAAAAGGTGAGTGTACTGCAGACCAAAACATGATTGTTGTAAAATGCTGCAGCTATTAACTTTTCTGTAAATTGTTTTTAAATCCAAGTTTAAACCAGAAAGGCTTTAATAAGAACTCAAAGGAAGATGAATGCACAAAGTGGGATTCCAATTAAAGCCACGGTAACAAGATTTCTTTGCTCAGTTCAGCTATAATTAGCTGTAAATTAAGTATTTTCTACATTTACTATCTACTTTGTGTAAAATAACAAGGCACTGGATGTTTCCAGCAATAAAATAAAATCTGTAATTACCATCTCATCTTCTGAAGGGAGATCATTAAAGTGGTACTTGTGATATTTAAAGTCTCGTGGTGATTTTAATTCAAGTGGAAGGGGAAAACTAAATCTTCCTTTGGAAATAGATCTGTATTCTTGTATTTTAGAATCTTCTGAGGTGCTCTTGGTCCCCGGATGGGAGTAAAATCGCAGGGGGGTCAGCTGACAGGTGAGTTGCCACTGTGTTCCTGATACTATGAATCCATAATTGTTTTGTGGGCACTCCTGGAATGAGTTGGATCATAATCTGAAGACTCAGAGTTGTGTGTAGAGGTGTGAAGACCCAAACAACGCTCTTCTGTGGTCTTCTGTGAGCATTGTCTGCCCTGATTACAATAGCAGCATGCTTATATTGCCTTAGTGTCAGTGGAGGAGCACCGTATAGTTGTAAAATATTCTTACTGTCAAGAGCTGACTAGAGATCTACATTACTGCTTATGTTCAACATGAGATCCAGCTCCAGGACCAGTAGATGACAGGAGCATGGTTGTCAGTGGACTAGGTCCCTTGTGGTCATACCAGCAGATGCTTGTGAGAGTCTTGGAGATGCAGGGAGTCTGGGGAAGTGTGTGTAGTGTGGGGGTTATAGGATAAGGGCCACAAATACCAGTTAAATTGCTGCGTGGTGGCTTGCAGGAGGCACCAGTGGTGTTCCAAGGATCATTCTTAATCTTTACTTTAATTAATGAGTAAGAAGAAATAAAGATCTGACTAAATTAACGCATGGACTTTTAAATGAGGTGTTGTATAAACTAAGGCAACTGAGGAGTAAACTGGGTGGAGGGAGGAAGCTGGCAGAGGGTCTGTGCCAGACACTGAAGGTCACCATGAAGGATACCAACCTCTGCTGGAGCAAATCCAGATGCCCCTTAGTAACATTGAAACAAATTCCTGCAGACCGGAATCCAGGGCATGGTGCGGTAGTAATCAGCAAATTAATGAGTTTCTGATGGAGGATAGGGACAACTTTAGCTCTCACTGTCCAGATATAGTGGGGCCAGCTGTCACAACAAGCGGCTGAGATGTGACTCTCCTTCACAATCTTGCTGGGCAGAAACGGTGGTGCACGTGGTGGAGGAATGCCTGCATGTTAGCCTGCCGAAGCTGTGGCTGATCCGTTCAGCAGTGAAGTGTGACTGGACGTCTTAGGCCATTAGGTTAGTTCTGCAGATGGTGATGTAGCTCTGTGGCCTGACAGCAGCTTTGTTGTGATATTCGTACGGAAGAGCATGCAGCCAGGTCCCAGGGCAGGTTAGACAAGGCAGCTCAAATCTTGTCGTTATCTCTGAGCTTTTAATTTTTTATTTTTTTTTGAGAAGGAGTATCTGTTGGGAAAGCAAAGCAAGATTAAACAAACATTTCATTTGTCTGAGTACAAAATAGTTCCCCAGTGATTATTCTCTCCTTCTGCATTACATGGAGTGCGCGTGTATGTTGGAGGGACAGTTACCTGAATATTTTTTTTACTATTGAGCCCTTCAGAAGGGTTATAGTAAAACCAACTACTTAAAGTGCTCGTCTGCTTTGCAATACCAAATTAAAAACATGACAGCAGAGTGCTTTGAGAAAGCATTTGCTACAGTTCTTGCATTCTAGAAAAAATAGTTGTTCTTGAAGAAATGCTGCTTTAAGTAACAAACATGACTTCAGTTGCAGGCTTGAATTTTCTCCTTCTGTGTGTTTCAAGAAATTAAGTCAAAGAATAGCACCAGGCTGAAAACGAATGCTCCTACCAAAGGGGGTCTGCCCTGTGTTGGTATCTAGTGTCCTTTCTGTCTAGCCAGCAAGTGTTATAAATGATTCAGTGCTTTTTTGGGAGGAAGAGAAATTCAGTTCTATTTCAACTAAAAGGCAAGCTAGTTGTACAAGCAAGTCTTGTTCTTTGTCCGGTCTGCAAAGCCCTGACAAATGGAAAGGAACAGTTGGAACTGAGGAACCTGTTGTGGGTAGCATTGCATAAGCCTGAAACAGTCTGGCCATGGTGTTCAGAGCTTGGGCTGCTTGTGGGGCTGATGAAAGGGCTAATGATCCCCAGCATGTCTGAATTCATGCAGGCAAGACATGGGGATGCACAGTGGGCATTTGCAGTGACCTTCCTTTGGAGGAGTGTAATGCAGTAGATTGATTTTACGTGTTTTACAGACTGTCCCCTGTGCTCTCACCCTTTACAGTCCCCTGTAGATAGCTGTAGTGATGCCTCTGGGGCATACAGGCAGCAGAGCTGCCCTTCCTGCCAAACCCAGCCAATTACTGCCCTGCTGCTTCTCCTTTTTGCCCCAGCAGATTACATTTTAGCTGCCAGTCACCTCCCTAAAGAGCAAAATGAGAAGGCGGAGTGAGTGTAATCCAGAACTGGCAGCTTTTCCCAGCCACAGATTTTTTTGCAGAGCTGTGAACCTTGTAACAAATGCTGTTTCATGTGGCCAGGCCTTTGTGTTTGGGAGGGAGGGATGCAGCTTTCCTGTGCAGGTGGGGTGCAGCATCACCTTGCCCGGGTTGTAGGATGTTGCTCAGGGCTCTTCTCGTTTAGATGTATTAAAAAAAATCCCACTCACTCCTATGGATGCTCACCATAACTGGGGTCAAATCATCACTCTGCTTCCCATTGGATCTTGTGTGCAGCCACCGCACCGTGCAGGCATCAGTCAACACCCATGAGGGGCAAGCAGTGATCTCAGGTACAGGGCGATTTACAACAAGGCACCATTTCCCCCGCTCTCTGAAACCATTTATAGGAGTAATCGAGGTGGCAGATCTGTGCCTGGTGCCAGCGGTTTCTCTCTGACCTCCTGCCTGACGGATCCCAGTGACTTCAGGCAAGGTGCGATGCTCAGGCAGGACCTGGTCAGCGCTGTGAACTTGTGGTGAGGCCTGCGGGAGGTTAACCAAAGGGCTCAGCGCAATCTGATCAGCCCCCTAATAAATGCTGGGAAGTGAATCATGACTTTAATGGTGCAGCAGGAAGAAATCCATATATAAAACTTGGCTGTTGGGGATGACACCATAGCAGGGGCTGAGGGAGTGCCTGGGCTCCTCACTGCTTGCCAGCCCAAAACGAGGGTGACTGCTGGGCTTGCAGGCAGCTGTTTGCAAGGGTGAGAACCCTCCTCCCCACTCCCAATGCTAATTTTCTCCCTTAGCCCTTAGCAGCAGTATTGCTGCTGCATTGAGGATCTCTACGGCCTCATGCTTTCAAATCCAGCTGTGCCATGAGGGGTGAAATGGGGCTGCTGTATTGTGACAGTGGTGAGGCTTTTGACGTGAATTGGCATGTTGACTCCTACCTGCTTAGACCTCTGCTCTTCTGGATTTGGCAGCGCAGCATTTTGCTCCTCAGAAGCTCCTTGTTTATCCACACCAAGAGCTGCATCTGTTTCAGCCCGGGTGGTGAACTGCTGCAGAAATAAGCTGTTGGTGTTGGGGACAGCTGCTTTCCCGTATCAAATGCCTGCACTCACAATGGCTCTCTTGTAGGTTTGTCTATGTTTGGGACACCACATCCAGGAGGATTTTGTACAAGCTGCCAGGCCACGCTGGGTCAGTGAACGAACTGGCTTTCCATCCGGAGGAACCCATTAGTAAGTCCTCCCCACCTCAAGTCAGTAGGGGAAATAGTTTCAGGGCTGGCTGAACTGCTGATCCTCTGGAAAACTGCCCCAACGTTGCCTGTGGCCCAGAGCCCTGAGTATCAGACAAATTTAGGGGTAGTAGACTCCTGCTTGCTCCTCTCCCATAGGTAGGAGTTGGGCTGGGTGTGCCCTGGAGTCCTGGGCTGAGTGTGGGGGCTCTGCTGCTGTGTCCTGCCTTAGGGGGGGCACCCATACAGCAGCAGGGTGGCTAGTGGTCTGGGCTGGTGGTTACCTGTGGGTGGCTGTGAGCCATGGCTTGGCTGCTGCTGTTGCCTGGGGCTTGTCCAGACTTCCCAAGGGCCATGCAAAAAGGTTTTGGGGTACCTGGGTTTGGACGCCCGGGATATAACCATACATGTCGTGATCACATGAGGACAGTGATCACCTGGGAGCACGTTTCCAGCCTGGAGTCTCTTAGCTTACCCAAAAGCCACAGGAGGCAAAGAACGCTCTATGTGCAGCGGGTTTTGTCCCCATTCTAGAGGTGTTGGCACGTGGCACCACATATCAGCACTGGGTGAGACAATCCTCATGGTGGCTTTTTCAGAATGGTTTTAACCACCATGTATTAACTGAGCCCAAATTCCACATCAGTTTCCTGGCACAACGTGTGGCCCAGGCAGGACCGTAGGGTGCTGTTTGTTTCTATGGAAACACTTGCACCGTTGGCCGGGTCACTGCATTGCTCCAGCCAAAAATTGACAAGAGTCAACCCCGAAGTGAAGCCAAGAGCTTGGTTGTGCTGAGGATGACAGTCTGTGCAGCAGGGCAGTGAGTTATGGGTTTGTTCCTTGGTTATTCATTGCCCTGTCTTCAGATTGGAGACTGTGCTGGAGGAGCAGTGTGATCTCTCCTCTCTGGTTTGGAGCGGATTGTTTGCAGTTGTACTCTGCTGAGTTCCAATTTGTGAGTCAATCACTCAGCTTAAAATTAAAATTAAAAACCTCTTCAGACGTTGCATGCGAGTTATGCAATTGATTTCTATTAACATCTGGGAATGTTAGTCTTGTAAATCGCTGTGCCCGCACCGCTATACTCGTCTGCACAGAAGGGTGCACGGGGAGCCAAAATGCAGTGAGTTGACAGACACCAGTCTGCAAGTTTATGCAGAAATCCCCCAAATCTCTCCTGGACTCAAATGAAACCATTGTCAGTGTCAAGAGCTGCACTTCTGGGTGTTTCTTTTGATGCTTATGTCTTGAATCCCCTACAGTGCCTTTTCTGAGCTAAGGTGGTTCAGTGGTGTGTTGTAGTTGGGTGCCAGCTGCATTTCGCCTGTTCTGATAAAATAATCATGTCCCGACGAGGCTTTCCTGGCCAGCCTGTGCCCTCTAGCGGCATGCAGTCCCAGCAGCAGTGCCCAGTTCGCAATTTGAACACTCCTCGCAATGAAAATAACTCTTCAGGATGCTTGAGAGCGTTAACAGCATGTTTATATGCCTCACTTTACCATTTTAATGCTTAGACATTACAGGCAGTATGCTGTTATGCCTGCCTTGGGACAGGGGAATGGCAGCCACGACGCACAGCATGTGATTAGGTGTCAGAGTAGTAATTCCATGAAGTGTTTTTGGGGAGCAACTGAAATTTGGCTTTCTAGATCACTTACAGCAAGTGAAATGAGTAGTTCAATTCAAATGATGTGTCATTAGTGGAAGTCTCAAACTGTTGTGTTTAATTTTCATATTCCTCCCTTCCTCCTGTCTCCCTCCCTCAGTACTCTCCGCATCCAGCGACAAAAGACTGTATATGGGGGAGATCCAGTGAAGCCGACAAGGAGATGATAGGATTCGTGCCCTCACAATCCTTGGTTTACAGAAGTCGATTGACTTGCTTCTCATTGGTGCCATCCCCCCTCATGTTTGTGGCATTGGGAAGATGTTGAAGCAGCTTGATGCGACAAGCCAACCTCTCACAGGCTGTAATGTCTGCATGTGTCGCTGTACAGCTTTTTTCCACCACCACCCTTCTTTGGGGTGGAAGGAAAATTTGGAATTGAAAGGAATTTGGTTTTGGCTGTACCACCGACTATTAAACCTTTACCCAGATCACATAAAATTGGTAACATTTGTTAAAAGTCCATACGTGGCTTGTATATTCCCTGTCTGGTTTCTCTTCTTGTTTTTTATACGGTCAAAACTGAAATAGATAGCTTTTTACAAGAACTGCGTGAATGGGTTTTATTATTCTGGTTTGCTTTTCTATTGTACAATTCTCAACCAAGGACCTCACTGATATATAACCGGAAGAAACCATAGATCTTACCTTCATAGAATCACAGAAGGGTTTGGGTTGGAAGGGACCTTAAAGACTATCCAGTTCCAGCCCCCTGCCCTGGGCAGGGACACCTCCCGCCAGCCCAGGCTGCTCCCAGCCCCATCCAGCCTGGCCTTGGACACTGCCAGGGATGGGGCAGCCACAGCTGCTCTGGGCAGCCTGTGCCAGCGCCTCGCCACCCTCACAGGGAAGGATTTATCCTAATATCTCATCTAAATCTCCCCTCTTTCAGCTTAAAGCCATTCCCCCTTGTCCTATGGCTATGTGCCCTTGTAAAAAGCCCCTCTCCAGCTTTCTTGTTGGCTCCTTTAGGTTCTGGAAGCTGCTCTAAGGTCTCCCCAGAGCCTTCCCTTCTCCAGGCTGAACAGCCCCCACTCTCTCAGCCTGTCTGCACAGCAGAGGGGCTCCAGCCCCTGATCATCTTCGTGGCCTCCTCTGGACTCGCTCCAACAGGTCCCTATCCTTATGCTGGGGGCCCCAGAGCTGGATGCAGCACTTGCAGGTGGGGTCTCACCAGAGCCGAGTAGAGGGGGACAGTCACCTCCCTCAACCTGCTGGCCACGCTGCTGGTGATGCAGCCCAGCATATGGTTGGCTTTCTGGGCTGCGAGCGCACATTTGAGCTTCTCATCCACCAGCACCCCTCAGTCCTCCTCAGGGCTGCTCTCAATCCATTCTCCACCCAGCCTGTATTTATTTGTGCTTGGGATTGCCCCCACCCACACGCAGGGCCCTGCACTTGGCCTTGAACTTCATGAGGTTTGCACAGGCCCGCATCTCGAGCCTCTCCAGGTCCCCCTGGATGGCATCCCTCCCCTCCAGCATGCCGGCTGCACCACACAGCTTGGTGTCATCGGCAAACTTGCTGAGGGTGCGCTCGATCCCACTGTCCGTGTCGCCAACAAAGATGTTAAACAGCACCGGCCCCGGTACGGACCCCTGAGGAATGGCGCTCATCTTCAGAAGAGCAGCTTTATTTTTTATTGGTGGCAATAAAAATGACCACACTTTAAATAGTTGTTGGGCTACTGCTGAATCCTATTTTCATGTTTTGAGTAAAATCCAGCCTTCTGCTATAAACTTTGCTAAGAACTCCGTTCTGTAAGCAGGGTGGGTTTTCTGTGGCAGGCACAGTGTTCTCGGTGCTCAGCAGTGGGGGAACGGTGGCAGGTCCTCGAGCAGGTTAGATCCGTCCCTTGTATTCCTCTGGCTGAGTGCTGGGACAGCGCAAGGGGCTTCGGGGGGACCTCAGCTTCTGCCAGGTCTTGCCCTCCAGCCGTGGCCCCTCTGCCTGGCTGGTGCTGCTGCGCCCCAGCCCCGGGGGTTAGGCCAGGAGGGAATGGTCTGCACTGGCTCTTTTGGCCAATGCTGAAACCGGCATCAAGCCCTTGACTCGGGGCTGAGCCTAAGCTGATCTGTGTGAGAACACGCAAGGGGGGGGTTCCCCATGCCATGGGTTGTTGTCTGATGTTAATTAACATGCCATGAGGAGTACATGTGGCATTTCTCTTCTGAGTGTGTCCACCTCAGCTTTCATCCTTTTTTCCTTCCCATTTTTTCCCCCCGTTTGCTGCCTTGGCTGGGGTTGTATCGGGCGTTTCTCACCTCACTGCCTTTCAGCCCCATCCCAGAGGGGCTTCTTGAAGGCTGCAGTTCGGCTGGGACGATGGCCGTGTGATGCTCCCACCCCAGCAGCGCCGTGCCATGGGCCTGTCCTGCGCAGTCTTGGCCAGCATTTGACCAGGACAAATCTGCTGCATCCACCAGGTGTTTCAGAGCTGGGAAATCGATGCAGTTTTGTGCAGTGAAAAGGGAAGAAGCGTGGGGTCCCCCTGAGAGCATTTCTTGTCCTGATTTCCCTGCTGTGGGCAGAAGAGAAAAGCTGGAGGATGGCACTCCTGGGCCCAAAACAGATCCATCAGCTTTTAAGGAGGCAGGGAAATGTGGCTACATGTTCCCAGGGTGGCAAGATGTCTCCTGGGCATGGGGTGTGTGGCATTGTCCCCAGTCCCTGTCACCTGGGATGGTTCCTGTCCCAGTGCTATGTCCTTCTGTCAGCAGATGGCTGCAGGATGCCCCATCCCTCAGGGACGCACGGCCTCGCTCACCACAGTTGTTTCTCTTGAAGCCCTTGGAGCTGGAGCAGGGCTGGTCTCTGCTCCTGGTTCCTAAATCACCGCAGTCTGAGTGACTTTGGGTGCAGACAGGGGTGGGCTGGAGAGCACGGATGGGTTTAAATCTTGGGAAAACCATCGACCCCAACTGAGCCTCCTGTACTGACCCTCTTCATCCATGGGGTGATGGATTCGAGCATCAGGTCTGAATGCTGAGACTCAGCAGAGCTCCAGGTTCAAATCCAGGGAAGATCAGCTTCACCGGAGCGGGTCTGGTCCGTCAGCTGCCAACATCCACCTCCCGTCATTCCTCGACTCCCAGCAGGAGCAGCAGGAAGGGCCGCTGCAGCCCTGGGACTCTGCGGTTGTCCCTGTGCCGCTGCCTTCGATGGCATCTGTCCCCGCGGGGGGAACCGTGCACGGCTGGAGCTGGGCATCGGGGCAGCGATGGCGCAGACATGGGGAGACCCATCATCGCCAGATCACGGTGAATGAACGTACCTGCACACAAACAAATCACCCTTCGCTGAAGAGGCGGGCGGAGAGAGCTGGAGGCAGGGGGAAGATTTATTTTTACCCCTGCAGAGTATTGAATAACGTGCCCTGAAACACACGTAGATGAGAGCTGGGGCTCCAGCCAGGAGGGCGCAACTGGGGACCAACCTCCCCGGACCCACCCGAGCAGCAGCCCTGCGCCCAGGGACCCGCACCGCGCCTCCATCCCTCACTGAGGGCTGTCGGGCAAGGAGGGCGCCAGCACATGGATTTAGTGCTTAATTAGACCCTGTTACAGTCCTCGAGGGTTTACGGTTTTATTTGAATATATGCCCAGGTGTCAGGGAAGAGAGACTCCTGAGGCTGAGCCAGTGGTGCCAGGATGATAACCCTGCAGTTCACTGAATCTTGCTTGTTTAAAAGAAGAAAAAAAAGGGTTGGTTTATTTTGTTTTCCTAATTCCCAACCCAGGAACCTGCAGGGAAGTGAGGGAGGGGCATGTCTCTCCCCCTGCCCTGAGTCCTGGAGGCCTTTGTTGGGCAGCGGTTGCTGTGCCTGGGAGTCCCGCACAGCCTGGGGGTCCCATGCAGGATGCTCAGCAGCTGGCAGCTTCCAGCATTGGGCAGTGGGGGCTGGATGGATCCGCACCCAGCCAGGGGCAAGCGGGTGTCACCCCTTCTGCCCCCAGACACCGCTGCATCGCAACGGCATGGAAGTCTGTGGAGCCGTGACCCAGATCAGGGAAATGATCCGGATTAATGCTAAATCCCCCAGCCCTGAGAGAGCAGCCGGGCGGATCGAGCCAGGCGCCAGGGCAGGTGGCTGGTTTGGTTTGAGGGCATCTCCATGCTGCGTGCATTGCTGCCGCCCGAGCGCTGGCAAATTCACCGCAGCAGTGAGCCCCCAGCCCAGCCTCCCAGGCAGGTCCCTCTGCCCGCCCCAACGCTGCGAGAGAAATCTCTGTTCTCCAGCCCCAGGGAACTTGTGGATCAAATAAGCATTCGGTGCCGATGGAGGGTGAGGAGGGAGACACGGATGGGGGCAGCTCTGAGTTACCGCTGCCAATTACCGTCTGCAATTAGGGGCTGGATCAATGCCCACCTGCCTGCGTTGGTGACGGATCGGACCATGTGCCGATGTCCCAGCCCCTGGGGAGAGCTGAAAGTTGATTTAGGAGAATCACCTACCTGCTCCTAACGGGACGCCTGTTCAGCAGATCGTAACCATGGCACTGTCGGGATGATTTATGGATTTAATGCAATTTGCTATTGGGGTGGTACTTGGAGCTCAGCAGGTTTAATGCTGTGCAGAGCCCCACTGGGCATCGGTGAGCACTGCCGGCCCTATGACACTGTCCCCCAGGCTCACCCTTCCCCTGGGCTTGCTGCCAGGCCGTGGGGACTGCCGGGAGAGCCAGGCACCCACCATGAGGGGCTGGCACCCACCGAGGGGGGCTGGCACCCGCAGCAGGGCTGGCTGCCCCAGGACCGTGGCAAATGCTGTGCAAAGTGAGTACTGCAAGGCTGCACCCTGCGTGTACGCACGTGTACGTACGTGCACACACAAGCACACCCATGCACGTGTGTGCATACACAAGCCCATGCACACGCATGCACACATGCACAGGCATGCATGCACACACATGTACCCGTGCACCCCTGCACTGACACTGCCAGGGCCAGCACCGCCACCAGGCTGCGGGGACAGGGCGATGCCCGCACTGGGCAGCAGAGCATCCGTGGGGATCTGGGGTCGGGCAGCCCCAGGGGCTGGTTACCCCCCAGCTCCCGGCCGCTGCCAGCTGCACCCGGGTGAGCACGGGCCCCTCTTGGCTCCTGTCCCATGCCAGAGCCGCGCCAGCTCCAGGGCATCGCAGCAGCAAACCGTTAAAGGCATAATCCGAGTGCAGAGAAAATTGTTTTCTTAAACAGGTTTATTCCTCCAAGGGAGGTATTTGCTTGAGAGATTTCCGCTATAAATTAAATCTTTCCCAGGATGCAGATAAACGGCCTCTGTGTGCTAGAGCTGCTTTGGTAGGGGGGCTGCCGGCTGCTTCCCAGCCTTTCGGTGCAGACTGGGGGTCTGGCAGTGACCCCCTGATGTGACCCTGTGTGGCTGCCCCCATTCCCATCCCCATCCTGGTCCTTGACCCTTTGGCAATGCCAGCATTAGCAAGTGATTCCAGCCTGAGGCAGATGCGGTACCCAGAGCACCCCAGCATGGTGTGGAGGGCCAGATCCTGCGCTGGGTGCTGGTAATCCCCATGCTGGGCACAACAGGGGCATCACCGGGAGGCCCCGGCTCAGCCAAGGGCGGCCCTGGCCCTGCTACACCCTCTAATTACCTCCCTGTCCTTCCTCCAGCGCTTTCCCCACCTTTTCCCACCGCTGCTCCAAAGCTTCTAATGAATTTTGATAGTTACAATAAGCAAGTGATAATTTCTAAAAGAATGGAAAACAATTATTTGCTCTGTTGGGGGATTAGATGATATTTAGTCTCTATTTAATGGAAAACTAATTAAATTACATGAGCGAGTGAATAGAAATTTTTTGTTAATTATGAATTTTGTGAGCTACAAAGGCTAAATGATGATGGATTCTGTAATCTGCTGCACTTTTCGCTAGACGCCGAGATAAGATGACAACTGAGAAAGAATGGCGTGAATGCATTTTAATTTCTATATCGATTCAATAATAACAGCCAGCTGAACAGTGATCCATTAACGGTGATCTGCAGGAGGTGACGTTGATTGGCAGGCTGATGGCTAATTATGTTGAAATTGGGGAAAGGTTGGTTAAATAGATTTGTGTGCATTGCTGGAGGTGGTCGGGGAAGTTGCTTTGGTTTGCTCTGTCGTGGCCCTTCCCTTGACCCCTGCGGGGCTGGGTGGGTGGAGGATGCCCCGCATGGGGGGCACGAGGTGTCCTTTGGGGCTCTGAGTCGCTGGGCTTTGGGGCTGTTCCCAGGTGAAGTGAGGAGGGATGGGTTCAGGGTCAAAGCCAGCAGCAGAGGTGCTGGGTGTGGGCTGATGTCCGGCACCCCTAGCACAAGCCTGGTGCCCAGATTTGGGCTTCCCATCACACAGAGCATCCCTCATCCCAGGGATGGAGCATCCCTGACTGCAGGGCTCACCCCAGGGCTGGGGCATCCTTGACCCCAGGACCAGGGCATCCATGACCCCAGGGATGGAATACTCCTGACCCCAGGCTGGGGCACCCTTGACCCTGGGACCGGGATGTCCCTGTCCCCAGGCTGCTCTGTCCCAGCACAGCCCAGAGGAGCCATGCCCGTCCCTGCTGCTTGCTCCAGTCCAGCTGCCCCATCACAAGGTACTAGGCTGCACCTTGTCACCTTCTCCCTCATGCTGACAGGACTGCTCTTTTTAACCGCTGGTTAATTAGGGGCTAATTAGCAGGATTCCTGGAGACCTTCATCCCTTGAGCAGCAAAGGTGTGTGTATCATGGCTCTTCAGCCAAAATCCAGCCACCCATCAGACTTCAGAGGGATTTAACCTGAGCTACGCACACACCCCATCCCCACTCCCCATTAAGGGGAATTACCCGACCAGCTTAATTACGCAGGATGTGTGCCAATGATTTGCATGTGTTTACCCCGCACTGATTTACATAATGCATCAGAATAAATATCTTTTCCCTATCACCATAACCAAGATAGATGAGGCCCCTTTGAAGATTTCTTTGCCAATAAACATGCCAAAAATCATAATTTTGTCTTGTTCTGACGACTTAGTGCTGTTAATTGTGCTTGAGTGGGTGAAAGATGCTCACCAGCCCCCCTGGCTTTGTCTCCACAGCAGCTCCCGTGGGCTGGCACATCCCTGCCAGCCTCTACCAGGGACATCCCTGGGCAGAGCGATTCAGTATAAATTTGCCCCCAGAATTCATGTTGTGAATCATCACCAAGCCTGGACAACTGTTTCAGCCCCAAAGAAGTGAAAAAATTCAACCCCAAGAGCCCATGAGGAAAAGAAGGGGAAACCCCCTCCCAACTCCAGTGCCAGAGCTCAGGGCTGCAAAACTGCGATGTCCCCTGGGTGTCTTCTATTAACATAAAACTCCCTTTTTTTCCCTGGTTTTGCCTTTTTTAAGGCAGCAAACAGCATCCCCAGCCTGGCTTGCCCTACAGCAGCTTTGTGTCTCCTTCTTCCCCCAAATAACTACTTGCTGCTGCATTTGGGAGCGTTGCTGATGCTCATCCTGGGGAATTGTATTTTATTTTTTGGCTCCATTTGGAAATAGTGAATAATTCTGGTCACAGATACAAGTGCCCCAAGTCCTGGTGTCCTGGCAGAGGCCCAGCTCTCCATGGGACTTCCCTGCCTTCGGCTGAGAAGAGGAGCAAAAGCTGCTGGTGGTGTGATTTCTTTCTGCTCCAGAACTTTTTGAGGGGGAAAAAAAGAAAAAAAAAATTAAAAAAACCCAATCCCTGTGTGGGTTTTCTGAGCAAAAAATAGACATTTTTGGGTAAAAATATCAGTTCAGTGAAAACACCCTGTTTCCTTGTGTTCTGTTTATACCCCTGGCAGAGATCTCTCTCTGGCACAAGGATGCAGGCGGGTTTTTTACTTAAAACACCCCTTTTTGGTGGAAGGAGATGATTTTGTGTACCCAGAGAAGTGATCCCACCTGGCTGCTCCTGCCCTGGGGATGGAAGGCTTGGCCGGGCTGGATTCAGCCACACTGTCGGTGCCAGGGGCTGCCAGAGCCCCTGGGTGAGCAGAGATGTCACCTGCCGCTGTGCAGAAGCCGGGCGTGAGGATGTCCCCATGGGTGGTGACCTCTGCGGTGACCTCCTGTCATGGGAGCCCCTGGGAACATGGCTCCTCTCCCAACTCCATCCCAAAGGGCCAGGATGAAGGCCAGAGCCATGCCCAGGCTCCTGGAGGGCAGGGATGCAGGATCTGAGGGGAGGTTCCCGCATTGCCATCGCAATGGGGATACTGAGGCCCGCCAGGGCTTGGTGGCAGCTGCAGGTGCACACCAAAGGACATACCTTCCCAGCTCCCTCCCATCCCCAGGAACGAATAACATGACCCTGGTTTAATTTCCTCCTAATATTTCCTCCGTAATTTTGGTCATCAGGGTTTTTTCTGGGCTCCGGAGGGTGGCGGTTTACAAGTGGAGAAAAAGACAAAATATAGGGCTCATTGCCCACCCGCTCGCAAATGAAGTTATCTCCTTGCCTTCTAGGGAAGTGCCTTGACGTGCTATATTGACCTTTTTTAATCTAAAATTGATTCCTCGCGTAGCTCCACCTGGCATCTTGGTGCCATTGTATTGATTGTCATGATTTTATATCCAGGGCATTTTGCCTTTCTCTGGTATTTTTTGGAGCTGACAGGAAGGGTTGAACTGAGCAGATTTGCCTGGCCATTGCCAAGAAGATGCTGTGGGATGGTTGGGGCCTCAGCCGTTTTTGACCCATGGGGTGTAACCAGTCCTTCTGCTCCGGGTTTCTGCTGTGCTTGAATCCCAGAGGAGTCCACAAGCTCGATCCTGGAGATGGGTCTGGTCCCCCCACTTCTGCACGTGGGTAACCCTTAGGAGCCTGGGACACCCCTCCCCATGGGATGAGGGTGATGGAACCTCTCTCAAGCTCTGGGTGAGGACCCGGAGATGATGGAGCCCGGAATGCTGGGGGTGATGGAGTCAAGCCCACAGTGGTGGTGTCATGGGGGGGCCCGGTCCATGGGTGGGATCCTCAGCAGCCTGCACGGCGAGGTGTGGGGGTGTACAGGGCTGGTGGAGGTTGCAGCTCACCGTGCGCTCACTTAACCGACCTGAGACAGTGTGGAATAAACGCAGAGGTCCCCGTGTTTCGAACACCCACTGGCTCAGTCTGGGTTCAGCCACTTCTCCCAGGCCCCTGGTTCAGAGCATCACTCGGTGAACCCACAGTATTTTTGCAGCATCACTCGGTGAACCCACGATATTTTTGCAGCATAGGTTTTGCATTCATGGATGCCAAGTGGTTTCTGCAAAGCCCCGTCCTTCAGCCTCCCAAAACACTCCTGGGAGCACAGAACAGCTGGGAGGGAGAGAAATTCCCATTGCTGAGGGTGAAGGCAAAGCTCCAGGCGTGGTCCCAGCTGGTCCCAGCAGTGTACGGGGATGTGTGGTCTGGCTGGGCCGGGTTAGACCATGGCCTGAGCGACACCTGCGCACAAATGCATCGTACGGCTGCAGCCCCTCGGACCCCGCGCAGAGCTGCCCTGACACCTGGGAGGGCGTGGGGCTGCTTCAGGAGATGCTTCCTTATAAAAATCACAGCTGAGGATTAAGAAATCATGGACCTGAGAAGCAGCGAACTGTCCCCAAGTCCTTCTGCAGGGTGGCATTTCAGGAGGAGGTTTCTAAAGCACTGGAAAAGCAGCATCCCGGCTCCTCCCGGGCAGATGTGCACTCCGCGATCCCCGCCGAAGGTGTGCTGTGCAAAATGAACAAAGGCGAGCGGGGTGGGGGGCGGCGGGGGGCCATACCCTGCCTGCTCTGCCTGCACCCACCCCCTTGCCCAGACGCGCTGGGTGTCAGCCCGCCAGCCCCCGGCACCCCGAGCCGGCTGGCTGGGTGCTGGGTGCTGGGTGCTGGGTGCTGGGCGCTGGGTGCTGGGT
>JAVJGI010000040.1:120262137-120275263 GCA_035590275.1 Ibycter americanus
TTTTTTTCCTTGTACTAATGAAATAAATTAGCAACTGCAGCCTGTCATCCATGGACATTCAATGTACAAAGAATTGCCTCATGGCATGATACTCACACTTCTCACATTTTTAGCTCTAGGCTTTCACTATATGTAAATATAGGGGGAAAAACTCAAAAGGCATAAATGAACTTGTGAAGATGTGTAGGAGCTGGCCAGCTAACTTCCAGTGGCAACTTTTAAAATTGTCTCCTGAAAATTATTTTTTTCTCTGAGGTTTGTTTTTCCCTTTGAGATTATGACCATAATAACTCCAGAAACATAATGAAATCTACACTGTACTCCAGTCTTTGGTCAACATACTTGCTCTGCTGGGTCAGGACAACGCCAAAAAACTCAAATGATAAGGAAAGCACTGGCATGGTAGACATGTGAATGGTTTGGTTTCAGAGATAAAGTTCCTATTATGGAAAGATTTTAGATCTCGAATTTCACGTATATTAAACATCAACAACTCCAACAGGTAAACAGAAAAGTAAGCAGCATTTTTAAATACATGGAGTGCAACTCCGTTGTAGTCATTTAACCCTATAATCAGCCTATATCACGTGTAAAATTTGTGCAGATTTCTTGCACCAGTGACTCACAGCAGCACCACCAAAATTTGGACTAACCTTTTCCTCTAAGTTTCTGCACCTGTTCACAAGCTCCACCTTGACATCAGTGGAATTTGTTGGTCCATTTCCTTTCCCTCTGCAAGGCTATCATGGTTCAATCCCAACCAGCAGCTAAGTACCACACATCCACTTGCTCACTCCCCCCACTTTCCTCAACAGTATAGGGAGGAGAACCAGGAAAAAGATGAAACTCTTGAGATAAAAACAGTTTAATAGGTAATGCAAAAGCTGCACGCAAAAGCAAAGCAAAACAAGGAAATCATTCACCACTTCCTATCGGCAGGCAGGTGTTCAGCCATCTCCAGGAAAGGCAGGCTCCATCACCTGTAATGGTTACTTGAGAAGACAAACACTATCACACCAAACATCCCCCTTCCTTCTTCTCCCAGCTTTAAATGCCAAATATGACATTCTATGGTATGGAATATCCCTTTGGTTATTTCAGAGTAGCTGTCCTGGTTATGCCGTCTCCCAGCTTCTTATATACCTGCTCACGGGCAGAGCATGGGAAGCTTGAAAAGTCCTTGGTTTAGAGCCAACACTACTTAGCAATAACTGAAAATATCAGTGTGTTAACAATGTTATTCTCATATTAAATCCAAAACGCAACACTGTACCAGCTGCTAAGAAAAAAAATTAACTCTACCCCAGCTGACATCAGGATAAAGTTATCTGACATTTTGTTCTTCATCAAAAAAATCCACAAACACTTCCTGTCTCAAGCAGAATTGCTAATATGCACTTGAAATCTTTGTATTTAGCTTAATACGTAACACACATTGCTTATTCCTGATGAGCACCCTTGGTATGTAACACTTTTATTTCTCTTTACATGGAGATACCTAATCTGGTCAGTTTCAGACTTGTGTGTGTGCATTTATCTCAAAAAATAGAACTAATTCTTTATTTCTAATAAAGTAAGTTCAAGAATGACCTGTTCTAGGAAAATAGACTGTTGACCTTGCAAGCTGCATTAAAATCTCCTTCCAGTAAGAAAGGGGGAAAATCAGTTTTTATATATCTTCTCTCTCTCACATTTCCTTTGCAAAACACGTGTGCTCTGAATTGAGGATACTCTGCTGTCAATGAAATACTAGTAATCAGTGAAGATACCCATTACAGAAAGAAAATGAGAATACAGCCTGTTACTTCATGAAGAATGTCCCTACTTCTAATCTGTATCTATTTGCCTGCTGTTTCCACAATCCTCTGCTGTACACACACACATACCTACAAAGCAGTCAAAATATATGTAAATATATTTTCAAGCTACAAGCTGAAGTTTGCATTTCTCACTGAAAGTTGCTGCTGTCGGTAGATCAAATCTGGCAGCTCTTAGTCAAAACTCTCTGTAGTCATTTCACAATTTTACTTGAATAAAGAGTCAGTATGGACTATAGTTAATGCAACTTTTATTATATTCTTTTGGTGATAGCTACTTTATCGTGCCTCTACTACAATTCCTGAATTTTAGCTCACGGATTAATTTCCAAAGCTCTAGTATTAAAAGGAGTTGTCATTATAGATTAATGTACTTGAAATACTTCCTCAGTATTTACAGTGTTTCGCTGCCTATCTCCTTTGAAATTAACAGTTAATTAGAACAGTGTTATGCACAGCTCCAGGTACTATAAACATGTCTGAAAGTATTTCAGTTCACATTTTTTCCTTTCTAACCGGTTATACTCAGTTTTCACCAAATTTCATGACTCACAATGCAATTAGTATGCATAAAAAGATAGCAAAGGAATGAAGAACTGTAAACCAAATGCAAATCTAAGTGCAGAAGAGGATAAACACGCTACATATAAATGTACTACCCATCTGCTGGTTCACCTATGTGCTACATAGCAAAGTGGGTGTAAAACACCAATGTGAATCATTATGTATGGTACAGGGAACCTGGAAATCACATCCATGGTTTCCTTTTATAGGAAACCTGCCTGAGTCTCAACTTCTTATGACACTGAACAGGCAGGACTGTGGCAGAGTCAATGGTCCAACCTGGGGCCTTAGGCTGTTTCTACAGGAGCAAATTCAGCCATACTACTTAATTGCTGGCATGTCCCTGTAGCCTCACCAACATTCACTTCCCAAATAACTTTCAGGTGTCGCTGTGCAACAGGAGATGGCAGGGATTGCTTCAAATAGCAGTGCAGGTGAGACTAACCTGTCCTCAAAGGAAATGGAAGAATGTACCTGTACTGGTGGAAGCCTTGCCATGCACTTGTACTTGGGGTCAGAAAACAGAGCACGCCCTGTTTTATGTATTGGGGGGGTGGGGTGGGGTGGGGAGGGAGACAGAGAGAGAGAGACTGAAAGACAGAAAGGCAAGCTTGTGTAGACATATTAATTTTGGAGCTGATGGAAAGCAGCAGGATACAATTCTGGCTAAGGCTACTTTTGACTATTTTTTAATGAAAATAACGTAGATTATTTTTGAGCAATGAGATAAAACAGGACTGAAATTTAAATCAGGAGATTTATATAAATTTAGACTGCAGGAGATAAAAAAGTATCTCATATCAATAGCACAAAATGTTGATTTAATAACACTATGCAATTCAGATCATTTAAAATTAATGTTTAGAGTTACTTTAATCAACTGTAAGTAAAAATATTTCCATAGACTGATTAGACTCCACTGATCCTGAAATACCTTTTAAATAGCTAGCTGCTTATACCTGACACTTCTGTGATCAGTAAGCATTACATAAGCACTACAAGATTGTTCTGCAAAAGAGATTCTGAGAACAGAATAATGAAAATACTAGGCTGAAATCTCTTTCCAGAAACACAGTCACCTTTTTGGTGGTATTTTCTCCTTTGATTCATACAGATTTTGATAGCACTTCAGCTGAAAACAGTTAACAGACAGACACACTATTACACCACTCGATAATTCAGTTAGTTAATTTCTGCTAGCTGTTGATTAATTTTGCACAAACTATGTCAGAACTTATAATTTTTAGTGGCCTCATTTCGGTCATGGATTTGGTTTTAGATGTTGGTTTCATTATACATGATTCAGTTTTCCTAAACCACTTAAATTAATGCAAACTTTGCATCCCTTTAGTGTACTTTCTACCAAAGTCTAAAGCTTAAATATTAAGGTAAAAATTAGGGTCACTGGGTCAAAATTGCCCCATCAATTTTATCCGGAGCTCCTAGCACATATACTTTATGGCCCAAACTTGGATTGCACAGTACTTTCAGCGTAAGTCCCCCTGACTGAATGGAAGAGGTCAAGCTGGCCTAAGACTAGACCAATTTCATTTGGTAAAAGAGCCCTGGACTACTGTGCTAGAAGGTACAAAAGAAACAAAGACTTTTTAAAAAAACAAGGGAGTAAAAAAAAAGGGGGGGGGAATCCGGTAGCTAATTTAATAAGTGAGTTTCAAAAATACCCTGATTCTATCCCTGCCTCTGCCACACATTGCTGATCTGTAGGAAATCACTGCCATCAAAATCGTACCTACCTTGCAGATCTGTATTCCTTATTTTCCGACCGAAAATACTCATATCTGATTTGCCAAAGACAAACCTATTAGAGCTGAAGTCAGTGGAGCTATGAAGTTCCTAACACACTGAAAAACAAGGTTTCTACTGTTTCGCATGTGGCACCCTCCAGTCTTGTATCTGTAAACTGGAGATAACACCCTTTTAAATGTATTACAAAATAATATGAAAGTAAATTCATTAAACATTTATGAGACTTTCCAGGACCACAGTGATGTTGATCACAGAAAAACCCAATAGGAAATTAATTCTCCATTCAGAAAAGCTCTGAACATCACGCTATGCATAAGCCAGGGGCTATCACACCAAATAATTGTAACAACAGTGTTACACAGCTAACTACATAGCAAGCATGAACCATCACAAAATACTCTAAACAAGGCAGTCTCACATAAAACAGCTATAGGAATGCAACTGAAAACTTCATCAAAACCAGTAAAGAAACCATTTTAAAAACACACACCCTAAGTTTATGTGGCATTCTGTAGTTTAAAAACAAACCAAAATAGAGGAAAAGATCAACTCCATCATCCAGCACTACACTGAGAGCTGAGTCATGTAGATCATTATAAGACCATTGGTACGTGAAGAAACAAGGTAACTGACAGCCATGATAGGAAGGATCTAAGAGAGCGATGGACCTTTTACTAGAGGGTTTCACACATTTAGCGATGAAGGTGGGAGAGAGTCTGAGATCCTGGAAGCCTTTTCACTCAGTACTCTGAAGAAAAGGGACCTCCGTACACAGATTCTGCTCAAAACTCTTACTTCTTCCTGGAGCCCTCAAACATACGCATCTCTGGTCACAGCCTTATCATCATATCAGTCTTTCATTTCCAGTCATTTTCCCATCCCCCTCTGCCGACCAGTCCTTATGCAAAGGTACACTGTGCCTGCAGTTTATGTGTACAGTAGCACCCTCACCCCAGTTTACCCTCAACCTGCTGTTCAACCTTCTCCTTTCATTTCAGGTATGCATCTCTCTACCAAGTTAGCTCAGCAGAGTGGCATGGTTTACTCAGGGGAGGAGAGGGGGGAAAAATAAAAAATTCCTCCTCACTTACAAATTGGAGTCCTGGACTCAGACTTGTTATAGCAGCTCAGAGGGAGCATTTACATCCCCTGGTCATGTCATACAGGCTTCCACGGTAAAAAAACCTATACTCTAGCAAAGGCTAGGCTCTTTTGCTAGAGTACAGAAAGGAAGGGGGGAAAAAAGCTTTCACGCATGAAGATGACAAGCATGATCAAAACAATGAAGTTTTCCCATACTTACTGCTCTGAAGTAGATCAACCACTTAGTCTAAAATAAAGGTTTTTTAACAAATAATACCAGCATGATGTAGAACTCAGCACTGAAAATTTCTGTCTGAACTATTTGGCTTCAAAAGTTACAAACAACTGAAAATGGTATTTTATAATGGGAAGCACCTGGCAAGATAGTAATGTGTTACAATGTCTGCAACATTGTGTTTGTCTGCAAAGCAAAACAAAGCAAAAATAAACAAACAAAACTAAGTAAACTCTTCAAAATGGCATTTTATGCCCTTGAAAATGTGCCCAGCCATTTTGGACAGTGCTCCTTTGACACTAACATACAGCATGCTATAGCAAATGAGTCCTTCAGACATTATTTAACTTCACTGATAAACATAGCTTCATAACAACATGCAAAGACAAATGCTTAATGTCACCCCCTCACAGAAGAACATCACTTAAATTGCTATCTCAATATAACATTTCCCAGAGCCTGAAAAACCTTACCAGAAGTCTACTGACTGGAGACAGGGGAGGAGGAAAAAATCTGCTAGAAAGGACACTCTAGTTCCAACAGGGTGTTACCCTTTGGTCATGGTACCCACATGAAACCTAACGCTCAAGGAAGACAGGAACATGGAGAAAGTTCACCCCGCTGCTGAGAGAATTAAAGGGTTGCCACAAGACAAGCCAGGCCTGAACACCTAACAGTAGTTAAATAGAAGCATCACTTTGTCTTAGAACAAGAGCAGAATTTAAGGGATGTAAATAGCCTTCTTTTCCTGTAAGACATAATAACAGAAGAGGAAAAGGTATTTTTAAATATGCTTTTGGAAAATACAGTCTGAGAAAACAAGCAGAGAGAAAGCAGAACCGCAATGTATCCTTTCTTAATCAAGCACAACACAAAAATACTATGATGTTTTAAAATCCAAAGAACAAAATATTAACAACAAAAATCCCCAAAGAAATAAAAACATCTATAAATCTGTAAATAACAACAGGAGACTTATCACTGTGGAAAAGTCACAGTGAACAGGATCCTGCATGGAGGAAGCAGGCCAGTAAGTAGTATTGCCACCCTGGACTTCAGGAGAACTAACTTCAAGGATCTTCAAGGATCTGTTTGGAAGAATCCCATGGATTAGGGCTCTGGAGGGTAGGGGGTTCCAAGAGAGATGGCTAATATCCAAGCATCACTTTCTCCAAGCTCGGTGCGTCCCTATGAGCAAGAAATCAAGCAAAGGGGGCAGGAGGCCTGCATGGATGAGCAAGGAGTTTCTGGCAAAATTCAAACAGAAGGAAGTTAGCAGAATGTGGAAAAAGAGACAGGCCACTTGGGAGGAATATAGGAACATTGTCAGAACGTGCAGGGAGGCGACAAGGAAGGCCAAGGTCTGTTTAAAATTAGATCTGACAAGGGAGGTCAAGGGCAACAAGAAGGGCTTCTTCAAGTATATCACCAGGACAAGGATGACTATGGAAAATGTGGGCCTGCTGCTGAATGAGGTGGGTGCCCTGGTGACGACGGACACAGAGAAGGCAGAGTTCCTGAATGGCCTCTTTGCTTCAGTCTTTACTGCCAAGGCCAGCCCTCCAGTTTTCCAGACCCTGGAGGCCAGAGAGGAAGTCTGGAGAAAGGAAGAATTTCCCTTGGTCAAGGAGGGCTGGGTTAGAAATCACTTAAGCAAACCTGACACCCACAAATCCATGGGCCCTGATGGGATACACCCCCAAGTGCTGAGCGAACTGGTAGGTGTTATGCCAAGCCACTCTCCGTCACTTTTCAAAGGTCATGGAGGACAGGAGAGGTGCCTGAGGTTGCCTTCAAAAAGGGCAAGAAGGAGGACCCAGGAAACTGCAGGCCAGTCAGCCTCGTCTCCCACCTCCCACCCACCTGGAGGTCATCTCAAAGCATGGGGAGGAAAAGAAGGTTATCAGGAATAAACAACATGGATTCACCAAGAGGACATTATGCCTGACAAACCTGATAGCCGCCTTTGATGGAATGGCTGGCTGGGTAGATGAGGGGAGAGCAGGGGATGTTGTCTACCTTGATCACAGCAAGGCTTCTGACACTGTCTCCTGTAAGACCCCCATAGGTAAGCTCAGGCAGTGTGTGCTAGGTGAGTGGACAGGGAGGTGGATTGAGAACTGGCTGAAGAGCAGAGCTTAGATAGCTGGAGGCCTGTAGCTCGCGGTGTTCCCAGGGGTCAGTGCTGGGTCCAGTCCTGTTCAACCCATTCATCAGTGACCTGGGTGAAGGGGACAGAGTGTCCCGTCAGCAAGTTGCTGATGGTGCAGAACCGGGAGGAGCGGCTGATGCACCAGAGGCTGCGCTGCCATTCAGCGAGAGAGGCTGGAGAGTTGGGCAGAGAGGAACCTGATGAAGTTCCGTAAGGGCAAGTGTAGGGTCCTGCACCTGGGCAGGGACAACCCCATGCACCAGCACAGGCTGGTGGCTGACCTGCTGGAAGGCAGCTCTGCAGAGAAGGACCTGGGAGATCTGGTGGACAGCAAGTTGCCCATGGGCCAGCAGTGTGCCCTCGTGGCTAAGAAGGCCAATGGGATCCTGGGGGGCATTAGGAGGAGCGTGGCCAGCAGGTCGAGGGAAGTTATGTTCCCCCTCTGCTCCGCCCTGGTGAGGCCCCATCTGGAATGCTGTGTCCAGTTCCAGGGTCCCCAGTTCAAGGGAGACAGGGAACTGCTGGAGAGGGTCCAGCAGAGGGCTACAAAGACAATCAGGGGACTGGAGCATCTCCCTTATGAGGAAAGGCTGAGAGAGCTGGGCCTGTTTCGTCTGGAGAAGGCTGAGAGGGGACCTTATCAATGTCTACAAATATCTTAAGGGCGAGCGTCAAGAGGACAGGGCCAGGCTCTTTTTAGTGGTGCCCAGCGACAGGACAAGGGGCAACGGGCACAAACTGCAACGCAGGAAGTTCCACCTGAGTATGAGGAAGAACTCCTTGACCTTGAGGGTGAGAGAGCACTGGAACAGGCTGCCCAGAGAGGTTGTGGAGTCTCCGTCTCTGAAGACTTTAAAAACCCGCGTGGACAGGATTCTGTGCAACCTGCTCTAGGTGAACATGCTTTAGCAGGGGGTTGGACTGGATGACCTCCAGAGGTCCTTCCAACCTTGACCATTCTGCAGTTCTGTGGCATATTCCTTCATGAAAGTAAGAGCTGCAATTTAAGGTGACTAAGAGAAAGCTTCTACAGGAGGTAAAAAAAAAAAATAAGAATAGCAAGGATAAAGAACAGCAAGGATAAATTTCAGTGGCAATCCCTCCTGTGTATTCCTGACATTTCAGATTTCCTTGCCAAACTGCACAGCCATTACTCTGACTCTGAAGACCAAAATCAGTTTCTTTCACTTTGTGTCTTGCCTTTTTCAGATAATCTCTTTGTAGTCTCAACTTCTGTCACTTCTATTATTGTAACAATAATTTAATAAGGCTACAGGTGTGTAATCATTATTTCATAAAAATGTTTGGTAACTATTAGATTCTGAACCTATCAGACCAACTAAACCTGTAGAATGTACTTCATTGTCCAGTAAACTACTCACTGACTGGCATTTGCACTTCCCACCTCCTCCGGACTCAAGTACGTCCAGTAACACATGCAACGTTGCTATCATTAATGGTAATACACAAGTATTCCTGAGGGTGAAACCACACACATCCTTCTCAGCTAGTCACTGCTTCAGTAAGAAATTAGATCATTGCAGACCTTTCAGACCCTGTAGAAAGAGCAATAATAGAAACAGCCTGCCTATAATGACAGTGGCTTAACAGTTTAAAACAACATCAACAAAACAGAAACAGGTCTTGAATTTCAAAATAGGTGTTGACAGAATACATGTGACTGATTAACAAGGTTAACTGAGAAGGTCATGAATCTGGATACACAGAAGGACTGCAATTTATTGAAGTAAAAGTACAAAACCAATCAGAAGTATCATGGCCATTCACTTCCAGAACTGATTTGGTGAAAAACTACCCCAAAGAGCACACGGAAATAACAGCCTACTAAGACTTCAGGAAAATAAAGACTGTAGAGTAAAGAAGAATATATTGTTAAAGAGGTAATTAACAACCCAAATTAGACTTTGCAACTGATATGAACTAGTGAAGGATTCTTCGGGTATGCTGAAAAAAAGTAAGGAATCTGGTTGCCAGTATAAAGACAGGTGGCCCTCAAAATTTTGATTTGTATTAACTTTCAGGAGTGCTGGTTGCACTACTCTGCTTTTATTCCTACACTGAATATCAGTTATGACTATTCAATAGTAAGATGGACAATGGAAATCAAACTCCAAGCATCAGAGACAGAAATGAAAGCCCAGAAACTCAATGCACCAAGATGAGCAGCATGGGATGAGCTCAGCTGTGCTGCTCTAAAAATGCTGACACAGTTATCTCCAGGGTCAGTATCAAGAATTTTTAACCTTGACAGTAAAATGAGATACCAGGTGATGGAGAAAAAGTATTTATATTTAAATGGAAGGATGGCAGCTACAGCCTGATAAACCTAAAATGAAACCCCTTAACTTTGAAAATGCCTGTGAGAAAGAAATAAAGATAGTAAATAAAATTGTCTGAACTACCATAATAAAACTATGTAAAAGTGGCCATACTGGATGAGATCAACCTTCTATTTAGCCTATCATCTTGTCTCCAACAGTGTCCAAAAACAGATGCTCAAGAGCACAATGAGTGGTCTCCTTAAGCACTCTCCCAGGCTACAGCCACCTGACGCCCAGTGTTTTCGTGAGACAGGTGCTTAATTCTATACGTTTAGCTGGCTTCTAGGTTTTCTATGCATTTAGAGAGCTCCCTCTCATTAATTTTAGCCACTGGAATCCTCAAGTCATGAAAACTCACATTGTCCATGATGTATAGCGGCAAGATATTCCACAAGTACATACTGTTTGAACAGCCAGCTCCAGGTAGACTGCTGATTACTTTAGTTAACTGGTTTTCGAGATACGCAAAAAGCAGTAGATTTTGGTCAGGAGAAAACAGCCGTGAAACTCTTAACAAGATGTTGGCTGAAAGCATACAATATTTTTATTAATTATCCTGTCACAAACGCTGTAAATGCTCTGAGGAAATCTGCTGATCCAGCAAAGCTAGGAGACAATACACAGGGGATGAAGTAAATCTCACAGACACTTAGAAGTGGAATAAAATTCCCATTGTGCAATATTCGATATCATAACCATGAGGACAAACTAACTAGCTTTGTGCTACAGACTAGAAGTTCACTAAAATTCACAAACCTGTGTGGAAAAGACCCTCTGTGTATAAGGTGATCATGGCATGGCTGTCAGCTGCCAATCTGCCACCAAAATGGAAATGCAACTTTGGGATGTAGCAAAACAGATAGTTCCAGTAAAGCTAAGCAACACTGTGCAAAGCTCTGGTTAAAGCTGACCTACAGTACTATACACATTTCTATGAAGATCAACTCAATCAAAAGAGAGACAGACAAGCTCTCTGTTTCATCAAAAGGAGAAAGAGTATCAAATCAACAAAAGGAGTAAGACTTTCTTTATTAATGCACCAACATACAAGTACAGATAGAGGAAGAAATATTCAAAAGCTACCTCAGCCAAGTGGCATTATTAGCAAAAAAACCCTTGGTTGTTTTTTTTTAAAAAAAAATTCAAATAAATAATTTTAAGAGATTCCAAGTTGTTAAATCAATTGTTAGAAAATAATATTCCAATGGGAACAGTACCAAAAAAAAAAAAAAAAAGAAAAACAGAAGAAACAGATATATTTCAAATGGAGATAGATAAACTCAGAAAAAAACATGTGATCTGCCTCCAATAGAAAGGTCCTGGACTCAGAGATATAGTTTGCTCTCTCCAGTCATCTATTCTTAAATGAAACATAGACCACTACACAGAAAAGTCATGACATTTCAGATAATATCATAAGCTGAGTTTATGGCTAGAATGTCTTTTATTCCAATTTCATCCTCTTTTTCCAACTAGAAAAACTGTCAGGCAAAGCTTTTTTGTTCTACCATCTGCCTTCCTTCACCATTAGCATTTCCCCTTCTTTTTCCTTTCTTTTTCCTGTATTTTCTCCAAGTTCTACATTCTGTATCAACAGTTCCAGCACCTGTGACATCTTGAGGTTTTACCAAGTATTAAAAAAAAAAAAAAAAAAAATCACAAATAATTCTTATTCCTACTTTTTATAGTTATGACTTTCTTTACACCTGTAGTGAAAATTACCAGTCTTGTACACAAGGGAAGGATGAGCATCAGAGGCCCAAAAGAGTCTGCAAATCAAGATTGCAACAGTGTTAACATTATTCCAGAATGTATTCCTTGGAGAATAACACCACAAAACCTTTCTAAAAAGGAAACTGTTGAATTCTTGCTACATTTAATGTAACACGTTTACCTTCTCATTTAGGAAAGCAGATTATTCACTTTCAAGATTTCTTCCCTGATAACATACACTCTGCAATGACACAGAGGACCACACTACTATCTCATCCTGCAAATACTTCTGCTTGTGAGTCTCTACAGAGCTTTTACAGTTGCATTATCCCTCAGATGTGGTTCAGAAAACACTAAGGTAATTTGTTCCGCTTTGATGTCTCTAAGAAAATCATCCCTTCAGAGAAAACTCTTTCTACAGAGCTAGAAACAGGATGTGCCCCCTAAAAAAAAGGAGGCTGCCTTGTGTATTACCTGCCACCACTTCCACTAGAGGACATGCATGCATGTACTGAAAAAATTATGTAAAGCACACATCTATGTAAAAGCAGGCAAGTTCTGCAAGTCATCCAGCCTCAGCAATACAGTGCTCTGTGTAAGTTAATTTATCATACATATATTTTGCATCTCAAGTAAATGTTACACGAAAATCAGAAGCAGACAGAAATCAAAGGTAAGGGTACTACTAAGGGAAAAAGACTTTGTAATAAACCTCCTCCTAATCTGTACTACCACCAAAATTTTAACAAAATTTTACTGTCACTATTTGGGGTTTTTTGTCTGTTGGGGGTTTTTTTGCCTAGATTAAACAGTTTCCATTCACAAAAGTATCATCTGTATTACATGGCAGTCTACAGTATGAAGCACATGAAGACTCCAAGAACATCTCCTTTACTGGAAAAAAACCTTAAAGCCACATATACTTGCTACTGCTCCATGTTAGAAGAAAGCAATATGCTGTCATCTTGTTCTCTAGCATTACAGGCTCCCAAAGTCTCACACAAAGTTCTTCAATAAAAAATTGTACTGAAGTGTTGCAAGACTATAGTTACTGTACAAAAAGCAAGAAAACAATTTAATCTGTTCAAGATAGACATTCAATTATCATAAAATCCACTTCATCAAGATTTAATTGCAGTATATTAGTATTTATGTAACAGATTACTTTGTTTCATTATGTAAAAGAAACCATGCGTAGAAGGAAGACGTATCATATCTGTAATTTGCAGTGATAACGGTGTCTCATTCTTGATTAATACAATAAGCTAAGAAATAATAGATGAACATAGGAAAAGTACTCTGCCTGTACAAAACAAAGTTATTAAAAACAAAAACCTGATTTTTAGAAAATTAAGGCTCAATAATGTCCAAATTCCCTCTGAGTCTTGCCATTCTTTCAAATGATAGCTATAAGAGAAAGAAAAATAATTTGAAAAGCTGTCACATAATACCA
>JAVJGI010000040.1:120275273-120316997 GCA_035590275.1 Ibycter americanus
TGGTGAAAACTAAAGAGAAGCATGCTTCACATTTACCAACCAATCCCCACAATATCTACAGAAATATAGATCTTTCCTTCTTTTCATAATAGGTTATTATTAACTACACCTGACTGCATAACACAAAGCATCAAGTCAAAGTTGTTTACATTTTTCCCAGAAAAAGAACTCATCCAGAGAGTTATTTATTAACTTTTTCTTTTAGTATTTTATTTTATGCCCTTGGTTGACGAATATCTGTTAAACATGCCATCTTAGAAATAATTTCTATTCTAAGCCAGATCTAAATTTGCAGCAGACTATCAAATTACAGAGAAAATAACCTGACTAGGTACATTTAATACTCTGTTGAAAGTATTATAAAAGTGGCCCCTATTTCTAAGGTGGTGTACACTGAATAAACTTTGACTTTGATAGAGCTGATTTATTTGTAAGAAACTTGAAGGAGAGATTGATGATGCTAGCCAAGTGTTCATCTTCTACAAATAGTGTAGAGCAGTCATTCATTAAGATTCAGTCAGGTTTTCTACTAGCATGCCACCTGTACTAGTTACAGTCTTGCAACGAATAGTCTGAAAAGATTCACTAGTGAACAGAAGAATTTAGAAGTCTTTTCAATTACTTTTAAGGTTTTAAAACATATTTTTAGAGATTTTTAAAAGACATTTCCATCAGTCACCTAACATTAAATGTAAAACTCCTACGTATATCTAGCTTTAATCAATCTTAGACTATAAGTCTTTGGTATGCAATGAACTTAATCCTTAGAAGAACTGGAACCGCATCATTGCAATTCATACATGTTACTGTCTATACAAGTACTGCGGTTCAAACTCCTCCTGAAATGAAGAACATGAATCACATGAATCAGACACGAACTTCACACACACACACACACACATCAAATCTCCAGAACAACTGGTACCACTTAAGTTCTAAAGGGCTGTTAATACAAGATAGCACAGCTCTATCAAAGTTAAATTAAGTTTATTCAGTGTATACCACCTCAGAAACGGGGAGGGGGGGGAAGGTCAGTCAAGCCACTGTTCCAATTCCGTTAGTGCCCTCAGTTTCACTACACCTTTCACACCTTCCTCAAAGAGAAATCTGAGTATTTTCAATACATCATTTTTTCTTTCTTGTTTCTGCTTCTATAATTTAAAGAAAGAAACAGAACCTGTGAAGTCTGTACTGAATAAAAAGTTCTCACTACTCTGCAGTACATTTTTTTCTAGTTCAGCATTCTCAGTACCTGAAATACTATGACTTTTTGTTGCACAACTCATCCACCCACCCATCCATCCATCCATCCATCCATCCATCCATCCATCCATCCCTACTTCAAAGATTACTGTGTAGCGATATATTGGCTTGGGGGTTGGGGATTTTTTGTGCAGATATATTGTCTCATATATCGTTGTAGTACGTTATATCTTCCATCACACTCATAAAGTCAACTTAAAGTCCCAGCTTAGCCAAACACCTTGATGGTTACACTGCACTGTATCAGCAAAGGCTCTGCTTGTTAAGATTTAAGACAGCTAATGAAAATAATTAACTGAAGTGTTTGCACATGACTTAGAGTGCTTACAATCCAACAATTCAAATTCTATGAATTGTTTTTAACAGGCAGAATCAAATAACCACTATATAAACAACAAGCACATGCAAACCAATTGTCAATAGGTAACAACAAAAACTAACAATCACAACCTTTTCATTCTCTTCCTTCAATATAAACCTCCCAGTCTGGTCAAACAACCGTTTTCTGTAAGCCTTATATATTCACCCACCATACCACCCGCACAGTATGCTTGTATAGTTTCCTAGTCAACAAATTATGCAAACTACCAGACATTGTGTCCATACGCAGGATATTTCTTTATCCAAGTGCCACAGCTTTACTGAACCTTAAAATCATCCCATAAAATCACCTATAAGCAATGAAAGTCAAATAAGCCTAGACTGTACCACTCCAATTACCACAGATAAAACCCAGCAGCACTAGCGGAGACCACCTGCTGTCACAAACTTATCCCACTCAAACAGTCTCTGCAAGCATCAGTAAAAACACCTAAATAAAGTACACTCTAGCTGGTAACTGAAAATCATTTATTTAAGAGAGTAGCACCGTAGTATTTTGAGAAAAGATGAAGTAAATTTTAAATATTCTGGATGCTGAGCTGGAAAGCTGGAAAACAATGTTACCTTAACCCATCACAGACTTTAAATGAAAAGCTTTTGCTTGTAATAACAACCCAGATAACTTTGGAATCCAAAGAGCACAGTTTTCAGTTGCTATACCAGATTGGAAATTGAGCTAGAAAAAAACACCTAACAATGCTTCCAGATCCTACACAGGAGAATCTCCTATTAGCATGCAAAAGATGCATAAGGAGAACAGTTGTGTTACTAAGATGAATGCCAGAGTCACCTGAAATTCTTAAGAGCAATCTTAAAGCTTTGATGTTGACTTTCCTGAGTCAACATTCAAGAACGCAGCAACAAGCACTCTCATGTTTAACCACTCAGATGTTGTTTTGATAGCCACTAGCAGTGAGATAGATGAAGTTGCAGAAGCACCAGAAACTGTTAGGAGGGAAAAGAAGAAAAGGGCTGCTGCTCTGCAGTGGTTGAAGCAGAGAGGTGAAATAAATCTCAACAGTTCACAAAGTTAATTTGAGTAAATACATCGGGTTTTCCCGGACAACTCCATTTGGAGGTGCGGAAAAGAATACATTATAGTTTCATGGGGAGATATTTCAGAGAAGTGGCATTCCTGTAAAAGTAGAAGGAGCTGCAGTCCTCCCTTCCCATCATCACTGTCTAATGTCACATACATGCTCCACCGGCTGCACTCACTTACAAACACCAGCTCCAAACCCTTGGTGAATGCATCTGTTATATTCATATAGGGAATTACACTACAAATCTATTTTTTATCCTTCTGGAAGTCAGTAAAAATCCAGATTCAGATCACAGGCAGTGAGAAGTCCGCAACCATTAATTAATGCAACTTTAATGGAAAAGTATAGAATGTGGTTTTCAGGTAATTTAAAATTTTCAGATAAAGAAGTATTTATTGAGGGATGCTACTGTTTGTAACCTAGCACTGTTACCGAACATGTATCTGATGTTTTGACACGATGTCTGGAGTATCGTGCGCAGTTCTGGGCTCCCCAGTACAAGACAGGTATGAAAATACCAGAGCTAGTCCAGCAAAAGGTTGGGAGGATGACTAAAGAATTGGAACATCTGTTATATAAGGAGTAACTGAGAGAATTAGCATTGAAATTGCCTGCGGCTTAATCCTTGCCCAAATGGTCCTGGCCACCACGGGCTGGTGGGGACGTCTGGGCCAGGGTCCATCCTGTCCCACCTGGCACAGCGTCTGGTGGGTTTGTGCAAATTTTTGGAGACCAGGTTGTCCCGCTCCTCTGCTTTCCAATTGCCCAAAGTTGCTTTTCCTGGAGTGGCCAGCTCCTGCTCGCTCCCCATCCTTCTCCAGCCCCACCGTTCGTCTGTGTCTCACCCCACAATTTGTTCTTTAGGGGGTCAGGCTCTCCGTATCTCTCCTGGTTCCCCGTCTTGTTTCCTGTACCTGTGCACCACCCAAATTTAAGCCCAAGATCCCCCATATTTAAGCACTGAATCCCACAAATTTAAGCCCAAGATCTCCCAGGTTTAAGCCCAAGATCCCCCCGATTTCAGCCCCAGCTCCCCCCAAGCTGGAGCAGGGCAGGATCAGTCCCTTGCTGTGGTGTGTTGGTGGCTCCAGCATCACTGGGCGCTGAGTGGCTCACTTCTTCCTTGCCCCATTGATGGTGGGACGAGGGGCTGGGTGGGCGGTGGGGTCTCTGTGAGCGGTGGGGGATGTCACTGCGTCCCACAGGCAAACCAGAGGAGATGCCGGCTGTCTGGGCGCTGGAGATGCTCTGCCAGGGTCAGGGATGTGGCTCCACTCAGCATCTCCAGACTCACAGGGAGAAATCCCCCCAGTCCGAGCAATTCTCCATTTGCTTGGGATTTTTTTTAGGGGTTTTGCTCTATTTTAATTAATTCTCAGCCTCTCAGTGGCCATGCTGCTAATGTGCTTTCTGCTGCGAGTCTCCGGCGTGATGACGAGCTGCGGCTTGTTGTAGCTAATTGAGGTGCTTGATTAATCCCGATTTTCTTTATCCAAAAGGCTGTTTGAAGCCGGCTGTCACAGGGGGATGGTTGCTGATGGTTCAGAGACAGCAAGTGCCTCCGAGGCTGAGCCAGGGATCAGGGGTCTGTGTTGGACCAAGGTGGGGGTTTATTTGCAGTGGGACGGATGGAATGCATAGGATGGATGGAATGGGATTGGTGGATGAGATAGGATGGGATGGATAAAATGGATGTGATGTCATGTGATGTGATGGGATGGGATGGGATGTGATGGGATGGGGTGGGATGGGATGGGGTGGGATGGGATGGGATTGGATGGATGAGAGAGGTTGAATGGATGGAATGCATGGGATACGTAGGATAGATGGGATGGGATGGGACAGCAGGCTCCCTGTTCACTCTCCATCCCAGACACACAACTGGTTTATTCAGGCACGGCACAGAGCTGTATGGCCTCTTCTGTTCCCCCTCTGCTTCCAGATGGATTTGTTCCAGCCTGCAGCCCAGCTTCTCTAATCGTGGCTGCCCGAGGCAGCATGGCCAGGCTCTGCCCCTGGGTCCCATCGGTCCCCTGTGCCCGTTCCTCCTGCAGCCTTGTGCCGCTGGCCATTGCCCCCGTCTCTTCTTCTCTTGATTTCTCCTTGGGGCTTAACTTAGGCTAAAAATTGTAATTCAGCAAGGCTTCATCCAAACCCCATCTCTCTGTGCCAGCCCAGCAGTCCCAGCCCTGCTCCCGCGGGTTTGGAGCAGCTCTCAACCTGGTGTCCTCCAGGCACAACCTCTCGCCAGGGCTTCAGCTTCTGGCCTTCGCCACCACCCCTCTGTGCCTTAATTTCCCTCAGACCTGCTCTGGTGGAGCTGGTCACCCTGATCAAGAGAGCAAATGCTCCCTGGTGCGGTGCTGAGCAGGGCTGGGCAGGACTTAGCCAATTTTCCAGGTAAACTGAGGCACAGCACAGCAGCGCACAGCACCTGAGCTGTGCGGGATCAGCCCTTCGCCAGCCATCACCAGTGACCTTGGTGCTTCAGCCCTGCAGGTGTGAAGTACCTCAGCCCACGGGAATGAATGGCTGGGTCCCGCTGGGGTTCCAGCCCTGTGCCTCAGTTTCCCCTCCACGGCAAGTGCTTCCTTGGGTGCTGCTGCTGCCCCCGGTGCCATTTGCCCCCCAGGGACACTGCTGGCACTCCTTACCCATCCCATGGGCGCCATCACCCCATGTCCTCTCCACCAAGGGGACCTCAGGGTCCTGGGTTGTTACAAGGTCATTTGCAAGGTCAGGCTGGGTGGATTCAAAGTGACGCAAGCTTGGGGTTAATGGGATCATCCTGGCTCCCTTCTGTGGGGACACTACGATGGACTTGTGGCTTCTGAGCAGTTCCCAAGGGGATGGAGCAATTCCCAAAGGGAGGGAGCAGGTCGCTTCAGGAATAAAGCCTGTCATGCAGGAGGGCATTGCTCTGGAGCCAACCTCTGATGAACAAGCGAGGAATTGAGCTGCTTCCCTTTCCTCTGCTTTCCCTCAGCATGGAAAAGTTTCCTTTCTGGAAGGCAAAAGAAAAGAAAAGTCTCATCTCAGTGTTTATAGGACAGTGCAAATAATAGATGTAACCTTGTATTCAAGTTAAATAAATGTAATATTGTATTAGAGTTAAACCAGCCTGCTCGTGGGAAAATTTGAAATTTGTGATGTTTGCTGGAAAAAAAAACCCCTATCAGAATTCCTCCGGGGTAATGACCCGCTGCAGGTCCTTGCTGGGGCCATCAGAGCTGGTGAGACCCAAATCCACTGAAACTGCACAGTCCTGGGAGCCGACAGGCCCAGCGGTGGCTCAGGGCTTTGTCCTGGTGGGTGTAACTGAGGAGCCTGGGGTGATGGTGGAGCTTCCTTCTCCATGTGGGAACACCCACTGCCCTGGGTTTCACTGTTCCTAGCATCTGAGAGCACTGCAGATGTTTGGGGATATTTCCTCATGCCGTGCCTCAGTTTCCCTTCCCCTGTGATGGAGCCAAAGCAGGAGGGGGCTGGGTTTAGTCTGCCTTGTGCAAAGGGCACTTTGCTACCCTTGGGCTACATTTAGGGGATTTATTATTAATAATAATCTTGATAATTATTATTTCTTTATCCTTTATTATTCTTTGTTGTTTTGTTGTTGTTATCATTATTATTATTAGTAGTAATAGTCGTAATAATATTGCCATTAGCCACCTTGAGGCTGCATTTTCCAACCATCCTTGTACAGAACCCCCAGGGATGGATGGCGCCAGGAGCACAAATCTGGGATGCAGGGCTTGGAGGGGACCCAGCTGTATGGGTGCTGGGGTCTCCAGGGGGTCCTGGGGATGGGTGCAATGGGTGACCTCCCACCCAGGGGTGCAGCCCACCCTGGGGCCATATCCAGCCCATGGAGCAGGTTGCTGGCAGTGGGCTCCTGGGGCGCAGCGTCTAGACAAGCGCATCCAGCCGGGGCTGCCGCCACGTTCCCATGGCAACGCTGCCGGATGCGGCGAAATGAAATAAATAACCAGGAATGGGGGGGGGGATAGGTGAGAGGAAGGAAAGCCCATCGGATGGATGGTGGGTGCTGGTGAGCCATGGCGAGGGACCCCACACACCCCCAGTCTCTGTCTGTGCCCCCAGAACCCTCAGCCACATCCCAGAGATCTGCGATGCTCAAGCCACATGGCAGGAGCTCCCAAATCCAACGGTACCAGATTTGTGGTGGAGCAAGGGGCTGGGTAAAGGCCAGGAGCCCCCCAAAACCCACTGGTATCAACAAAGAGTTGCAACAGCTGGGGAAGGACCCGATTTGTGCCTCTTTCACCCCACTTTTTGTTCCTGCTATGTTTTGCAATGGGGCTGCTCAGTCCCGGAGCATCATCCTGGCCAGGGGCTGCATCCTGCTCATCTCCATCTGATACCAAAGAGCTATCAAGGCTCCGGTGCCTTTAATTTCTTTTCCTCTGTGATTTCATGAAGGCTTTTGCAAGTTGGAAGTAGGTCAAGAACTTGTTTCCAAGTCATTAAATGAAGTCCCTGGGTTCACAGCGGTGTTTGCACCTTCTTAATAGTCAATTCGCTTGCTTGCCGTTCATTTAAATCGCAGCCAATTTCCCTAAGTGGAGACGGGCGGCTTGCGGGGACCGCATGATGAAAACGCCTCTGATGACTCCTTGGGCTCCCCAGGAACAGACGAAGGCACTGGCAGAGCGAAAATTAGCAAAATGCCTCAAACTGCCTCAAAAAAGGAGGTTGCAGGGGGGTGGGTGCTGGGGGGGCTCAGGGTAGGGGTGCGGGGCCCTGCAGCATCCACTGGGCTGGGAGCTGGGCTTTGCTTTCCCTCCTGGGGATGGGGGCAGGATCCAGCCGCCCCGTGGGAGCCCGTGCGCTTCGTTAGCCCCAGTGATGCTCCATCTGCTGCGGGGACACTCAGCCCTGGGGGCTGCGGGAAATGTCCCTAATGGGGACCGACACCACTGGGCATCCCACTAGCGGGCCGGATCCTGCCCTGCAGCTCTGCCTGGGGGGTGTTTTCTCCCTAAACCTCAACATTTTTTTTATCCAAAACTCCTAGAAACAGGGCGTTTCTGCCCCAAACAACCAGGACGGGCTCAGTAGCGTGGAGAGTGATGCTCTCGCAGCATCTTTGGACACAGCACAGAGGGGAATTCGAGGCGGAGTAAAAACCCCAAATCTCTTCAAAATGCAGCAAAATGAGAAGTTAAATCCCTGGCGAGCCGCAGGCATATGGTGTTCGAGAGGAAATCACCTGGCTGAAGGATAATAACCCATCAGGGGGTAACGAAGCCCCGCTCGGCTCCTGCCACACCACAGCACGGGGTGGGGACAGAGGGTTTATTTCAGCCCGACACGCAGATGCTGCTGCTGAGATCAAGGGCAGCAGGCAGCCGGGAGGAGCATCCTGCCTGCACTGCCTGCTCCGGCCTCGCCGACACCAAAAACCAATGCAGCTGGATTGTCAGGGCTTCTCAGTCTTTAGGGAGAATATTTTCAGGGGGAGAACATCCCTTTTTTTCTGGGGTGGAACCTCTTCCCATCTATTTTTTTCCCCTTTCTAGGAAAAACTTGGGGGGGATATCCCCTTCCCCTGCCTGCATGGCTTGGTGAAGACCCTCGGAAGGGCAATGGGCAGGTTTGCTCCTGCCTGCAAATGTCAGAGCTGCATCCCAGGGAGACGGCAGCAGAAAAGCTGTGGTTTCGGTGATGGGGAAAAAAAGGTCCCCTAAAAATCCCCTTTTCCCCAACCTCTGTCCCCAGGGGGAGCTTCTGGCTCCTGGTGCATTAAACTACCCAAAATGTGGAGCGAGCCCCTGTGCGCTTGGGGATGCCGGGTGCGCCGCTTCGGTGGCGGAGAACCCCCGCCCTGCAGGGTGTCCTGTCTGGGGGTTCAGCCCGCTGCCCCCTCCCTCCCCACAGCCGGGTCCCCTGGGGGGTCCCAGGGTCCTGTATCCATCTGGCAGCAGGTGCTGTGCTGGGATGCTTCCCGCTCTGCTGAAAATTCCGTGGCTGGGCACTGGCGTGGGCTGCGGGGTACTGCCACCCCCCTACGTGACAGGCACACCCACGCGTGCGATGCCGGGGCACCCCCCACTGCAGCGGGGCTGGTGGGGTGCGGGGGAACGGCTGGGGTGGGGGGAGCCCCTGGGTGCCCCAGTCAGCCAGTTCTGCTCGGGGGGTGCAGGGTGCTCAGGCTGCAGGTGTGGGCGGGGGGGTGTGTGCTCTGTGTGTCTGTGTGCTCTGTGTGTGTGTGTCTGTGTGTGTGTCTGTGCTCTGTGTGTGTGTGCTCTGTGTGTGTGTGCTCTGTGTGTGTGCGTGTGTGTGTGTGCTGTGTGTGCTCTGTGTGTGTCTGTGTGTGTCTGTGTGTGCTCTGTGTGTGCTCTGTGTGTGTGTATGCTCTGTGTGTGTCTGTGTGCGTGCGTGTCTGTGTGCGCTGTGTGTGTGCTGTGTGTGTATGTGTGTGCGTGTGTGCGTGTGCTATGTGTGTATCTGTGTGTGTGCATGTGTGCTCTGTGTGTGTGCTGTGTGTGTGTCTGTGTGTGTGCTCTGTGTGTGTGCGGGTGTTTGTGCGGGCTGTGTGTGCTCTGTGTGTGTGGGGGGGGCTGTGTGTGGGCTCTGTGTGTGTGTGTGCAGGTGTGTGTGTGTGTGTGCGGGCTGTGTGTGCGGGCAGACCATGTGTGTGTGTGTGTGTGTGCGGGCAGACCATGCGTGCACGGGCAGCCTGTGTGCGCGGAGGCCACGCGTGTGCGCAGACCACGTGTGTGCGCAGACGGTGAATGCCCACGTGCTGCGTCCTCCCCTGCTGGGTCTCCCAGGCTCCGTCCAGATTTGGGAATCCTGACCCTGGTTCATCCTCCCAAGGGAACCGGCTGCCCTCACCCTGCCAGGGCATCTCGCGCCTGGCATCCCTGTGCGCTCGGGGGCTTGAGCCAGGTTTTGGGGGGTTTCACCATGCAGCTGCCCCTGGCCAGACCCAGGGGTGGAGGATGGGGAAAAGGGGATTCTTAGGGAATTTTCCCCCCATCATCCCCCCCCACCCCCGAAACCACAGCTTTTCTCCTGCCAGCTTCCCAGGATGCAGCTCTGACATTTGCAGGCAGGAGCAAACCTGCCCACTGCCCTTCCTAGGGTCTTCACCAAGCCATGTAGGCAGGGGAAGGGGATATTTCCCCCCGAATTTTTCCTAGAAAGGGGAAAAAATAGATGGGAAGAGGTCCCCTCCCAAAAGGGTTTTGCCCAAGTAGTAAAAATGTGCAAACCCCTTTTTCTGCCCCCAAACGGCCCAGCTGAAGGGGCAGCGAGTGGGGGGACCCTGGGATGGGGAAGGGCCCGTGGTGGCCTGGCCGGGGCTGTCCCCATGGGCAGAGGGACAGGGTGACCAGTGTCGCCCCGTGTGAATTAACAGGACTGAACTCCTGTGTCACTGTGCCCCCACCACGTCACCGGTGCCCCATGTGCTCCAGATGCCTGGGTTCCCCCCTGGCGACACGGGACTTTTATTTAAAAGCAATTAAATACATAATCATGTACCCAGAAAAATCACTGTATAGGCATGGGGGTGGCACGGCTTGAGATGCAGCGGGGGGATGGGGGGGCTGCCGCCCCGTGTTCCCAGGCATGACCCCCTGCCTGCTGCATCCCGGGGTGATGCTCGGGGGGCTGCGGGCTGGGTGAGGGTGCAGTGAGCAGCAGGGATGCAGCCACAGGATCGCCCAGCGCACAACCGGGGGGCTCTGCAGCTTGGGGGGGGGGCTCAGAGAGAGACAGAGGGACTGGCCCCACCCAGATGCTGGTGAGCAAGCAGGATGGAGGGACTGGCCCCCTCCCCAGCTCTCCCTGGCAGATGACCCCACCCCCCCGTGTCGAAGCAAGCTCCCAACTCTCTCCACCTGTTAATTATTGAGGCTTTGGGGATGCAATAATGTATTTATGCATCTGTGTCAGCAAACGTGTCATTCCCATCGCAGCTGAGGCGAGAGGATGGAGCATGGGGAGGGGGCACTGCCACCTCCCCCGTCGACCCTTGGGGGTCCGGGGGCCGCAGCTGGGCCAGCATCGTCACCCCGGGCCCTGGTGACATGAGTGTCACCTCCCCTGGGCACCACGGGAGGAGGACATGGATAAATCATCCATGCCATTGCCAGGTCTGCTGAGCACCCGGACGCATGTGCCCCAGTGTCACTTGTGTCCACAGGTGGCCATGTCCTCATGTCCCTTAGGTTTTGGTGGTAATTAAGTGGGTTTTGGACAAGTCTCTAAGAGCCATCAGGTGTGACAGGTCTGCTGCCAAATCCTGCTTCTGTAAATCCCTGGCAGGGTCGTGAGCTGGGGGGTCGTGGTGGCTCCAGTGTGTCCCTGGTGGGGATGGTGGGACAAGGGGTGGCCTTTGGCCATGCTGGGACCTCATGGCCACCCTGCAGACGTGGTGTCCATCTCACTGTGCAGCAGAAGGACTTGGTCCCTGCAGGCAGCCTGTCCACTGCTGTGTTACCAAGTGGGGCAGGGTTGGGTTTATCTCAAAAATAGAGGGTGGGATGCAGGAAGAGGTCCCCCCCAGCATCCTCATCTTTAAACTGGAAAGATGTGGCTTTGATGGATAGACTGTCAGATGGTTGTGGAGTTGGCTGGATGGCTGTGTCCAAAGAGTTGCAGTCAACAGCTCAATGTCCAGGTGGAGGTAAGTAATGAGTGGTGTCCTTCAAGAGTCCGTACTGGGACCAGTACTATTTAATATCTTCATCAGTGACACAGTGGGATGGAGTGCACCCTCAGCGAGTTTGCAGATGGCGCCGAGCTGAGTGGGGCAGTTGATGCGCTGGAGGGATGGGATGCCATCTGAAGGGACCTGGACAGCCTGGAGGAGTGGGCTGAAGTTCAACCAGGCCAAGTGCAAGCTCCTGCACCTGGGACAGGGCAATCCCCAGTACCAGCATGGACTGGGGGATGAAGGTGTTGAGAGCAGCCCTACCAAGAAGGACTTGGGGGTACTGCTGGATGAAAAGCTGGGCATGAGCTGGCAACGTGCACTCACAGCCCAGAAGGCCAACCCTATCCTGGGCTGCATCACCAGCAGCGTGGCCAGCAGGTCGAGGGAGGTGACTGTCCCCCTCTACTCGGCTCTGGTGAGACCCCACCTGCAAGTGCTGCATCCAGCTCTGGGGTCTCCAGCACAAAAACACATGGACCTGTTGGAATGGGTCCAGAGGAGGCCATGGAAATGGTCCGAGGGCTGGAATGCCTCTCCTACAGAGACAGGCTGAGAGAGCTGGGGTTGATCAGCCTGGAGAGGAGAAGGCTCCGGGGCGACCGTCTTGCAGCCTTTCAATGTATAAAGGGTTCTATACAAGGGTTACATATAACCCCCCATGGCAGGGGGGTTGGACTAGATGGTCTTTAAAGGTTCCTCCAACCAAACCCATCCTGTGATTCTCTGATTCCAAAAGAGCAAAAATGGCAGGTGCTGGGCAAGAAGATTTCTGGTTTAATACTGCAGCGGGTCAGAGAGTGCCGGGTCGAGGATGTTCTTCCTGGGGCCCAGCGCTGCCCAGCTGGGTTGCAGGAAGGATTCCCAGCCTCAAAATACCAAACCTGGAAGGGGATGGAACATGGGGAAAGGTGCTCCGCAGTGTCTGTGCAATCCTACCAGCGCAGCCAGCGTGGGATTCATCGCTCCCATCCTTGTCATGGGATTAAAAAGGACTGGGAACACCCCACCGAGTAACGGGATGGGTCTGAAGATGGTGAAGGTGCCATAACCAAGGCATGATTTGGGAACAGGCGAGCTCCTTCCCACTTGAATTTGGTGCCAGCACCCTTGAAAAATCCCATTTTCCTCCAGCTCTGCCTCACGGGTTGTGCCTGCCCAGAGCCCCCGGGCTGAGCCCCGGCAGCTCCCTGTCCCCAGGGGGCTGCACAAGTGTCCCTCCTGTCACAGTCCTCCCCGGGGACTGCCACGCACTGATGGAGCCCAGTCCCTGCATCCCACCTGCTTCGATTTCTTGATTAAAATAAAATCATTGCAGGCAATAGGTTTCAATTAGCAGGACTCTGGCACACGCCTGCCCCCAACTAATTGATATGATTTGCTGCAAAGGGAACTTTTGGGGCTGATCAATAAACCAGAGAGTGTTTAATTAAGAGGCAGCCCTAAAACTCGTTGCATTGATCGGCTGCAGGTTTATCTTAATTAGCAGTGGGATGGTGTGTGGTTCCCAGTCCCACACCCACAGGAGCATCACAGCTTCAATGGCAAAGCAGCAGTAAGAGCTAAAAGGGGAGAACAAGGCATTAATGAGGGTGGGTCATTAGTAAGTCTGGCCTGTGGGGAGGATACTCTGAGCTCCACAAGTCACCTGGGTTTGGGGGGGTTGGATGCTGCTGGTCTCCAGGCTGCTTGGAGGTTTCTGTGGGGCATGCTGAGAGCTTGCAGAGCACCTTGCTGTGCTTGCGGGCGACGCCGAGCCCTGCAGCCGAGCTTGCTCACTGCTCTTGCTTCATTTAGGGCCACTGTTGATGAACGGCTGGCAGTGGCTGCACGAAAAGCCTGGGTGTCTTGAACTTTGCTGCCAGGGGCATCTCAACCCCAAAGGATCTGGTGAGGATGCTCCAGGTGCTGGAGCAGCCTGGGGTTGCAGCAAGAGAGCAGTGAGAAGCGCAGGAGCATTGGTCAGAGCTGAAGATGGTGCTCACTCAGCCCCTCAATGCCCTGTGTGAGGATTGCCAAACCTGCACTCCCTCCTCCCCCTGGAGCATGGCTGTGCCTCAGTTTCCCCACTGTGAAACTGGGTGTAAGGCTGCTGAGCTGCCCTTGGGATGCCCTTGGCGCTGTGCAGGCGGTAAGTGCCAGGGGAGCTGCAGCTGCAGACTCACCGTGTTTGTGCTGTGTCTCCGTATCTTCCTTAACCTTAAGCAGGATCCGACGAGGCTGAAAAAAAACCAAGATTTGTTTTATCGCACGGAGGGAATAAGGTCAAACAATGGCACACGCAGAGCAGCGTTTGACCTGCTGGGGCGGCTCTGGCAAAGCTTTTTGGTGCGGTTAGCAGCCCTCACTGGTCTGTGGGGAGACTGTGATGTTTGCCCCTAATTTTGCTTCTCCCTGGGATGAAGAAGGATTCAGTTTGGCCAGGCTCTTCCCAGCTGCTTCTCCTGCAGCCTGTCCTGGCTTGATGGGTTGGAATTAAGGAGCCACACGGGTGTAAGGCCATCGCTCCAGATCCGTGGGATGGTCTCAGAGGCTCTTCCCAGCCCCATTCCTCAGCTTGGAGACTCCCCAGTACCCAAAACTCACAGCCTTTGCATCTAGCTCCTGCTAAGCAGCTCTGTCAACAGCCACCAGATCGATGGACGGCTATAAAACCCCAAGCACCACGCTCCCTGTATCATTTATAATTTACATTCCTCAATTTAAAAGATCTACGGCCTGGTTGTAAGTATTTCCAAAGGCTGTTTCCTCGGAGAGTTTAAATAGCGTGGAAGTGAATTAAGCTTCAATGCAAACAGCCTTGGCCCTGGCCCTGCGGATCCAGCGGCTGCCGGGGCTCGGCTGCTCCATGGCTTTGCGTCGCCTGTAATTGAAACCGGGTTCCTGCGGGCACAGATCCAGTAGATCCTATCCCAAGGGTAGAGTAGGGAATGGGATACCACAGTCCTCTGCTCTGCCTTTGGCTTTCCACCTGCTGGCAGGATGGAGCTGAGCTAAAACAGGCATTAATTAGAGCCCTCGCTAAGCCCATTCAACGAGTGTGTGATGCTTTATGGGTGGGGAAACTGAGGCACAGCTGGCAGTTGCACATGCAGATGCATTAGCCCTGGCTTATCCTCACGAAACACTTAGGGAAGGACTTTTGCCACCTCATTTATTCCCCCTTGTAATTAGGACACATTAAGTCGGGCTGGCTGAGCAGGGATGCTGCGGGGCCCTGGGGCAGCCCCACGGCCATAACCCCCCATGGGAGCTTCAGGGAGCACCAGGATGGACCCCCCCTAAATCCTGATCACTGTGGGGAGCTGCCAGTGAACAGAGGCGGGGATGTAAAACCCATTTTCTCCTGCAATTTTCAGGATAAACTCCCACTTCTCTGCTAGGATGAGAGGCGTTGCACTGGGATGGAAAACTGAGGCATGGTTCTGCGGGAGGACTTGGGGCCCCGAAGCTTGCAGAGTTTATCGGGTGAATCTGGGGCATCTCAAAAAGCAATACGACAGGGCTCGGCTGTCAAAAAGATAAATGTAGAGAGGTTCTTTGGTTTTCAAGGCTGCTGGAGACACAGCTCACTGCAGCCTGGCCCCATGCCCTCGGGGACTGTGGTGTCCGGCACACACGGAAGTTCCCTAAAAAACCATAGCCTCATCAAATCTCCATTTTTTAACTCAAAACTGTCGGCAAGTTCTCCAGTGCTCCCACCTCACCTTTGCTACCACCTTTCTTTAAGCTAATCCTGTAATTAAGAATAATAGACCCTGAGCCGGTAGCAAATAGAGCCATAAATAAGCGCTGGGATAACAGGCAGATCACATCAGCTACCGTCTCTAATTTTGCATGCCGTGCAATTTATTAAGCTGCATCACATCCTTATTTATGGATTACAAATGATAACAGCAATCAAAACCCGATGGTGTTAAATGGGAAGGCACGCAACAAGCTGGTGAGGATGGGCAGAAAAATCACTTGCCAAATACCAGGGGACCTGAGCATGACCTGAGCAGGAGGTTTTCCCCTGGACAAGCTGAGCTCAGGGATAAACGTGTCCTGGAGGGTGATTCTTAGCAGTGCTTGAGACCTGCACAGTGGGGAAACGGAGACGCAGAGGGTGCTGGTGGGGTGACAAGCTGGCATCTCCTTCCTTTCCCCTTCTCAGCTCCAAATATTCTAAATAACCCCTTGCTTGCCGCCATGCATTCGCCCACTGCCAGCCAATGCATCATGCAGACGTTTCAGCCTATTGCAACTAATTATCCATGGGATTTCCCATTAATTACTGGCTTCTCTTTGCCTTTAGCATCCCGGGAGCTGCTGTGGTGACTGATACCCTGCTTTAATACCTGCAACCCCTCCTTTGCTGTGTTGCAGGTAGCGGCGCTGGAGAGGCAGATCTTTGATTTCCTGGGCTACCAGTGGGCACCTATCCTGGCTAATTTTTTACACATCATGGCCGTTATTTTGGGTATTTTCGGGACCATCCAGTACAGATCCAAATACCTCATGATGGTAAGTACCACCATGGATGCCGCTCCCCACACCTCAGTGCAGCATCGTCACCCCCAGGGATGGCTCAGCCCCAGGTCCCCTCCTGTATCCAAACCCAAATCCCTGTGGAATCAGCAGAATCCAGCAAGCAGGGCGAAGGGGGGATGGACCAGGGGATGTCCGTTCGGCATGGCATGCCCTGAGCTGCTCTCTTCTTGGCAGTATGCGGTGTGGCTGGTGCTGTGGGTCGGCTGGAACGCCTTCATCATCTGCTTCTACCTGGAGGTCGGACGCTTGTCGCAGGTAACGCCCCCCTGCCTGCCTCCTCTTCCTCCCCACTATCGCCTTCTCTGTCTTTCCACCCTTCCTGCTGTCCTGCCCTTGCTCTCCTCCTTCTCCTTCCCCTGCTCCATAGCTCTGCCCCCAAAAGGGACCCAGAACCTGTGGGTGCCCCCACCCTGGTGGCAAAGCACCCACCTGGGTGCTGGGGGTGCCTCCTCGGGTGCTCCCGGCTGCAACACCGAGCACCCAGGTGTGCATGGGACGGACAGATGGACGGTTCAGGCCAAGGTGGCAGTGGGAGGGAGGCTCTGAAGCAGGAATGCAAAATTAATGAAGTTGATGAGTCGGGAATTGCAGGGTGCTTGTTAATCACTGGCGCGTCCTTGGTGCTGCCGGGGTTTATGAAGTGCAGAAATTGGATGGCGCCGTTTCCTATCGTGTCGCTGGGGAGACAAAGCAGAGAAGGGACATAGGGACTGGGGACGAGCAATGGCAGGGGAGTTTGGGGCAGGGTCTCCAGCAGCTCTGCTTGTGGTGCAGGCAGGGATGGGCAAGGCAACAGGGTGGGGAGAAGGAGACACCCCTGCTGCATACTCCCAATTTTTTGGGGTCTTCTGGGGCTCTGCAAGCACCACTCAGCCCCGGAGCACCCAGCAGTGGCAGGAGAGCGGCTGGACATCATTAATGGCTTTGAAATTATAGCTCTTACATAAAAAAGAGTGAAACTTAATGTAGTGGTAATGCATCACTAGATGGTTTGAGCATCCTTAGCCTGTGGTGGGGGTACCTGTGCCAAGGATGTGCCCTGCTCTGGCATCCTGCTCCCAGCTCTGAGGACACTGTCCCCTGTGCTGTGCTTGGGGCATCACAGAAGACTCAGGGAAACAGGCTCCGGCTCGCTCTGTGGCTGCCCACGGTGGGGAAAGGGCTTCTTGGGGGGTTTGATGGATGAAACTATCTTCCCGTGTTGCTACAGGTCATTTGAGGCTCTTCTAAAAAGCTGAAATGCCAGATAGGTGCAGCAGGCACGGAGGATGCAGTGGGGGAGGATTCACTCCCACTGAATGTTTTTGGTGGAAATCCCCGATCTCTTCGTGACGCTGCAATGCCAGAACACCCCCTCTTTGTGCTTCCCAGCACCTAAACCCACATCCTTTGGGTTTAGAAACCAAAACCCGCTTACTTTCTATTTTTTCCACCCCCACCAGCAAAAATCTTTTAATCCCAGATTGGTGATTTCCTGCAAAGGATCCCAGCGGGTTTCCCAGCCCCTTGCAGACCTGAGGGCTGGTGGTGCAGAGAGGGGCTGGGAGGACCCTGTGTGGAGTGGGTGCTCACCCAGCTGTGCCAGGAGGACCCCACCATGCAGTGGGTGTTCCCCCAGCTGTGCGGCTCCTGCCTGCAGAAGCCCTGTGCCAGGGCTGCATCCCAACCCGTATGGTCCCCATCTCCCTGCCAGATCCACGGGCAGGAGCATCAGCATCAAATGTGCCACGGTGTGTCCTGGGACTGAGCCCAGGAGCTTAGCCTCACATGAGCCTGCTATGGGGAGGGTGCAGGCAGCGGCTGGGGGATTAGCCCTGCATCTTATCTGAGCCCGGTGCCAGCCCGCAGCTGTGCCTTGCAGCAGGGAGACTGCTGCCTACCGCACTGCCACCTCAAAGCTGCTGGAGATGAAACAGGGAGAGCCCCAAAGCGTGGTAGTGGGCTCACAAGGAGGGGACATGCATGACTGGGGCCCCCACAAGGCTCCGTGGGGATGGGGATGGCACCCTGAAGCCCCTGGGGAAGCAGAGGGGATTGCCCTGCATCCCTGGACCATGCTCTTGGGGTGGTCCCCTGGTTCTGTCTCTCAGATTGCTGGATGCGGCTGACAGCATCGCAAGCAGCTACTTCCCTGTCTCAAGGCCAGGCTGCCACACTGGTTACCACTCCGTGACATCTGTGATGTCACCTGGTCATCACGGCACATCTGGATGCTGCTTGATGAAATGGTCCATGACACTGCCATGGGACGAAGCCACAAACCCCGGGGACACTGGCTGTGGGTTAGGGAGATGCAGAGGTTCATTGGCTGCCCTGCATTAACGTGGTCTGGGTCTTGGGGAGCATCTTTGGGTTGAAAAAGCCCATCTTCTGTCTAACCCCTCTGCAAAGAGCCTCAGCTCCAGTCTGTGCCTCCTCCTCTGCTCCCCTCCCGCAGGACCGAGACTTCATCATGACCTTCAATACCTCACTGCATCGCTCGTGGTGGATGGAGAACGGGCCAGGCTGCCTGGTGACACCAGTGATGAACTCCAACCTGGCACCCGAGGACCATCATGTCATCACTGTTAGCGGCTGCCTGCTCGACTACCAGTACATCGAGGTAGTCAGCAGTGCCATGCAGATATTCCTGGCGGTAAGGGCAGCAGCCAGCCCCTTTCCTCCTCATCCCTCATCCCACAATTGTGAAGTGATGGGACTGGGGTGGGCAGAGTCGCTGTGGTCCAGCTGAAGATGTCCCACTGTGCCATCACACATCAGTGCCTGTTTATAGTATCGGGGCGGTGTTGGCTCAGGGCTGGGAAGAGAGGAGCACACAGAGCCCATGCCAGCACCCTGGCGGTGCTGCCCACCCCAAAACCTGGCAGGTTGTGGGCTGGATGCTGCAGGAATGGGGGGGTTCTTGGTGTAACTCACCCAGACGTTACTGGAGTGTGAGCTGGTGGGATGTGCCGCTTGCTGGAAAGGGAGGGTCTCCTCGTCCTGGTGGCTGCCTCACCCCATGGGGAGGTGGCGAGGGAACATACCTGGATGCAAAGCTCCTGGGGAGCCTTGGGGGGCTGCAAGAAAATACAGCTTTAAAGGGGGTTCGGGTCCAGAGCAGCTGCCATGCACCCACCAAAGGGGCACCCAGCACTAGGTGGGGCTCAGCACTCTGTGCTGCTGTCCCAGTGTGGCGCCCTCTAGGGGTGTCACCCCCCCTAGAGCCACCACCCTTGTCCTCCCAGTGCAGCTGAAACCATCCAACCTTGCTGCATCCCAAACCAGCACCCGGACCCAATGGAGATGGGCTCTGGCACTGCCAGCCCAGAGACAGCCCTGATCCTACCCAGGATGCTCCCAGTTCCTCCAGTATGCTCCCAGGCATCCAGCTCGCAGCACCCAGCTCCGTCCCCCCAACAACACCATGCTGGTCACATTGCCCATCACCCCCATAACTGACTTCTCTCTGCACTCTTCTGTTTCACAGCTCTTTGGCTTTGTCTACGCCTGCTACGTCAGCAAAGTGTTCCTGGAGGAAGAAGACAGCTGTAAGTGCTTTTGCTATCAGTCAACAGTGGGGAGAACCACAGCACTGCAAAATGGCCTTGGCTGACACCGGCCAGCGCCTTGCTGGGGTGGCAGCTCCTGGCCGGGGATGGGGGAGTGATGCCTGGGTCACAGGCAGGTGAAGGAGTCCCTTTAGTGGGCGGTTTTGCCCCATTTTCCCATCCCTGATGAGGCAGATGTGCTGGGGTGTGATGTGCCACCCTGTGCCACCAGCGGTCCACCCCCGCCAGCCTCAGGGAGGGTGTTGCACCCTGGCCGGGGCTGGGAGAGGAGGGGGACAGGGACACTGAGCCCTGAGCTGCTGTGTCTCCCATGGGACTGCAGCGCTCACAACCTTTGGGTGCAGGAACAGGACCAATTTCATCCAACCCATGGGGTTGGGCTTTGTCCCCACACCAGTCCACGAAGAGGCCGAGATGGTCCCCAGTGCCCAGTCCCTGGTCCCCACACCAGCGTGTGGCACCAAGTCCAGCTCCCACTGAAGCTGGGATGCTCATCCCTGTGCACAGCCACTCAGGGGTGGATGCAGAGCTGGCATCGCTCTTGCTGCTCCTCGCTGACCCAAATTCAGAGCATCTCCTCCGGGACAGAGCATCTTCCCCAGGTCCCTGGTCTGCTGTGGCAGTGGGGAGAATTGCCCTTGCTGCAAAGAGCCATGTCCATGCCCTGATAAATTCATGGTGAATGCTCCTCCTGGTGTGGATCCAGCCCCGTGGGGGCTGCGGAAGAGCCATCCTCCCTGCTCACGTCTCCCGGAGCCAGCCATCACCTGCCTTCCCCTTTTGACAGCTTGGGGATGATGCAATGGGAAATCCTGTGTGTCCCTGGCCAGCATCCCCGTAGACAGTTTTTCACCCAAAAGCAGGGGGAAAGCCAGCAATTTAACCAAAGCTACAGGATAATTTTTATACAATCTATATTGTGCTTTCCAGTCTGACAATGATCCCTGCAAACACCCCTCCGGAAGTGCTGAGCACCCCGGCCCCAATTAACCAGGCGGTTAAGGCTGTAGCCATCCAACCGCATTAAATGATCATCTGCCATTAATTAATTCGTGCCAGCTGGCAGCTCCCGGCAGCCGACCACAGGCAGGGATGTGCCACAACCGCCAGCGCAGCAAAAGCCACCCAGATGTGCTCAGCATCGGGCTTCTTCCCCGCAGCATCAGGATCAGCATCCCTGCCAGTGCCATGGACCCAGAAATGGTCCCAGCACAGCCCAGGAGATGCTGGGTTCAGCATCCCCAAGTTTCCCCCCTCCGCTGCTGGGAACCAGTGTAGCAGAAAAGGAAAATCTCCATGTGAAATTGGACACTGCCTGCGGTAATAACTTGTTTCTGTATCCAGGGAGCTGGCAAAAGGGTTTATCTACCGCCGCCGGCTTTGAAGCGTGTTTGCATTCAAACAAACTCCTGCATTCAATACACTTTTAATATTAATGCTGCTGGAGCCCAGGATTCAAATGCATCTTTTTTAATGGAATATCTTATTAGATTTGGAAATGGATGGATGGCGTCAAAATTGAGAGCTGGCTGAATATTAAGTCAGGAAGATAAATATGCTGGGAGAACTGGGCTCTCCCCTTGAGCTCGCTGCTGTTTCTTGGACACCTGTGTGTAAAACCACCCAGATCACGGCTCCACAGGGATTAGTATATTGGTTTTGGGGAGATGGGCTGTGCTACGGCTCCTGTAACAGCTTGGATTCCCCAGCCTGGCTGCATGTGGTGCCCATTCTGGGGCAGGCTGAGCAGCACTGGCTGTGCTGGTGGGAGAGTTCAGGTCTGGGGGCCCGTAGGATGATCATGGGAGAAGTTGGGGTACCCCCAGCCACCCATTGCTCCCACTGAATGGAGCCGAGGTGAAGGGCTGGGGTCTGCCACCATGTCTCCTCCAGCAAGCACCCAGGGGCTTGTCAGGCAGGTGATGGGCTTGGCTGACCGGAGGGGGATGAACCACCCGGCTGGAAATTGCAGCCATGAAAACTGATCTATTGGTGTCTGCAATTTCCCTAAATGACAAGCTTTAAACGAGATAATTCCCTCATAATTCTCCTTAAATGCCCTCTCTGGAGACAATAATAGGGTAATTTTACCCACTCTGTCCGGCCTGCAATGCAAGGGCTGTTGTGGTCAGGAAAGAGCTGCAGGCATCTGTGCAAGTCGGTTCAGCTCCTTCCCTTCATTTCTTGCTGGCACTTTCCTGGGGTGATGCCATGACCTGGGATGCTGTGGCAATCCAGGATGCTGTGGCAACTTGGGATGCTGCAATGACGCAGGATGCTGTGACATCCTGGAATGTTGCAGCAACCTATGATGCTGCACTCTCCTGTGATGCTACTGGGACCTGGGATGCAGTGGTGACCTGGAATGCTGCATGTCCCCAGGATGCGGTGACAACCGGGATGCTGTGGTGACCCAGGATGCCGCTGCATACTGGGATGTTGCACTTCCCGGGGATGCAGATACAAACTGTGAGGCTGCACTTCCCTGGGATGCTGTGGCAACTTGGGATGCTGCACCTCCCCAAGATGCTGCTGCAACATGGGATGCTGCATGACCCATGGGTGCCAACAGGGTGGGGAGAGGCAGAGAAAAAGCCCTGCTGCCCTCTCCAGCTCACCTCGCTGCTCTCCCCCCACTTCCCAGTTGACTTCATCGGAGGGTTTGACTCCTATGGCTACCAGGCACCACAGAAGACGTCACACCTACAGCTACAGCCGCTCTACACGTAAGTCCACGCCAGGCTGGGGAAAGCCTTGGGGGTGCTCGGGGATGCTCAGGGATGCAGGAGCCCCTCCAAGGTGCCTCATCGCACCATTGTAACCCAAAAGATTTGGGTCTGTGAGTCCACTTGGCCTCAATATAAAGCCCAGAGGCTCCGTTAGGGCTGGGTAGTTTTAGGGGGGATTGTGCCCTTGTTTTGCTTGTTGCTGCTTTCTCTTTGCTGAGCATCAACACACCAGGGCTGCCTGGAGGGAAGCAGCAGTTCTTCAGATAAGTGCGGCTCACTTTTTTTCTCCTCTCCTTTACCCATTAAGCTTAACTAGATAAATGCTCAAATAAGATAAGGCTGCAAATTCTAAAGGGATTAGCCTCGTGTGGGCTTTGCCGGGTGCCAAAAATTAATTATATTTCATAGAATCATAGAATTGTTTAGGTTGGAAAAGACCTTCAAGATCATTGAGTCCAACCATTAACTCAGCACTGCCAAGCCCACCACTAACCCATGTCCCTAGGCACCACAGCTACACGGCTTTTAAACACCCCCAGGGATGGTGACCCCACCAGCTCCCTGGGCAGCCTGTTCCAGTGCCTGGCCGCCCTCTCAGTGAAGAATTTTTTCCGAACAGCCGATCTAACCCTCCCCTCGCGCAACTTGAGGCCGTTTCCTCTTGTCCTGTTGCTTGTCCTCTGGGAGTTGACCGACTGCCCCTGCCTACACCCTCCTGTCAGGGAGCTGTAGGGAGCGATAGGGTCCCCCCAAGCCCCCTTCTCTCCAGGCTGACCCCCCCAGCTCCCCCAGCTGCCCCCCACCAGCCCTGTGCAACTGAACCCAGGGTTCACGGTGCAGCTGCACTAGTGACAAGCACCAGGGGACGATCCCTGCTCCAGTCCTGCTGGCCACACTGTTTCGGATACAAGCCAGGATGCTCTTGGCCTTCTTGGCCACCTGGGCACACTGCTGGCTCATGCCCAGCCAGCTGTCAGGCAGCACCCCCAGGCCCTTTCCCACCGGGCAGCTTCCCAGCTGCTCTGCCTCCAGCCTGTGGTGCTGTGTGGGGCTGTTGTGCCCCACATGCAGGACCCAGCACGGAGCCGTGTTGAACCCCATACACTTGGCCTTGGCCGTGGGTCCAGCCTGCCCAGACCCCCCTGCGGAGCCTCCTGCCCTCCAGCAGATCCATGCTCCCCCCCACCTTGGTGTCGTCTGTGAACTGACTGAGGGTGCCCTCGATCCCCTCGTCCAGACTGTCAATAAAGACATTAAACAGGACCAGCCCCAGCACGGAGCCCTGGGGACACCCCGTGTGCCCGGTGCCAGCGGGGTGTGACTCCATTCCCCACCACTCTCTGGGCTCAGCCGTCCAGCCAGCTTCTAACCCAGCGCAGAGCATCCCTGACCTGGCCATGGCAGCCAGGTTCTCCAGGGAACGCTGTGGGAGATGTTGCCAAAGGCTTTGCTAAGGTCCAGGCAGACAGCATCCACAGCCTGTCCCTCAGCCACTAGGCAGGTCAAGGTCACCTTGTTGTAGAAGATCAGGTTCATCAAGCTGGACCTGCCTTTCATAACCCCACGCTGGCTGGGCCTGATCCCCCGGCTGCCCTGCACGTGCCACGTGTGGCACTCAGGGTGATCTGCTCCATAGCCTTCCCTGCACCGAGGTCAGGCTGGCAGCCTGTCATCTCCCAGATCCTCCTTCCTGCCCTTGCTGTAGATGGGTGTCACGCTGGCTGCTGGGACCACCCCCGTTAGCCAGGGCTGCTGGGAGATGATGGAGAGCGGCTCGCTGAGCTCCTCCGCCAGCTCCCTCAGCACCCTGAGGGGGGTCCCACCTGGGCCCGCAGACCTGTGTGTGTCTCGGTGGTGCAGCAGGTCACTGGCCCTTTCCCCTTGGATTGTGGGGGCTGCATTCTGCTCCCTGTCCCTGTCTTCCAGCTCAGGGGGCTGGGGACCCCGAGAAGAACTGGTGTCACTATTAAAGACTGAGGCAAAGGCAGCATATTAAGTGCCTCAGCCTTCTCCTTTGTCACTGTGTTTTGCAGAAACACTCATCCCTATCCTCACCATCATCAAGCTCCAGACAATCAAAACCCTCCCTAGCACACAGGGCTACCCCCCGCCCCACCACCTCTCCCTTCTGAAGCGTTTACAGCCGTCCATTGCAGCCCCCGCCACCGTGTGACATCCCACCGTGGTTCCGTGATGGCCGCTGTGCCGTGGTTTTCCTGCTGCACAGTGGCTTTCAGCTCCTCCTGTGCATTGCCCATGCTGCGGGCATTGGTGGAGATGCACTTCAGTTGGGCTATTGGTCCCACCACCTCCTTGGGATGAGAAGCCTTAATTCCTACATGACCATTCTCAGGAGCTTCCATGGTTTCCAACTCATCCCTAACCCTTGCGCCTTTGCTGCTGCACGGGTCTCCATCCCCTGCCTCCACCGAGATGGCAGATCGAAGGACCTCGCTCAAACATTGGCATGCTTCCCCCAGGCTTGCCTCTTGCAAGCCAGGTTTTATCCCTTTCCCCTTCAAATCTGGTTTAAAGCTCTCTCAAGAGCCCGGCTAGCTCCTGCGCAAAGATCCTTTCCCCCTCTGAGGCAGGTGCCCCCCCCGTGCCGCCAGCAGGGCTGCTGGCTCATAGACCGACCCGTGACCAAACCCCCCAAATTCTGCTGGAGACACCAGGCTTGGAGCCAGGGATTGATCTGCCGGCTCTTGCTATTTCTTCCCTCATCATTCCCTGCAAGAGGAAGGACAGAGGATTTTAAGCCTTCTATGCAAGTTCAAGGGCACGTCATGCAATTAGAGATGCAAAGCAGGGGCTGTGGTGGAACAAACGCATTTGTGATACTGCTCAGCCCTTGCTGGATGCTTGGGCACAGACTCTCGTGTGCCCATCCCGGTGCACGGGTGTGGGTGAGCACCCATGGGTGCTGTGCCCCTCTGCATTGAGCTGGTCCTTCCCCAGGACCCCAGCCCCCCTCCGGGCTGCCAGGGGACTGCTGCAGGCACCGTGGTCCCCAATGGGTGCAGGATGAGTGCTGAAAGCTGCAGCATTTGGGATATGAGCAGGAGTATCAATTTTAGGTGGGGGGGAATATTGACTTTAGATATACAGGGGACCAAAAAGCTGATGGCAGAGACAGTTGGTGCAGAGATACCAGGATGGGGAGACCTCAGCAGGGTGCAGAGATATCCTGGGATGCATTAGGAGGAGCGTGGCCAGCAGGTTGAGGGAGGTGGTCCTCCCCCTCTCCTCTGTCCTGGTGAGGCTGCAGCTGGAGTGCTGTGTCCAGTGCTGGGCTCCCCAGTTCAAGAGAGACAGGGAGCTACTGGAGAGGGTCCAGCAGAGGCTACAAAGGTGGTGAGGGGACTGGAGCATCTCCCTTACGACGAAAGGCTGTGAGAGCTGAACCTGTTTAGCCTGGAGAAGATGGAGAGGGGACCTTATCAGTGTCTACAAATATCTTAAGGGCAAGCATCACAAGGATGGGGCCAGGCTCTTTTCAGTAGTGCCCAGCGACAGGACAAGGGGCAACGGGCACAAACTGCACCACAGGCAGTTCCATCTGAATATGAGGAAGAACTTCTTTACCTTAAGGGTGGCAGAGCGCTGGCACAGGCTGCCCAGAGGGGCCGGCGGGTCTCCTGCGGAGACGTTCAAGCCCACCTGGACGCGACTGTGCAGCCTGCTCTGGGCCAGCCGGCTCCAGCAGGGGCTGGGCTGGGTGATCTCCAGGGGTCCCTTCCAGCCCCAACCAGTCTGTGATTCTGTGCTGAGGAAATCCCTCTCCTCCCTTTCTGGGAGATGTTTAACCCAGCCCTGTGTCCTCTGCAAAACCCACCCCCGGTGCTGCCCTGGACCTGTTTCAGGGTGATGGGGTGGTTTGGGGTTGCCCGGCTGGGGGTGGGTTGTGTGAAGCCACCCAGGTACTGGAGCATCCCATCCTGAGGGGATGCTGGGGATGGTGCCGCCTGGCTCCCAGCACGGATCCAACCTCTGGCCTCGCAGGCAGCGTGTGCTGAGGGTGCCAGCTCTCACCCTGCCTGCAGGGCTGGCTTGGGCAGCACTCCTTGTAATTAGATTGTTTCCTAATTAATCAAGCTCGCTCATGCTGCCCACATCCTTGTGGCCTTTCTGGAGGAAGGGTCTCATGGCGGGGGAGTCACAACCAGGACCCTGCCACCATGCTGTCAGCTCCCCCCTGCCTGCAGCCCCCTCCGTCCTACCCTGGCAGCTCATTAATAACCCACCACCTAATTAATGCAGCTATAATTTATTTCAAGGCACCTCCATCACCCTGACAGTGGTGGCAGGTCAGGCTTATGGACTTGGGGTCCCGAGGTGGGAGACACAGGATCTGTGGTGGCACGGTGACAGGTGGGGGGATCTGAGGGGGTGCTGGGACAGTGGTAACCCCATCCTGGGGGATGATGACGCTAGGGGTCACGGTGCCACCTGTCACTGGTGAGAGGACGTACAAGGTGCTGTCCCAGCTCAATGTAGTGGATCCAGCCACTTGTGTCCCCAGGGGACAGCTGGGCAGGACAGAATGGGGCTGCCGTCCGAGTCTGAGAAATTAAAGCTTATTCTGCAATTACCAATTAGCTATAATTGGATTAACAGTGGGCACGGGGGAGGGTTTCAACCCAGCGGAAGGAGGAGGATGCGCCACGCCAGCACCCGCTCCTCATCCCCTTGGGTCCCTCCTGCCCTGCCAGGGTGGTACCAGGTCCCCCACCTGCATCATGTCCCCCCAAGGATGGGGGCTCTCACCTCCAAAATCCCCCCTGTAGCACATCGGGAAGGGAGGGAACACAGGTAGGGAGCTGGTAGCTGAGACCTGGGGAGCTGTGACAGGGGCGTGCGGGAGGGGGGTCCCGCTGCGCTGTCCTCAGGGGGACGGGGGTTGTTTCTCTTTCTGGAGGGGGGGGCTGCGTGCTCGCCCCATGCTGTGGTTGTGTGCAGGGTGTCTGTATGACTGGCCAGAGCTGTGGGTGTGTGCCAGGATCCAGCCTTCCGCAGCACCGGCTCTCCCCACGCATTTTAACCGTGCACGTGTACCCTTGAGGATGCGCAGCAATGCCCGTGTGCCACACGTGCACACACAGACCTGTCCTGCGCACACACGTGTGTACAGACACACTCTCACACGCCTGCCCACACCGGTGCACCCACCTGCGTGCACATGCATGCATGTGTACACACCGGTACCCAGCGGCACCCATCTGCACACGCCTGCACACGTGCAGAGGGAGCAGCCAGCCCGCAGGCGTGTGCAGCATCCCCCAGACCCCAGCACTCGCCAGCTGCTACCAAAAGGCATCCTGCCAGGAGCGAGGGCTGGCAGCACGCTGCAGGGATGGGCAGCGTGTTCCCCCATTGTGGTTGAGGGTCCTGGGCCCCGCCTTGTCCCCTCCAGGTCCCCTCGGGGCCCGCAAGCAGCCGGGGATGGGTGAGTGAGGCAGCCCCCATGGCAGTCCCCATGTCACTGCTGCAGGGGACATAAACCCGTTGGGGCTTCCCAGCCTGGCCTCAGCTGCTCTCTTATATTTTGGGAGGGTGAAACAAGGGTGATGTGAGAGCCACCCCAGGTCATCCCAGCAGGTCCCTGACCCCGGGATGGGAAGCTGGCGGCTGCCAGTGGCCGTGACTCCTTGTCCCTACATGGGGACACGTGGCGGGGACAAACTGCCCGGACTCCGCTCTCACCCCTAACACCTCCTCTCCCCTTTTCTCCCCAGATCCGGGTAACCTCCTCCTGCCCTGGATCCAGCCCCGGCCCAGCGTGGGAGCAGGAGGCAACAGGACCCCCCTAGAGCGAACTGTCCCATACCCGATGACACGACCCCTGGCGAGGGGGGGGACATGATGACAAGCTGCCTGGTTCCCCCCTGCCTCCCTGCACCCCGCAAGACCCCTGAAAATAGAACTGGGAGCTGCACATCCATCCCACCCTGGATGCGTCTGAGCCCAAACCACCCACTCACAGCAGAATCAGCGGGGGGGGCTGGATATGGGGGGACCCCCCCAAGCTGTGCCACCCCCCCGGGCTCCCACACCTTCCCTGGGCTGGGGAAATGGGGACACGCAGGGAGGTGGCATCGCTCGCTGGACACATTTCTTCTGTTTCTTCCAGCCTGGATTTTCCTTGGAGCAGCGGGGCCCTTCCCGGCATGCTGGGCAGGAGGGGAGCCGGAGCAGGACTGGGGCAAAAACCAGCCAGTTTGGAGCAAACTGGGACTGGGGGTGGGGGATAAACACCGCTTTGGGGACAACAGGGCATGCAGAGCAGCTTCGCCCTCCATGGGGTTGGGACAATTTCCCGAAATGCTGGGTTTGGGAGTTGGGCTGGCCCCAGAAATGGGGGTTTTGCTCCCAGAAGAAATTTTCCAGCCCCCCTGGTTGGATGAAACAGCATCGAAGGGGCTCAGTCCGGGATGCCCCAAGGAGCTGGATCTGGCTGTCAGCATCTTGCCTCAACTCCCCCCAGATCTGGGGACATCGGGGGGGACGCAGCACCCCTGAAATCCCCCACAAGCCCCCCCCAGCCCTCCCACATTTTGGGGGGGGTCTTGCTCAAATTTGGCAATACTGACGCTGCTTTCAACACAGCCCCTTTCCGGCTGTTTTAACGAATCTAATGAATGTTTTGGGTTGGTTTCTTTTTTATTATTATTATTGGAGTTGGGTTTTTTTTAATTTAAAGTGCCTGAGTAGACTCTGGCTGAGCACGACCACCCAGCGAGCCTGCACCAGACCCCCCCAAGGCTGATGTCGTGCCTTCAGCAATGCTGTGCCCACCCCAGGGTGCCCCGGTGCCCCCAGCCCCTTGCCCAGGGCTGCAGGGGGGCTGCTCGGTGCCTCTCTGACCCCCCCAATCCCTCCATCCATTCGGGGTTTTGGTGGCAAATCCATCCATCAGGTTTGGCAGCAGAAGAGGGGTGACGCTGGCATGTGGGGAATGATTATTTGCGGGGTGGGGGGAGCGGGGATGTGCAAGGTCTGTTGGGCAGCGATCACTTTGCAAAATGAAGATGAGCTGGGAATTAAAAGCCTTGGAAGAAGTCGGAAGGAAAAAAGTAGTCTCACAAAGCATCCCAGCTCCCCCCAACCTCCTTGTTCTCCTTTTTTTCCTGGAGGTGGGATGCAGTTTCTCCTGGATCCCTGGATCTGGCCCCAGGCCCACCCTTTGCATCTGGGAGCTGGGGAGTTGCATGAATTTTGCCTCCCAGGCATTTGTCGTGCAATCCTGGGGGTTATTTGGGGATTCTTTAATTTTTTTTTTCCACCTTGGATGACTTTTTTTGTCCTTCCCAACAAGCAGCCGTGAAGTGCCAACAACCGAAGCCGCCGGAGCCCAAACCCTGGGCAGGGGACGGGCTGCATCCCCTCACCAGCCCCTCTGATGCCTCCAGCCAAGCTGCGAACTTTACAGGCAATAATTTTTCCGCCCTTTCCCCCTCTTTTTTTCCAAGGAAAATAGTGTTTTTCAGGCAATGGATCCCCCTGTCCCCCAAAACAAATCCCCATCCCCAAGCACTGCCAAGCCTCGGGGACAGCAGCATCTCTGGGGCTTATTTTCCTCTCCAGGACCAAGGATGTTCTTGTTGACCTGCTGCTGGATGGGATGGGATGGGATGCAATGGGGTGCAATGGGATGTGACGGGATGTGATGGGCAAACATCTGCCTGCTCAAAACCCTTCTCAAACCCAGCAGGAAGCAGAAGGAAAAGCTTGCTGTTATTTAAAACTCATTCGAAAGAGCTTCCCTCCCTCCTGAGCTCTGCAGGAGCCAGGCACTGGCGCTCCACGACTTTTTTTTTCTTTTTCCGTTGGCTTGTTTTTATATAAGACTGTATTTGTAATGTGAACTGAGGATTTCTTTTCTATTCTGTAACTATAAAAGTTGAAGGAAAGTTTCATCTGATGGCTGTTCTGGTTTTGGGGCATTTCCCTTCCTTGTGCAATTGAATCAATTAAAAAGTGGTAGGTTTTTTTTAGTTTCTGCTTCTCCCCACATTAATGCTGCCAGCTTACTCCCATGAGCGCTGCATCGCCCGGCTTTCTGCTGCATTATAACCCAGCTCGTCCTTTTAACAGTGCCCCGGTGACATTCTGCCCCCTCAGGTAATTTTTTTCTTGGTAGTAAAATAACAGAAAAAAAAATCTAAAAAAACAGAAATGCAGAAAAGCAGCATCCTCCGGGCTGGGTGTGGGTACCGCCTGCCGTGTGATGGAGGATGTGTCAGTGGCCACTGCATCCCATCCCTGTGCATGGGGGCAGCTGAGGGGGTCTGCAGCCTCCCTTCTCCTAAGAGGAATATTAATAAACCCCAAGAAAAATGCTAATAACACCCTCGGGATGTTTTTTCAGGTTGAGCTCCTGAAATAAAGTTTTCCAGCCCTGCAAGGAGCGAGGGTAGGGATTCCCTGGCAGGAGATGCCAGGTTGTGGCCACACAAAATGACCCAAAGGACCACCTGGTGTGGGTGCAGCTGCTGGGATGGGTGAGGACAGCACCCACCACCTCCGTAGGGAAGGATGTGTGTTTGGGTGAAGCCTGATCAAACAAGAGCTATGTCATGCCTTGCAGGTATGAAGAAAGAGAGGAGGATTTTTTTTAAGGGGGGATGAGCAGGGATGTAGGCCTGTTTCTATGACAACAGTGAGGCCAATCGGACCGATGGCTGTGGACCAAGGAAGAAGTGGGTCAGCATCCCCATGGCCCTGCTGGAGCATCCCAAGGCCATGCTGCTGGAGCATCCCATAAACACGCTGCTGGAGCATCCCATAAACATGCTGCTGGAGCATCCCGTGGCTACGCTGCTGGAGCATCCTGCTGCACCCCTCCACCTCAGCTGGGGAGGAAGGAGGAAACCTGTTTGCCTGCCCACACCCATCGATCTACCTCTTGCAAAACAGCCTCCTGCTGCCCAGCCCTGTCCCAGCTCCGGCAGCCTGCCCAGACACGCCAGGACAGTAACGGTGCTCCAGCCTTTGGCCTCACTGTGCCCCGTGTTCTGTCTCCTGTACCTTGGAGGGGGCCGGTAAGGGGAGGTAAGCACCAAACTGGAGGCTGAAATAGGATTCTTAAAGTGTTTTTCAATTAAAATCTTTAATTTTGGGAGGCATCTTCCAGTTTATTGCACAGTGTTTGTGGTCATAACATTTGTTGTACTTTACCTGACATGGATCAGGTCCCTTTGGAGGCGGCTGCTGTGGTGAAAGGTGGTTGTGGGACAGATAGGAAAAATTCAGAATTTAGAGGAAAACCAGCCGTCCACTTCCCAGCATTTCCCTTCTCTCCATTTCCATTACACCCCTTTTCCCATGGATATTTCCCTCCAAATTTCTGTTTGCAAATTTAGAGCCACACTGACCAAGCAAGGTCATTGCGAAATGGGAAAGTCGGCTCAGGACCAGCTGCTGAAAACCAAACTGTGAATTTTTTTGGGGTGTCACAGGTCTATTTCCTTGCAACCTGAGCATCTCCCACACCAGAGCTGCATCCCACCAGTGGTACCAGCAGTTGCTGGGTGGCTCCGGGAAACCCAGCCTGCTGCAGCCGTTACCGCTGCTGGTTGCCAGCTGAGCCTGGGTGCCACACACCCACCCCGGAGTCCTTGGGCAAGGCTGGGTGCTGGCATGGACCTGGCGGAGGAGATGAAGGTGGTTGATAACCCAGCCTTTAATTCCTGTCCCAGCATGACTCATGGGGAGAGCGAACAGCAACACCTTGGCTGGAAGCATCGCCGCATCCACCCCATTATTTGGGCACATTAAGTTCTCAAATCGTTGACTTCTCTTGGGAAATGGACGTTAAAACACCTCCTGCCTTTCCGCCTTCCTCAGGAAGCCTGACTCCTTTCTGCTCTCAGTTTGCAGCTGGTGCATCCTTTGCCAAGCAGGGAGGATGCTCGGTGCACAAGTGGGTGCCTTTCCCTCAGGTCCCCACAGACGAAGGGTACCTCTCAGCACTTTGGTTTTACACCCATAATCTTATTTTCAGAGCAGCAAGGGAAATTCTTCAAAATAAAAATGGTATGAATGATCGCCCAAATGGCACCGGCCATCCCTGCCATGCAGCATCCCCCATCCTGCTCTCACCCTGGTCTGAAGCTGGGACATGGGTGCAGCATCCCCAGCAGCAATGCTCTTGCTGCTCCCAAAACTATCAGGGCACCTCAGATTTAAAAAGCATGTGAGTATGGGTATTGCATTGCTACCCACAGCCAAGGGCGGGTTTGGGGGGACTTTGCTTTGAACCGCTTACACCCTGGACCAAGCTGTTCCCTCCTTACAGCCATTGTTCCCTGCCTGGCCGTGGCTGAGATGTAATTACAGAGTCCAAGCATCTCTTGCTGCTATCATGTGAAGAAACCCTGTGTCGCCGTAAACAGGAAGGGCAGGAAGAAAAACGAGTTGATTTTCTTCCATCCCAACCCGCGCAAAGAAATGGCTGAGGAGCAACAAAGGATTAATTTACCCCGCTCAGAAACGCCAGCTCCCTCCCGCAGCCGCAGGACCCTGGCGACTCACAGATGTTAAGGAGTAAAAAAGCCGCTTTCACAACCCCAAACAAAGGCATAGAGATGCTTTTCAGGGACTCGAGGAGATCTGTAGATCCGGCTGCTGTGGTCCTAGGTGTGCCGAGTTAAATACGGCTGGTTCCAAGGAAATGGGAGCGGGAGCGGGAGCGAGGCCGGTAGGATGCGGTAGGTGAATGGGAACAATGATGTTCTCGTGCTTGGCTGAAGCTCACCACTTGCTTTTGGTGGTAAATTAAGAAACACATCCTGGGCCTTATTTTTCCCCCTTTGATTCCTTAGCAGGGATGGATGGCTCTCCAGTGATCCCGCCAGGTGGGAGATGTGGTGGCAACCCCAAGGGACACTTTTCTCCTGAAATCGCATTGCCCAGCAGACCCATGCCACAGCATGGGTGGGAGCCCCCCGAAATCCCCAGCCCTGCATCCCCACAAAGCTGCTCTTTTCAGTGCTCCCATCCCAGCTGGAAGGTGGCACGTGGACGAGTGCTCACCCAGCCAAATGCCAGATGGACAGAACAGAGACTAAAGTGCATGACAAGTTCCCTGCAGCCTGCCTGCTTGCAGCAGGAGCTGGCTTCTCCTGAAAGATACTGCACATATACATATTTGTGTGTGTCTGTATATAAATATGTATATATATATGGACTACTGGGCCCATCACTCCCCAGGAGAGCAGCTACAATGCCTTTGCTGGAGCAAAGCAACATCATGCTCTGGTCCAACAAAGCCAGCTCCAAATCAGCATCAGGAAGGGGGTGAGGATGAGATGGAGTGTGCCTGTGAGCCAGTGCTGGAGCTGAAAACACACAGGGGAAAGCCAAGACATGGCGGGGGCAATGAGGGTGGAGTTTGCTAGGGATTTGGTGCCAGGACTCTTACCAGCATCATGCCGGTCCCCGTGCCATGGCAGGCAGGACAGGGGATGCATCCAGGTGCAGGGGGAAGGTGGGAGCCCGTGCGGGCAGCTGGCCGGGCAAGAAAAGCTCCGTTTTGTTCCTCTAAGCAGTGTGGGTGCCGGCCGTGTTACACCATTCCCTGGACTTGTCTCCATGGCCTATTGCCATGGGACTCCCTGTGCTGTTCCTGGCACCAGTGCCTCCTGCTCTGGGTGGTTTGGTTGCATCTCTGAGGCCTCCTCCATGCACACAGAGGAGCCACATTCCCAAACTCCCCCTGCAGACCCCATTCACCTCTCTGGGCTCCAACCTGGTCCTGCTGCACAGCCAGAAAGGTGAGTTTTTGCGTGTGAAGGTGATGGAGATGCAACCAGCCGTGACCACCATGCATCACCTCCCATGCAGGGAAAGCGCATGGGAAAGGTCTCAGGGCTGGCAGCTCCAGGGCTGGCAGAAGAATGTACAGCCCTTCATCACCACCAGCACAATGCCTGGGTGTGATCTGGAGTAAATCCACATAGTTACCATCAGAATGGGTGCAAGAACAGGGAATAACAGGCAAATGTCCACCTGGGGTTGACTGAACATGCAGCCAGCACTCAGGACCCTCCAAACGAGATGTCTCCAAGGTCTTTGCAATGTTTTCCCCCTCCATGCATGCAAAGCTTAGCTCCTGCCAACACCCATTGCAGCTTTGCTCAGGCAAATCCTGGTCTGCAAGCAGGCATGCTGAGAAAGGGGTCACCATCACCCTGAAGCCTGCAGTCACCCACATTAGGCACCTCCACTGGGTGCTGCTCCGATGCCCTTGGCTCCCTCCAGCCTCACAGGAAGAGCAGGGGCAGGTCCAGAGGGTGAACCAACTCTTCTAAGCATGGGCTTGCTGCCTCCGAATTGCACCGAGGGCAATGAGGTTTCTCAGCCAGGTGTATCTGAGCCTCCCATCTCTGCAGCAAAGATCAAACCAGGAGTGCTGGTGAGGAGCTGGGAGCTTGCGGCTGGGGAGCGTGGTGCCGGCCCCTGCAAGCTTTGGGGCACAGAGGACATGGGAGATGAGTGCTGCTCGGGCAAGACTCCAGTGGGGTGGGTTTAGCCACCACTTGGGAAACATCATTTCTGGCCCCCCAGTAAAGCCCAGACCTCCCTCCATGTAAAACGAGCCACTCTGGGATGTTTCCCTGGCAAAGCTGTCGGTTGCAAATTGCTCCCCAGCCAGCTCCCTGCTGCGCAAAGCACCCTTGCCTTCGGGCTGAGCGGTTCGTGGAGCTTCATGGCACATGGGGACGTGCAAGTGGAGGCAGGAGGCATCCAGGTCCCCGGGCTGTCACGCTGGGCTGGGCTGGGCTGCAGCGGGCAGGAGGAGCAGCTGCCTGTGTTAGGCAGAGCCGCAGGAGCCAGTGGCTGCCTTCTGCGAGGAGGGAGTCAGGATAAAAGCAGCGCTCCACCCGGGTGTCCAAACCAAAGGTGTGCGTGGGCAGAGGGACAGCGTGGGACTCAGCGTGACAGAAGGTCTCTGTCTGTGTGAGAGGAGGGGAGGGAGGAGGCAGCCAGGGAGCCCTGGGCAGCCCGTGGAGGTGGATGGGAGGGGGTCTGGGGGGGATGCTGGTAGCAGCAGGGTTTGGAGCTGGGAGCAGAGAGGCTCCACCTTCACCCTTCACCCTTTCTTGCTAAGCCAACCCTCCCGGAGCACCCTGGACTCTAGCAAAATTGCTCCAGTTATGAGAGAAAAGAAAAGCAAAAGCATTTCAAGCACCAGACCTCTGTCCTTCGCGCTGTACACTCCTTCCAGCCTGGGCCGGGGGGGACACGGGGGTCCCACGGCCCCATCTTTCCCGTCGCTCTGGCCCAAGGCAGAGCCAGCCCTAAGCAGGCCACCGGTGCCGTGGGAACAACCTCGTCTGCGAAGCTGTAATTAAAGACTGGATCGCAAAGCATGTGCCTAAGGGGGCTGAATTAAAGTTGCACAGGCAAATTAACACTGGTATTTCCTAAATTTGAGCATGAGACTGCAGCTGGGATGATGTTCTTCTAAACGTGACAATTTGTTGGGTTGTTGTTTTTTCTTAACTGGGAACATAACAGGAAACACATCTTGAGCGTGCAGCGTGCAGATAGCAGCGCCCTGGGGAGGGCCCTGGGAGGCCACTGTGACAGCCTGGCAGCAGGAGCATGTTGTCACCCTCTCTGTGGTGACAAGGACATGAGCAAATTGGACAACTTAAACCCCCAAGAAATAAGGCCTGGGAAAGCTGGGAGCAAAGGAGAAGGGAGGCTGGGGACTAGGAAAACCTTCTGGCTGAACGACCCCTTGCAAGGTCACTGCTCATTCCCTTGCTCCTGTTTGAGCACTGCTGCCCTGTGACTCTGCCTCTACATGCAGCCTATACATTTCCAGTAATAATATATTTTTTCCAACATATGTACGTACTCCAATAAATAGCTCTGTCTGCAGGGGAAGGATCTGCTGGTCTCGATGCCATGCTCCAGCCCTGCTTGGCTATGGAGATGTTAGAGCGGCAGGAGGAAGCAGAGCATCCCTCCCGCCCATCTTCCAGCGCTGAGGAAGAGCTGATGCAATGTAAATGAGAAACGCGGAGCTGGTAGAAGGAAATCGCTCCCCACAAAACGTAATCAGGCTACAGGACTGCGAGAAGAAGTCATGCAGACTGAGAAGGTAGCAAGCTTCCAAAGAGCTTAGTCATGTAATTGCCTGTTGAGAAAATCCAGCGTTGATATATTTAATGATAACAAACAAGCTGGAAAGCTTAATCAGCCTCCTGCTTCAGAGCTCTAATGATTAGAAATCGGGATAAGACATGGTGTGGGGGATGATCCCTGAGAAGGGATAGCTCACAAGCACCCACCAAGGAGGTGGTGTCGCACCTACCAGTGACACCATATGAGACAACATGTCACCAGTGGATGTGAAATGTCCCCAGGCAGCGTTTACCTGGCTTGCTAATAGGGACCCCTGTGTCCCGTTCCCTTGCTCCTGGTGGGTGCCTATGCCCTCCTGGGGCCCAAAGAGAAGGGACGTGGGCAGGGATAAGGATCTAGTTTGTATTTTGGGGTGATCTAGCTAGACCATACATAGGTACAATCCCTTGGCCGTGGCTGGCCTGGGACACGTTTAGAGGCACAGACGCTGCGGGTGGGATGCCCTGAGCAGGCACAAGTCTTTGCTACGATTTGGTAAGCACTAGCCCTGGTGCCTGCCAGCTCCTTTCCAGCTGGGTATCGACCAAGTCCTGGTCAGCAGCCCGTGCTCAGCGAGGACACTGCCACCACCTCCCTCTCAGGAGGAAGGTGCCACCATGTCAAGTCTCCTGTCTGCAGCTGTTTTTGCTAAGCCATAGGATTTTTTGGATCCTATCAGCTCCTGGGGCTGTGTTCAACCCAACCGCTGTCCCCCCGCAGCGCAGCCCTACCTGCCTGCAAGGCTTCTGGGAGGCAACAGCTGTTTGTACCCCAAGCGCTGATTTATTTTATCCATCAGCATCTATCGGAGCTCCTGTTTTCTCTGCAGCTCTGATGTGCAGGTCCCTACAGTGTTTGGCAGCTAGTTAAGGCGGCTGATGAAAAGGTAGGAACGTGGAGCAGGGCTCAGCCCTGCTCCTCGCTGCCATGACATATCTCAGCAGCAAGGTCTGGGGGAAAACCCCACACAGTTTAAAAAACAAACAAGAATTTCCTTTTTCCTGGTTTATAGCTGCTGTCAGTTGTTTGCGCAGCTGCTTTTTCTGTAGGTTTCTCAATTACTTTCTGGTTCATAGATTATATCAGTGGGGTGGCAGTGGGGTGATAGATTATATCAGTGGGGCACTCCAGCATCCTTCCCAAGGACACTCAGCCCCGTGTGCTAGTGACCCTGCCAGAAACATTTCTCGCTTCCCGATCCCTGGGGAAAACACCTTCTTGACCCCATAAGAGTAAGAAGAAGTCCTGTGTGTCTCTTCTCATCTTGGATTTAACTCACTCTGGATCCCATAAATCCACCCTGGATTTATCTCCACTTTTCCAGGGCCTTTTTCACTGCCTGCCTCTGGCTGTCTTCTTCCATGGCAGCTTTGTAAGCCATGGCAAACTGGACTGAGGACAGCAGAGGACATCACTGGGATGCAGAGGAAGGCATTGGCACCACTGTTTTCTAATCATGGGATATGTGGCAAGGCTTTGCCAGCTGCCTTCCTGCACACAGAGAGGAAATAGTGGGATTTGTTGTTCATGACCCTCAAGACATCACCCAGAGTCGCTTGGCTGTTGTCATTGCACCCAGGATTAGGGACTCTGTGTCAGGCTCGGAAGAACCCTAAGCACAGCTGATGGGTGGGAGTTGCTTTAAAACTTTAATTTTAGAGGGGGTGTATTTTTGCAAGAAAAAGTGACTTTCCAGCCAAAATGAAACTTTCAGGCTTTACTGTTGTGAGGTGGGTCCACAGCCAGAATTTCCTTCAGCTTGCCGTAACCGCAACATTTTACCAGCCGCTTTTAGACACTTGGCTGCTGACTCCTGAAAACGTCTGCACTGGGTTTCTCAATAAGAGCGTGGAAACCTGTAGGCGAAAAGTGTCGGTGAAAACCACGGTTTTATCTGATCATTGAAAGCTGCTGCAGAAATGAAGGGACATTTCCCGTCTGGGTCTGCTGATGACGACAGGTCCAGCTCAGCAAGCGTTTACGTGCATGCCCTGCATCTGCGTGCGTGTGGGACTTGGCTGTCATGGGGAAGGTCCCTTGGGGAAGGTCCACGATTTGAGGTCTCTGGCCATCTCTGCAAAGCAGCTGATGGAGCGATGCATGGGTCAGCATGCAGTCCGCGTTTGTGAACAAGTACTAAAGCTGCCCAGCTGCAGGGCTGGTCATAACTTTTTGTCTCAAGGCAACAGGGTTTGATGAAACACTGTCCCAGTGATGAAGATGAATGATGTAGTTGGCTGTTAAAGCTTTTTAGTCAAGCCAAGCACATTTTGAAAGTATCCTGCATAAAGATCTCAGCAGTTTTTGGCTTGGTTTAGAAAAAAATCAAGTAATCTAGTGGGTATTTTTTTTTCTGGTGGCCAAGAAAATTTCGCTGCCCCACTGAAGAACTTGGCACTGGGTGGGGAGACTCTCTTTCCTCCCATCTGGCTTTTAATTTCAGAGACCAGGTTGTCATTGAAGTAAAAGTGCTGGACCTCCCTATACTTCCCCAAGGCGAGGGATGGTCAGGTCTGTCTGGAGGCAGTACTGAAGCCACTCATCTGTGATTTATGGAGTCACTCAATCGATTTTCTTTTCCAGCTGAATCCACTGTCCTGTGCACGTGTCTCCATCAGCTGTGGGAAGCTCTGCTCTGAGGAGTATGAATCACAGCAGTGCTGGGTTTATTTGCTCTTAGACTAGAAGGCTTCTTCAAAGAGAAGATACTGCAGCGCTGGGCATCATGCCACCAGGAACAGTCTGAGCAGAGTGTGGATGGAGGGTCTGGATTTGGGCATTTGGCTTTGGACATGTAACTTTGATGTTTAACAAAGAGCACAGTTGACTGAAGCCTTTTCTGTAGACAGCAGAGAGAGAGAGGTGCTTCTAGCGAGTCATTCAGAGGTTAGGAGGACATCAACCACCTTCTGGAAGCTTCTTTTTCTCTTTGTAGACTGAAGATGAAGCCCAAGATAACTTATGCCAGGACTGGTACAGGGTGAGTCAGGGCCAGGGAGCTGGGACTGCCCCTGATGGCCAACGGTGCGGCAAAGATCAGGAGGACATTTCCACCTCTGGAAGGTTTTTTGCAATGGAGATGGAAGTTATTTCACTGCCCATACTGCCTCTTCCTCCCACTCTGCCCGCTCTCCATGGCTCCAAAGTCTCTTGAGCAGCATGTTCTCCCAGTGAGAGACTTTCCATGGACTGCAACAAGCTGGGAGCTCAGGCACGGTCTGAAGGGCAAGAGAGAGGATGGCAGTGGTGGGAGGCAGAAGAGGCTGTGGGAGGGATGGAGGCGCTGGAGGTGAGACCCAAACTCCACCTCGGTCCCATAGCCACAGGGCTGCGTGTCCCCATGTGCCATTCCTCTGCACCTTTCTTCCTAAACTGAATAAACTGACAGGCATAAGCGGGTTTTAACAACTAATACTTCATCCACAGGAGGACTCCTTCCCTCCCCCTCTCATTATACTGGTATAAATGTAATTATCCCAGGTATAATTAACAGAAAGCATGTTTCTAGTGTCAGCAAGCAGCCTGGGTGTGTGCTGCAACCTGCCGCGGCTTAGCTGTTATCTCTGTCTCACAGCGGAGGGTCAGTGCCGCTTGAGGACCTCTGTGCTACCGCCAGCATGATAGCTCAGGGACAGGCGGCCCCTCCACCAAGGTGGGGTGCTGAGGTTGCCAGTTTGCAAGCACGGCACCCCAAAACCTGGCCAGCAGAAGCGGGTAGGGGCCTGCCAGCCCTCCTTCCCCTGGGCTCTGCAGTGAAGACATGGTGTGGGAAGGAGTTCCCTACCTCTCACGCTTCGCCGCCCAAATATTTGTCACGCAAGAGTCAACACTGATGGCTTGTATCAGCCTGGGATGTTCAGGAGACGTTGCAGAATGCAACCAAGAGAAAAGGGTGGACAGATTCATTTGCCAAGATGACAGTTTCACTATTCTCATCTCCACTATGCCAAGAGCTTGGCCTTGCTCACACTGGCGGCGTTTTGGGGATGTTGCATGGTCCACCATGGCATGGCAGAGCCAGGTTTAGGGCTCTACCAGCTGGAAGGTGGCAACTGATCCGGCCTCAGCGCACAAGCTCACTTCTGACGGGCTGACTGCGTCACCGAGGTGGTTTTGTTGTAACAGGGCAGTGCAGTTCGGCAGAATGTGCTGCATCTTCCTTAGGGACGCTCGCCAGAAGAACCTGCTGACACTCCTGTCCTGGTGAAGAGCCTGGAGGCAGCCAGGCCTCACTAACAGGAGCTGCTCATTGCACAGAATCCACACTGCAGCTGGTTGTGGGGTGCTCGGGGCCCGGCAGGGCTCTGTGGCAGCAGGGCAGGGGGGTCCATGCCAAGTGGCACAGACCCGTTTGGGCAACATGCTGCTGTGGCGCAGGCAGCTGAAGCCAGCAGAGCTGAGTTTCTCACTGCGGGGGTTTGCCCAGTCGAATAAGCCACGCTGGCTGTGAAGAAAGCTTTGGGTGGCTGTACAAGGCTTGGCTTAAAAACCAGCAGCGATTGTGAAAGCCTTTGCTGTTTACCCTGAAGGTCCCCTGTCATGCCCGGCCTGGGGTACTCAGCACCTCCCAGGCTGCAGCCCCAGCTGCATTTCCCTGGGTTTGGGAGGTTGGCCAGGGTGAGGCCCTTGCTGGCTGGGCTGCACGGCCCGTCGTGGTGCGGGTGCCTGGAAGAGGCAGCGTGGCAGCAGAGACACCCATCACCCTGGCAGCCCTTCGGGGAGAAAATGGATGCATGCAAGCCGCGCAGCCAGATCTCAGCCGGATCCGGCCCTGCTTGCAGTTTAATGACTGTGATAAACCCTGTTTGAAATAACTTCTTGTGCCTGAAACCACAACCAGCTTGCTTCACCCACAAAAGCTCAGACTTCAGGGAAATCTCTCGCCGAGCTCCACGTGGTCTGCGGGACCCTGTATGTCTGACGAAGCCCTTTGAAAGGCTGCGTTGGGCTGCTGCTGGTGCTTGGGCTGCTGCTGGTGCTTGGGCTGCTGCTGCTTGTTTGCTCCCTGCCTGCATGCGAGGGCATGCCCCTCGCCGCCGCTCGCCGCGGGCAGTTTCCTTCCATTTTTCACGCGTGGCTCTTTCGCCTGGCCAAGAGGAAGGGGAAAACATTACATCTAAGCATCAAGCGCAGGCGCTGAATCCCCCCCGGAGCAGAAGCGCCCACCGGCGCGGTGCGGAGGGGGCACAAGCCCCCGCAGCCGCTCCCGGGCCAGCTGCCCCTTTAACATGGAGGCGCTGCCGCAGAACTACCGCTCCCGGCGCGCCGCGCTCCCGCAGCGCCCCGCTGCCGCCCGCTGGGCTCGGTAGTCTGCCCCCAGCCCCGGCTGTGTGGGGAGGGGGCCCGGGCGGGGGCTGGGGCTGGAGGCAGGACTTGGCAAGGGGTCATGAGCTCCCAGGTGCTTG
>JAVJGI010000040.1:120318120-120354055 GCA_035590275.1 Ibycter americanus
GGGGGGTGGCCGGGTGGCCGGGTGTCCCCCCCGCCCCCGGCCTCGGGGGCTCTTCGGCGGGGCTGGGGGGTCTCGGTGTCCCCGGCGGGGGAGAGGGACGGTGCCTCGCAAGCGGGAGGGACCGAAAATGCAGACAATACTTTTTGATGTGCTGGGTGACCCAGGGGTTTTGTGTTTGTGTGGGTTTTTTTCCTTGTTTTTATCTCGTTTCCACGTAATAACAAGTTTTGGGCCTTTTTTAATGGCAAACTCGAGATTTTAAGAGTCTGTCTCTTGCCCCAACCGGAGAAATAGTGTGATTTATTGTAATTTTTTTTTTTTTTTGTCAGTGTTTAATAACTTTGTTCTGAGCAGAGATTTTGTTAGGCAGATCATGAGTAAGGAATTTCCTTTATTAAGATCGGGGGAGGTGGTAGCATTTATCTTACAATGTTTTAACGCTGGTTTAAGCAATCCGGTCGGTGATCAATTTATCCGCTTCCTGCTGCGTCTCCCCAGGTTTTCAGGAAAACACAGGGTTGAACGTTAAAAGTTCTTGTAGGCCACACAGCTCCCGAACAATGGCTGTGCTTTAATTTCCACTCTAACTTTAAAAAAATCCAAAAAACAACCAAAAAACCCACCCAACCCAAAGAGTCTTCTAGTTCGTGATTGAACTTTTTGAAACACGCGTCTTGTGCTGACTTAATTTTTTAATATTCTCTGTTATTTTTAGAGGAATATCAAATAAGAGCAGTGAAGATCTGAACGCGTAACTGTGTTCTGTGCGGATTAAAGCTGCCTTATTCAGTGTTGTTGCCACTTGTGCTTAAAACTTGCTTGGAGATGTTCCTGAAGTTTGTGTTGCTTGTGAAGCATCCCATAATCTAAAGCATTTTGCTTGTAATGGTAACACAGAGGAGTTCATTTACATGCTGTGTTTTTATCAAGGGGAGAGGAAAATTGTCTGCCTTGAGTGCTTTGTAGCAGTGTCGAAGCCTTTGTTTGTAAATACATAACTTTTCCCAGGAAACAGTTTACCTAGGAAAAGTTTATTATGTATTTTTGGTAAGAGTTTGGGAATGAAAAGGGTCCTAGTAGCCATTAGTGGTAGCAAGCCTTGCAGCTGCCGGTTAGCTAATGAATGTGCGTTGTGTAGGTGACTTCACATATTTCTGATGCTCTGTGTGCTTTGAATGACAGGATTCAGCTGTCCGCTACATTTAACACGGCATTTCTATAAAAACACGTCTTGGAACTAAACTTGAACTACCCAGAATGCTCTTTTCCCCTTTGCTCCCTTTCAAAATGTCGCCTTTGCCAAGTTTTTCTCTCGTGTTTGGAGCTGCCTCGTCTGTATTAGACGAAAGAGGAAGTGTCTGGGCACAGGAGGCACTTGTGCGGATCTTCGTAGTACCTTGTCTGAGATTTTCTAGAGGTTCAAAAAAGCCCCTGATTTTTATAGTAATACAGTTATTAACAATCTGCATGCAAATTAACCCAGAAATGAATTTGTGCTGGTGAACAGAGGGACCTCACAGCCTGCTGCCTTTTGAGGTAGGAAAGTAATGTTGTGGCTGTGTAGGCTTGCACTCGCAACTTTGTACCTTGTGGTATTTCCACTGGAAACAGCTTGTCACCATATATAGATACTTGAAACTTTTTGTAGATTCATAGTATTCCTGTATTTTTTTTAAAGACTGCCTTGAGATAATGTGTCGCCTCCTTTCGTGCAAGCCGCTCAGATTTCATTGTCTGCAATTAATAGACACCCTACCTTGGTGATGTGTTAATTTCTTACCAGTAATTATTTTTTTTTCTTGCTGCATAGAGAAGCTTTATTGCTTGATTTCATGTTACTGAAGGATTCTGATAATGTTTACTAAAGGGAAACTAATGGGAAAATGCCATTAAATTGTAGTGAAGGTTTAGTAATATCAGGTGTTGTCACAGTGTTTTATGAAGTATATGGGGAAGGTAGTGATTTCCAGACTTTCTGAAAGACAGGGGAGTTAGTTCTGTTGGATGCTGCTGGTATTTAAGTTGTGAAGGTCTTTGCATGTGTAAAAACCCTTGCAGAGTTGCTTGTTTATGTGGCCATGGAGGCTCTGTGTGTATGTGTCAACAAATGCACGTTGTAGGTGCAATTAAAAAAATCTTATCTCTGCAGTTCTTGTGGTAATTTTCTTCTGAATATGAACACAGCTCTCAATTAGTGGGACAGAACTGACAAAGTCTGATCAGAGATAGGACTTGGATTCTTTTGGGGTGTGTCAACTTTCTCTCTGCACTGTTAGAAAATTGTTCTTGGAAGTTGCTTGTAGTAGTTGACTTGTTCAAAACTACTATGATGAGCAGAGAGGAAACAGAGCCGGCTTTCAGGCTGTCAGAGCTGCTGTAAGGATCAGGGCCAAGGTTTACAGCCACCAAGGTACCATACGAACAGCATTCTCGTGCAGGTATCCAGCTGTGGTGGCAGTCCACAAGGGCTCAACATCGTCCCCCCCCCGTCCCCCGCCCCCCAGTTTCATCCTTATAACTCTCTGTGGTATTTGTGGGATTGCATTTAGGTAACTGAAGTCATAAACTAGCGATCTTTAAAAAAAATAGTAATTCTGACTATTCCATGCCTTTAAAAACAAATTTGATTTGTGTGTGCCCTGCATTGGCTGAGCATTACATAAGAGGGGAAAATACTTCACACTGTAATGTCTTTATTGTTGTCAGGATCAGCTGATAATGTTGTCTTAAAATAACAAACAAACTTGCTGGTTTTGTGCTGCTGGGATGTTATGAAAGTATTGGGGGGTGTGTATGTTTAGTAAATTAGCAAGTTGCTGTCAGCCTAGTCTGTCAGTTGCCATCCTGCGTGCAGATGATTTTGGGTGTATGCAAAACGTTTGGGGTATTTTCAGTGTTGGATGGTTTCTGTGACTTGTCCAGCTTTCCCCTGGTGCTGTCGACAGCAGGACCGGCGCTGCTGGCAGCTCCAGCTCTGGAAGGTTCTGCCGAGATCCTGGGTACTGAGAGGTTAGCTGCTCTTTCTCCAGTGAATCTTGGACAAAACATGCCGGTGTGTTTTATCATCTCATGACCAAAGCCAGCTTCTGAGTTTGTGGGAAGAGTGCACATTGTGTTTGGGACTTAATTAACTGTATAAGCAGAAATCTAGAATTTTAAGTTTGCATTTGAAAAAATCCCACCACTCTTGCCTTGATGTTTTCAATGACTGAGGGAACACATATATCGTTATACAGTGGGACTCGTGTATTGATTGAAGGTCTGCCTTGTAATTTGTCAGGTGTAAACAAGCACGGCAGGCACTGACAGTGTAAGATGCATCCCAACAGGTTTTTCGGGAGCTTTTTTCTAGCGGTTTTCTGTGGCAGCACTCCAGTCAAAGTTTCATCCATTGCATGAATTGGCATTCTGATTTCAGTGTAATGGGCACCTTACAGGAATCTTACGTATACTGATAACACTCTGCAGCACAAAATGTGGGATTTCTGGCTAGCGTGCATTTTTATATGATGCTTTGGTTGCTCGGCTAATGGAGCAAATAACTGTGCTAAAAGGAGTCAGATTTGGCATCGTGATGTTTCCCTGCCAGTCACAAGATGGGTGTGTTATTTAATACGTAAAGCTGAAGCTGTAAGGATTTCATGTTTTCTTTTCCTTCTCTCTTGCCATCTCTACCCCTTCCCCTCACCCCCGTAGGTGTTGGTGGAATGAGCGTTGCGTGTGTTTTGAAGAGAAAAGCAGTACTCTGGCAGGACTCATTCAGCCCCCACCTGAAACAGCACGCTCAAGATACAGCTAATCCCAACATGCCTGTTGTATTGACATCTGGAACAGGGTCCCAGGCTCAGCAACAGCCAGCTGCAAATCAGGCACTTGCAGCAGGGACACACTCCAGTCCTGTTCCTGGATCCATAGGAGTTGCAGGCCGCTCCCAGGACGACGCTATGGTGGATTACTTCTTCCAGAGGCAGCATGGTGAGCAGCTTGGGGGAGGAGGAAGTGGTGGAGGCGGCTATAATAACAGCAAACATCGCTGGCCTACTGGGGATAACATTCATGCAGAACATCAGGTAAAAAAAAGTTCAATGTTTCCAAACTCAACACGTGAATGCATCGGGCTTATGATAGATGCTTTTAACGACGCTTTTTAAAGCTGAAGCTGGTTATTGTGTGGTTGGAATGGCAACAGTCGTACTTTTTGTTTTCTCTTTTTCAGGGTTGCGGTGCCTTGGTAGCTATAAGCTGAAACGTTTCTGCTCTTGAGGGTGTTGAAATCCCAATCCACTCTCTGTGACAGTCAAATGCATGTTTACAAAATTTATCATTCACTTTATTGATTTTTTTTTTTTTTTTAAATTGGATGTGTGAACCAGCATAGCAGTGACTGTGACTGCAGCTGCTTTTCAAATCTGTTGCTGTAGTTAAATAATTCTTATGTAATGCTATTACAAAACTGCCAATGCATGTAGGTTGGGCTTTTACCATTCCCAATATTGAAAATCACGGTTCTGGAAGTTGCTGGTAATGTGTTTTCCTGGTTTTCTTTGCTTGCTTGCTTTGGGGGTTTGGATTTTTCTGGTTTAATTGGGAAGGGCAGGGAAGGTGCTGTTAATGTGCTTAACTGAACTGAGAGGAGAACAGCCTTAAGAGTGTCATGAAACAGTGCTTTTAGAAACATGGCTAACTTCTTACAGCGCTTAACATTTCTAAAAGGGTTGTGGGCCAAAACGTGTCTCAGTAGTAGTGTTTACTAGAAGTCTTCTCAGTAGTTGCATTGTCAGATGTGCTGCGAGTTATACGAGTGCATGACTCACTCTAGCTTTCTGTCTGTGACCTGTAAGTAACTTGTCAAAGAAGATGTGCTTCCTCTTCTAAGGGAGCAGAACTTAAGTGTAAGCACATTTTAGAAACGAATTTTCCTACAAATGTTGTCAGAGCAGCAGACACAAAGCTTTTGCAACCTTTATGAATATTTCCTGCCTCCAATTTTTCAAATAAAAGGGAACAAGCCCTTGCTTCTCTGCTGTGCCTCCCCAGGGGGTGTGTTGCCATCCAGACCATTTAAAAGCAAACAGTGCAGTGAATTTTGCAACCTCAATGAAGTCAGCATGTACATCAACAAAGAAGTAAACCGAAGTGCCCTGTTAATTTGTTCTGAAAGAAAAATCACATGAAATACTGCAATATGAACTAAGCAGCTAGAAGAATTTTGTAGTTATTCCCTCATGTGGAAACAGTGTTTAGTTACCACTTTCAAGAAAATAACTGCATTGAAATGAGATGTAATTTTTCTGTTAACTATCCAAGTTTTCAGTCACTAAATGTAAAACTTCTTTCGAGAGACGTCGATGGAAGAGATCTTAATCTGCTTTAAGTTGTGTAGGAAACAAAGCAAAAATTTCTTACTGAAAGGCTGCAACTTTTAGGTTTCTCAAATAAAAACTGTCATGCAGTCTCATGTGGCAGTGTCTGGGCAGGGACTGCTTTTGTTTGGACATTTTGTGGAAAGATGACTTCATGAATTAAAGTGAACATCATAAAATTCTCAACCCTCTTTTCCTCCAACTCACACTTTCATCTTCCTTTCTCTGAAAATCCCTAAAATCAAAGGCAATAAAACTCACTGGAGGTGGTGGGTTGGGATGGGGAGGGGACAGGATACCCAAACCTTGCAGTCATTAAAAATTGTGCTGGTATTTGAGCTTTTTTTACTGCATTCTTTAATAACCGGAAGACTTAAACTTTCACTGGGACAAAAGAATCCTACCTGTTACAGCGACAGGCTCTGATGTCAGGAGATACGTTGTCTTCCTCAGCTTGACTAACTTCAGTTGCTTCTTGAAGGAAATGATGCTAATACATGCACCATTTAATGAAAGAAAAATTCATTAGGTTATACTAGTCTAAATGAACTTTTAAGTAATGACACATGTATTCTTTGGAGGCAGAATGCTTCTGAGAAGGTTGTGTGGACAAAGCACACCTGCAGGGTTAAGTGCACGAGTTTCTGTATGATGAGTTCTCCATCTTCCCCCCATGTGTTCTGTGATCTGAAGCTCAGAAATACCCACTATAATATAATTTGATGTTGGGACCTCTTCTGTTCTACTTCCTGGTGTTTTTTACATTGGCTGTAACGTATTTGTCCCATAGTCCTGATGTTTTGCATTCAGCATGCATCTTTGAACCAGGTTTTGTGTTTAATTTCTTCAAAGTCAGCCCTGAGATGGGGCAGTAACCCTTTTGTCAAGTGTCTTGGTACTGTATACTCCAGTGATTGTTGGGCAGTTTCATCTCTGTGTTTATCGCTTCAACCTTTCCTGGGTGCCCCTCTTTCCATGGTTCTCTGTTTGCTTCAGAGATTTTACTCATGGGATGCAGAATGCACGATGTATGTAATACTAATACTGCCATTCCTTTTGACTTTTTGGCCACCTCTGCATCTGCTGCTTAAATTATAAATTCCTTGGAGCAAGAAGCACTCTTGTGCGTGCAAAATGATTTAATTCAGTTTGGGCTTAGCTGGGGTAGAACTGAATTTATCCTGCAAGAATAGAAGTGGAAGGAAGTGCAGAGAGGGGGAGAATCATTATAGATGTCTGCTAAGTCTCAGTTTCTTATGGATACACTTATATTACTATGCTTCTGATTTTAGAGTTTCAAAGATAATGCAGTGAGGGCCTTTGCCTTGTTGCGTTGAAGACTGGTTAGGAAACTCAGTAGCTAAAACATAATGGAAAGTCAGAAAAAATAATTATAGGGTAATGTAGGTTAATGTCTGCCTAGAGCTTGGGAGGTCGTAATTAAAGATAGAGGGATTTTATTTTTTTTTCTTTTTTTCCCCAGTCATTGAATCCCAGTTTCTTCTTTGTTCGGTAGGTAGACAGACATCTATCTCTGTCTGGTGATACTACTCCAGTGATTTTTACCAAATGATAGCATTTCATCATGTGTTATTAAATAGCGTGTTGTGAGTCAGAACTTATTTACAGTGTCCTTGCTTTTCATTTTTTTTTATTGTGCTGACTGTTCCTCCTTGTCATTTGTTCATGCTTTGAGTAGCAGCTCTGAGAATTGAGCTGTGAATGGCTTTAGTAGGGATGACTGAAGAAAAAGTTTCTCTGCTCCCAGGGAAGAAGATAAGTGTTCTCTTGTTGCCAACAGCAGCAAAATGCTGGTTCTTCTTGTATTTTACTTCCTTTTCCCTTTGCATTTTTTCCTTCTCCTGAAGGTGCGGGGGGGTGGAGGGCAAATTTTTATATAAAATCAAGTGATTAAAGATGCTACTATTGTTTTGCATGCGTAGGTATCAAAGATACACCATCCACACAAATAGCTTATATTATAATATTATAACTTCCTCTTTGTTCTTGCAGACACTGAAGTAATGGTGGAATCAGACTTTTTTTTTTTTTTTTTGCTAGATTGGAATCTCTGAACCCCTAAGCAAAATTCTAGCTGTCTGCAGCTAGAAACTTAATCACCAAACTTTACATGGAAGACACTTCCATCAGGCGGATCTTGGCTGCAAAACATAGTCTCTCTTTATCCGCAAAAAGCAGCAAGGTGAGGCTGAGTGCCAATGTCCACCAGTAATTCCAAGATCCAGACTGAAGAGGTTTAGGCTGTCGTTCATCTACGATGCCGGATTACTCTTCAGGCTGTTTGGACAGACAGTTACACTAGCTGCACTAGGGTGTTTGTGTGCTGTTTATCCTGAAAAAAAAATAATGGGTGGAGATTAGAACTTCACATAGGTGAGTAAAGAGGTAGAAGATAACTCCTGGTAAGTAATGGCCTAGGTTGTATATGTCTTCGTTATGAAAGGTTGCATATCTCATTACAAATCCAAACAGCCATCTACTACTCCTAAGGGGAATGAAAAGACAGTCGAGATACTCAGCTGGGACAAGTTATCAACACTGAGCAGGTTTTTAGGAAAATTGGCTGGGTTTTCTTGGACGGTGTCTCTTGTGGCTAGTTGCATGCGTGTTCTTGAACTGCAGTGAAGAGTGTTTCTTTGGTGGTGGTCCGTTCTGAATTACAGTGAGCGGATATACTTAGACTGTCTGAATTGCAGTTAGGGTAATATGGGAGTTGCTTAGTAGAAGCAAATGATTTTAGGCACTCACTTTCTTTGAGAACATGTTTAATCAATAATTGGAGACAATAGAACTCTGCAGGGATCTTCTTGTTGAATGTGGGGAATTTTTCACATACAGTTGGTGAAGAATAGCGAGAGCAACAGGGCTGGAACTGGGTTTTATGCTCAGTTTTGGCTTTTGGCAATGTGACCATGCAACTTCTTAACCAGGAACTTGAATTCAAGTGGAGACAGAAGGTGATTCTCCTGGCAGCTGCCCTTCTAGAGCACAGCTACTCAAACTGTGCTCCTTGCTGCTGTGAAAGTGTTTGGATTTGATATTGTTTGACAGTGTTTGGTGCCTGTTGGCAGGCTCCCTGGCCAGAGTTTGCCTTAAAGTCGTGGCATGGTCCTCTAAAAAGATACTGGAAGCTAAGGAGGCAGAAGCCCTAGTGTTCATTCTTCAATGTGAAATCCCGTTTAAGTGACAGTTAACTCTTCAGGACAGAGATTTCCTGATCTGCCTATGGAAAGCACCTAGTGTATGAGGGCCACTGTGGTCCAAGGCATCTGGTTTATTGTCTGTGCTAGAACTGAAGGTGTGGAGCAAGTCTTTAATCACATACACCATGTGGTAACACATGTGGCTCTGTTCTTGAAGATACTTTTCCGATGTATGTTTCATTAAATCTGTTGAATTTTCATGAGTACTTCCGTGTGTCACACTGAACTGGTTAGGGCTTTTCTCACGTTAACACTGAAGTGGCTGTGCTAACTTGATACCCAGATAATTTAGAACATAATACTTTGCTGAAATGAAATGTCTAGTTTGGCTGATGTGTTTTGCAGAGATTTCCCCTTAGTAAAGGTTTATCTTGGGGGAGGGGAATCGGAACATTTAATTTAGTTTTCTGCTTTACATTGCCCTTTGAAAATTCCTCCTGAGATAGAAGGAACACGAGTAGATTGGCTAAGTTGAATATTTAAGGTTGGGTATTGGAAAATCCTTCTCTTGTATAGGGCAGAAAAAAACACCCTGAAATCTTCAGAAAGTTTGTTTAAGAATCTGCTTCCTCTGAATATGTGGGATTTACTGTCCCTGATGGGCAGTTGCAAGATACCTGGCTCTAGTTGGGATTGCACAACCTGATGTGCTGGCTTTGGGATTTCTCTGTGGTATATTGCCTTTGTAGTCTGCTTCCTTGCTGTGGTGCTTGCTCAGGGAGAGCAAAGATATTTTCACACTGTTGAATTTGCAAATTTCAATGCTTCAAGAAGACTTTCAAGTATTTCAGTTAATATATTGTGCCCAAGTGTATTTTGAAGAGAGCTTTATTAGAGCATAACTTCTGCTTGTTTTTTTCTTCCCCTCTCTCCAACTTTGCTTTTCCCCTATCAGCTCTTTTGTGGTTTGCTTAAGTGGTGTGACTGACATATCTGTGCTTCTGCAGAACAGGTTGTGATACTTGTAACATTTTTGTAAATGTGTGAAACTTTACATAAGATACAAACCATATAGCTTCCTCCTGGCAACTGGCGCAGTTAATATCCACTGATGATCGGAAATCTCCTCAACAAAGAGCTGCTCCAGAGCATTGAATCTAATGTTGCCGGTATCTGAAAACTTCCTTTTAGGTGTATACTGAGACAATTTTAAAGTTGTGTTCTCTGAATGATGATCTTGTGGGTCAGCAGTGAACAAACTTGTCTTTGTCTGTGGATGTCGTGTGATGCTGCAGTCCCTCCCATCAAGTGATCTGCTCTCAGATATCATGTTACTCTTCTTCCTTTGTTAAGGGTAACTTTTGTTCTAGGACAGTTGTTTTTATTGAGAACATCTGGCCATGTTACTTGACCTGTACACAAGTGGTGCTTCAGATCTGGATTCTGCACTGGGGAGAAACTCAACTGTTACTGAACTCTCAAATCTTTGCCCTGCTGCCAACAGTTGGTGTGGCATGGGGCTGCTTGCATCTGTTTCTGACAGAAGTACTGAGCTTGGCACCGGAATGAGACATTGCTGCATCCCTTCTCTATGGCTTTTTCCCTCTGAATTTAAACCTTGGAAGGTGGGAGTAGGGGTGGGAGTGAAAGGAAAAGCCCTCCTGGGGGGTCAAATGAGCCAGATGTTGGTGTATCCCCAAGTGCTTGCACAAAAACATTGATCCAGACACAAACCTGGGAAGAGGAAGATGTTTTTTTCCCAAGGTATCGCCAGCTCAAGCGGGGCAGAATTGAGGTTGCTTCTTCTGTAATCCAATTTTTTTGAATTTTGCACCCCAACAAGATATGCCTGAGACATTGCAGGGTAACCTAAATTCCATGTTAATGAAGCGCTTCCCTTGGTGAATAAAATCTGAGGAAAAACATAATTAGCTAACTAAGCTGAGCCATTCTGAAAGGCTGCCTTTCTTGCATTTATTTCTGTACCCTGAATCATTAATCGTCTTGGCTAAACGCCATGTAAAGCATTAGTCAATCTGCAATTTCAATAGCTTTTTGCTTCGAATGCTAATGGTAGTAGCAATTCTAATGATGAATCCTTTACTACAAAAATAGTAGTTAAACCACCTAATCCTGTCTAATACTTGTGACTTCACATTCTTTCTTTACCAACTATTGTTATAGAGAGGACTAAAAATAGTGCTGTAATCAGTTGATGGAACAACATATTTTAACCCTGGATCTAGTTGTTAGTGGCAAGCCTGTTGTTGACAGTGCGGGGTGCTTTTCTTATTGTCAGCTGGTAAATATTTTTTTTTTTTTTTTCTCCCCTAGATACTATGTATGTGTGTATGTATGCACTCAGAGTAGATATTTTTTAAATAATGTGTTATGTGAGCTGTTCAAACAAGACAAACGCAGGCAGTCTCCCACAGCTGAGTAGGAGGCATTTGTTTCCATCTTAAATTTGTAAACCTTTGGTTAATTTAAAAAGCTTTAACAACTTGTGAGTATATAAATCAAGTGCTGTAAAGTATTTTGGCTGTTCCATCAACTATTTTTTTTTTTCCTCCTCTTCATTCTAAGGATGCTTTATCCAGGCAGCAGCCTGAATGTTTTTGATGTTTCTTGTTCTTACTGCCTCAATCCTGGTGTTTTGGTAGTAATGTTGACCTTTTTGAGGAATGTTTTACTAGAAAATAATGATTTTTTTTTTTTTTTTTTTAATTGGGTGGGGGGAGGTGAGTGTTGGGGTTTTTTTTGTGGTGTGGTGTGTTTTTCTTTTTTTTACCCCTGTTACCAGTTGAGCCAGTCTCAAAATGTGGAGGCCTAATGGATGGAAACTTTACATGACACTTGTCTTTTCACACTTGCAGAGTGCACATGAATTAAAAATAAATAAATATCCAAGTAATAATCACACTTTCAAGGTGCTCTAGGTAAGCACCTGGAAGGTGCCTGTGCAAACAAGGAGAACTGGGAATCTCTCATCTCTTCTTACAGAAACAAATAAATGCTATTCTTCTTAGGAGCTGAGAAATCGTAACATTTTGATTTATCCGGACAAGTATAACACTAATGTGATTTCCTGCATTTCTCTGCTGGAGTAGTAAAGCAGAACAAGTGGTCTCATAGCAAGATGGTCCCACGAAGCTTGTGCAGAGCTTAAATTGTGGGAGAGCTCCTTCCAGGCTTGCTGGGAGCACAGCCAGCATCAGCAGAGGCTGAGGAATGAGCCCTTCCCGGGGAATTGTGGTCCCAGCACCTGGCCCTTGCCATGCTTTTGTTTGCCAGGATGGCAGATAAGTTCAGGATGCTTCACCCAGAATTCCTTATGGTAGTGTCTGTGGGATACCCTGGAGTTCATTTGCTTGGCTGGCAAGACTGAAGGCTGCAGTCGGCCCTGTAATTTACTGTAGATCAAAGAAATTTTGAAAGCAGCCATTTACATGTTCCAACTTTATGAAATCCTGTCTTTGCAGTGCCCATCCTACCTCAGTTTTAGCAGGTGCTGTCCTGGGGGTTTTGTTTCCTGGCCAGTAGAATTGGAGGAGAGGGATAGTGCGAGAATAAGTGTTCTAATCTAAGGAAGGGACAGCTGGGTGCTAGATAGATCCTGGTGTAAGAAAGTGCTGGGGAAGGAGAAAGGCAGCCTTTGAAATGGGGCCACATGGGGAGTGGCATTAGGGAGAGGGGAAACAGAAACTGGAGAGCCGAGGCTTACAGAAGCAGCCTTCTAGTTTGCTTTGGTTACCCTGTTTAGCATAATTGGCTTAATAGAAATAGATAGTTTAAACCCATTTCAGTTGCTGTTACTGCTAATAAATTCAAATATTTGATCTGTCTAATGCTGTCCAACATAAAAAAATAAAAATCATAAACCCTCAGACTTCATGGTGTACTTTTAGAGACAAGTTGGTTAGACCATCAGCTAGAGTATTTCTCAGACAGTTACTTGTCGGTTTCTTTTTCTCCAAAGGACTTTCCTAGTTTGTTTGTTTGCTTGTTTTTTCTTCTGTATGTTTGGCTTTTTTTTTTTTTCTCTCCCTTCTTTATTTAATTCCATCTGCCCTTTCTTTTACTGGGAAACACCACTTGCATAAGGAGGAAGAAAAAATCCTTTGTGATTAAGAGTGAAATTTAGTCTTTGATAATTTTGCTGTGTGTCTGTCTAGGTGAATATAAATTCTACATAAATGAGGATTCCTTAATATATAAGGCTAGTGTACAATCCCCTGAGATACCTGCAGACCATGAAATGTGATACAGTATTATACTTTGAATTTATATGTAAAGGTCATATTAGCAACCATATTTGCTTAATATAAGTGCAGCATTAACACAGATTGTTGACATTAATATTTACCTAAAATTACAATTCAGCTACTTTGCTGGTAGCTATCACTTTAGGAAAAAAACCTTGCATTATTCTAGAATAAAAAATGTGGTACTGGAAGTCCAAAAGGTAAATAATACTGTTGCTCTCATGTTAATTTGTTAGGTCCTTCAAATCCCTGTTTAGTAATCGTAAGGACAGTTCGGGGCCGCAGTTCCTGTTAATTTAACTGACTGCAGAATTCCTTTTGACAAGTGCCATTTAGCCCTGTGGGCCTTGTTGTTTGCTAGGTTAAAATTAACTGGAGTTTTCAGTACCAACAGTGCAGTGTGTCCTGTCAGGTGCTTTGGTTTATTGCTTCTTTCTGTGGGCATGCTGGTGCTTTTGCAGGTTTCCCTTCTCACCTGTTGCTGTGTTGCAGCTTTTTAGCACTGAGGACATCAGACCCTGTTTTGGGATGGCTTGTTAGAGGTGTAACAGCAGAGATTTGGTCCTGGGCTCTGCCTGTAAGGTGTTCCCTCCACTCTTACCCTCTCCTGGGTCTTTGGTGATACCTGGGATAATTGCCTGAGTCCGCTTTGCTCTTCTGTAAGAGACAACTTCCAAAACTTTTAAATACAGGCTATATCTGTGATGGGGTATGTTTCAGGGGGACTCAGAGGCTGGGAAAAGCGTCTTGCCTGGGTTTGTGGTATGGTGGGTGAGCAGAAGGTCCAGTATCAAACGGTACCAGCACATAGAACATCTTTAGCTGCTGGAATATTGCTTTCTGTATTTGTTGTATAGCTGTATAAATTCAAAAGTGTTGCAGATACAAAGACTAGTGTCAGTGTACCTTTGGGATCAGAAAAGAATTTGCTTCTGAGTTACTGGCATTGGGTTTTGCAGTGGTGAGGCCCTCTAATCTTATTTGAAAAAAAAAAAAGTGTAATCATCCTGTGTGTAAGGTGACTACCTGACATAAATAAGGTGTGTGCTGCTTGAGGGATTGGAAAATCCACAGTGAATACGTTCAGTGCAGAGCTGCTGAGAAGCTCTTCTGCTGTGCGGGAGGTTGAGTTTTGAAAGTGGCCATTGACCTAGAGAGAAATTGGTTTGTGTTGTTGCAATCTGCAGTAGGTGAGAGCAGAAAGCGTTCTGTGTTTTGTCTTGTCCTCTCTCAAATAGGTAGTGTGCATCTGCTATTGAAACTTGGAAAGGCCTCTGTAGCCTCAGCATGTATGAGGCCGAGGGTTTTTATTCAGGAGACTGAAAATAAGATTTGGAGGTCTGACCTAGAGTGACTGTGTAATGAGTAATACAGCTGTCTCTTGCTTTATCGCATGTTTTTTAGAGCAAAGGTGAAAATTGGTTAAGAGGGCTTTTGAGAGACTGAATTGACTTCAGCCTTGGCAAAGCAAAGCAATCCAGTGGGTTTACTCCAGCTTCTTGGTGTGGCTGCTAGTTAGTGCGATGGGCAGCTCCGCTTTGGAGTACGCGCTTCCACTGTGAAGGCAGAAAATTATTTAGGAGTCAGTGAAGTGGTTATAAGCTGGAGTGTGTTATAGTGACATACATTCATATATTAGCCTGCGTGGAAATTACTCTTCTTAAATGAGATTCTCATTAATTTTGGTGAGATTTACATAATTCCTGAGTGCGTACACAGCATTTAATGTGAAGGGGAGGAATGTTCTTGTGCAGTGGAATTGCTTTGTAACTGTCGTTCAGTAGCAGTGTTGTTGAAGTATATAGAGCCTTAATTTTGTTAAGTAGGATTCAAAAGCAAGCTTGCTGGTTTTCTGCATTATCAGAAAGAACGAGTGCCCTTGATAAGGTGGAGAGGTCTGTCCTGGTAGCTGGCAAGGATGCGCACTTTGCATTTTGCTTCACAGAGGCATAGCATGCCTGGAAGAGGCTGGAAATGGAGGTGCAACGGAGGGGTGCTGCTGGCTGACAGCAGGAGTCAGGTTTTGTTGGATCACTTATGAAGCAAGTGGGACTACAGCTGGCCTCTCTTGTGATTCCTGATGTTTCTCGAGATCACCTCTTCCTGCAAGGAACCAGGTTGTCATGTTGTATCCAGATGTCAGGGCATCGCTCCCTTGTGCGGCCAATTTATTTTGGCGTTGTCTTTTGGATTTCTTTCAAAACTCTGGTTTAGTGGTGAACGAGATTTTGTGGTAATTAAATCTCATTGATGTTAGTGCTCATCTGTGAAGAGGTTCTTTCTCTCTGGACCTGCTTGTTTCTAGTATTTACAACATCATGGCTCTGCTCTGCATGTCAGTGTTTGTTTTAGGTCAGTGTAGTTAACAGGAATAAATCCCGATGAGGTGGAAGGCCATCTATATTGTTCCATTTCAGAGTATTTGCCTGCCTTTTGGAATACTAAGATGTAGAAAGTCATGCCACTAGCTTCATGTTCTGCTGTTTCAGAAGCTATTTGTTCTTCTTTTGAAGGGAAATGAAGGAGCCCTGTGATATTTGTGCATACCACATAAGAAAATGAGGTGAAAAGGTGTTGCTATTTAGTATTATAGAAGCAGGGAAATGAGAAGAGGACCTTTTGGGTACAGTTTTTTTAGACGGAATAATAAACTAGTCTGTATTACAAACAGATACAATGATCAGTGGTGATAAAGGAACTATGTGACTGAGAGGAAGGGCCTCAAAATTGGTGATTATATACAGTTTGAGCATACAGTGCCTGAAAGTCAGGCATGAAGATCTGATTTAGAAAATGTTTTTATCCATAATTGTTAGAATTGAAAGAGAGGTGATTAGGGGTGTGACTTAGAATGTCTGTTATGAAGAATAATAATCTCTTCTGTTACCTGACCTCTGATAGCAGGTAGAGAAACCAATATTATTTTTCTTGTGCTTTTGATAGTGACTGGGTAAAGTATGTTTGGGAAAGAGATGGAGGCAGTCCGTTTCTGCTGTGTGTCATTTAACAGGGAGATTAGGATGGCAATTTGTGATCTAAGACACGTTTGAAGGACAGCTTCCTTCAGACCCTTGAGAGGAGTAAAAACAATAGCGCACTGTTAGGTGTGCAGTCAAACCAACCAGGCATGAAACAGCTCGAGTCCACTTGGCTTTCATGTTTGTTCTGCTTTTTGCCTTTTACCGCTCTTCTTATTTTGGTCTCTGTATCACCTCTGTAGTAATTAACTATCATGGCATCGGTTGAAGACAAACATACTTCTCCATGTTGGAAACGGACAAACGGTCGATACCAAGGAGAGCTGTGTATTCTTACTGGACTGTAGCTCTTAGAGAAACAGAAATTGCTAAAATATTGTGGTTTCTGGTGAAGGATCATGAACTTGCATTGAACGCTTTGACCGTGTTGAAGATTATGTTGTTTCTAGTTACACCAGCTCTAGCTTCTCCACCAAGAATTCAGGCCAGCATGGGAGCATGGCTTCACACATGGATGTAAATCACATATTCACGCTGCTGTAATTGGTTTAACAAGATGATAACACTTTTTTCTACTCAAGACAAATGCTTGAACAAGACACCTGTGAAAATGTTTTTGCATTTAATGTGAAGAAGTGAAATACATGGTTTTAGCATTTTAAAAGATGTTTGGTAGAGTAAGGGTGACATTCTGAAGTACTCTAAAGAAGGGTGAGAGAATGGGCTAGGAATTCATTCTTGTTCGGAAACTGCCTGTGTGTTCTGCACAGGGCTTTCACCAGGGACGTTAATGCAGCTGAAGCTGTGAGGGGAACTCGCTTGGCAGTGGGGAGCTGATAGGGCTGGGATATGACCAAAACAAAATACAAATCTCTCTTAATATCCTTTTGATTTATGCTAGGAATGTAATGGTTATATTTTTCTAGCAGCTTTGTTTCGCACAGCACAACATCCACCTTTGGGAGTTTATTTGTTTTGGAGAAGGTGGGGAACACGCAGTAAGCAGTCCCTGTTTCTCCACTAGCACTTTCCACAGCACCGCGAGTCCTGGTTTCTGCTGTCACTGTGGCTGCATCTGTGATTTGCTGGGACATTGCTTTAGCAGTGAAAGTAATAAACATCACCTCCTGAATCTCTTTGTATAGCTTCTCTATTCCTCAGGTGTCTCGTTGAAACAATAATTTGCTGCTGTTCAGCTTTTGGGGCTTAGCGTGTCAGGGGGTTACAGCACTTGCAGTGAGTTCAGCTTGAAATGCTTCATGGAAGAATTTGGTCTTGCTACCTTATGTCTCACATGAGGCAACTGAGATACCTTAGCTGGCAGATCAGTGAGTTGACAGTAAAGTCCTTGGTGTTGCCTGGTGCTGTAGTTTCTGGAAGGTGGAGTCCTGTTTTCACTTCGTGTGTTCATGGTTGATGTGATAAGTGTCACCACAGAAGGTGGCAAGACTGAGGCATAGCTGAAAATAACTTTGAACTGAGATATAGTAATAAGAGAATACCTTATTTTTAAACTGTGATTCCGAGTGACTGGCCATTGAGGATTTGCAAATTACATAAATGTTTATTAGATAATTTAACAGTATGTTACTAATCTTTTGCAAAATAGTATCATCACAGAATAGTAGAAGGATTCAGACTGGAGGGGACTTCTGCAGGTTATCTGTGGTGCTTTCCCTACATCTGATATTCCTAGGTGAGGTCTATTGAATCTTGTCTTAAAATGGAAATGAAGTGTAATCACAACAAAGTCTTGACTTGATTCTGCTGGAAATAGTGTCATGAGCATCAGAAGTCAGGGTTAAGGTCAGTGGATATGGTGTAACTGCTTACAGCACTGGTTCCTGGGAGGGTCGTGTGTGAGCATTTAAACCAGTTTTTGTTTTTTTGTCCTATAAATCACACACCAGGCATTATTGACCTCTTTCCCTGGGCCTAGAGGAGGCTGTGTCCAAGTCACCTGGTATGTCTTTGGTGATGACGTGACTAAACACTCCGTATTAGTCTTCAGCATCCTGCAAGGAGCCTATGAAGGACTGCAGTGAATAGAGTGTATGGATTACTTGTAAATAAATGTTCTATAAAACATTACCCCTGCTCTAGTAGAAAGGTGCATCAGATCTGTTGGCTTGCAGGGATTGTGTAAACATTGAGTAGGAGGCATGTAGTGTTGCCTATGTGCCACTGTACATGTTTGTGGCTGTTGTAATAAGTGCTGCTTTGATACAGGTGTTACCTGAGGAGGGCAATAATTTAGTCTGAATCCTAGCACATGATTGAACTTCTGTGCTTTGTCCTCAGGTCCATAGCTGGGTGTTTTTCTCTGCTTTGGTATGTGTGCTCAATGGCTGTGTCTGTAGGGACTTGTCTGGATGAGATTTGGAAATGAAAATCAGAAGTGTTTTCTTGCATTTTTAACATACCTGAATTGTGTAGCTAACGGTTTTAAGTTGCTGCTTTTTTTCTGTTCTGATTCAATCAATTTTCATCAAGTCATAGTCCAAAACAAAAAATGGCACAACAGCCCGAGTATATGTATAGCTGCAGGTCCTCCAGGTGAGCAAGGCCAGTGTCAATGTCACCTCCCAGGGCTGTCCCTTTGCTTCCACAGTGCCCGAGCTCTGTCCTGCGTGAATCTGGAAGGACTGTTTCACTATTGCCTTTCCCTTGCCTGCCTTGCCTTAGCTGGCCAGTCTTGGGGTTCCCAGCATAGCCATGGAGCTGTGTGGCTGCTGTGGCACATGCTGCCAACCTCCTGGGAATGAGGAAAAGGCCATATCCCATTAGGGGTTTTCTTAAGGTGTTTTGCACCCCAGTTTGTGCTTCTGAATTTCCAGTTTGAGACGTTGTTGGGGGTACAGTAACTAAAATAGGTAACTGATCTTAAGGCATTGCTTGCTCTCCTTTCTTCATACCCTGCCCCCCATTTCAGATGGCATTATTTAATTTAATTTGCTTTTTGTTTCTGCCATTGTTTTTCTCTATTTTTTCTCTATCAATGTTTTTCTCTATCAATGTAACTTGAATATAAATCTGCCTGTTTTATACAAGTCTTTACTTGATTTTCACCTGAAAGGAAATGGTGCTGACTCGCTTGATTATGCATTGGCTCCCTCACCTGAGATCATGGATCTTACTGTGAAATATTAAGTCTTGCAATAAACTTAGCAAAGGCAGTTGCATTAGACTTTGTGTGTCTTAAAAGTAATTGCTAGTTTTTCCTTTTTTGTGTGGGTATAAATCTAACACTATAAACACTGTAGCTTCTGGGAGTCTTAAAGGTAAGTCATCTCTTGGAGCTCAATAACCTTGTTATATGCTGTAATATGGACTGTATCTCTCAGTCTGTGTCAGAAAAATTGCTATGAAGTATGATTATCCTTAGAAACTCCCACAAATACAAGCATTTCCTCATGTGTTTTTCTTACCCATCTATAAATAGGTGCGTTCCATGGATGAACTGAATCATGATTTTCAAGCGCTTGCTCTGGAAGGACGGGCTATGGGAGAGGTAAGTGAAAGGCCTATAGAAAAAAATCTGTGTATTTTGGGGGGAGGAGAAAAATGAATAATAGGTTTTTGAGGCTTCTGGAATGATTCTGAACTTCAGAGTTCTCCATTATGGCTGTGATGCTTTTGTGTGTGTGTGTTTGCGTGCGTGCGCTTTAACAAAATAAAAACCTGTCAGGCTGGAATACATCTTAGTAGGAGGAACAGCTAAGCCCTCCACCTGTTGTATCATCAAACAGTAAAATGGTGGTTGTAAAAGAACAGTTAGAAATATGTCTTGTGACAAGTGTTACAGTACTTGTAGCATGTTTATTTTGGGATCCAGTGATCTCAGACCCCATAATATTGTGGGTTTAGTTGTCTGTCATTGTCTGCTGCCCTGTTTTCACTCCTGGCCACCTTTTGGCTCTTGTTGTAAAGCACAGACCTGTGTTTAACGTTTAAAGTAGCTGGGCAACGTAATCAAGGGCTGCAGAAGTGATAAGTGCTTCGGACAGGTCAAAGGACTGAGCAGGAGTTGTCAGATAATGGGCCCTTCAGTTCTAACTTTATAGAAACCCAGTGAGAGTTATTTTAATCTCACAGTGCAGCAAGGAGGTGGCAGATCTGGGGGAGATGGTCATTGTTTTCTTTGAAAAGAGATAACTTACCTGTTTTTTAGGGTGAGTTGAAAGAATAGCACATTACTGTAGTTGGCTGTGGTGTTCCTGAGAGTTGGATGTAAATGCTTCTTTTCCTTGCCTTGTTCCCTTTTCCTTTATAGTCAGTCCCTTTAGAGGCTTGCAGAAGAAAGAGATGAGAAAATCGTGTCTTGTAGGAGGATATTAATGTACAGCAAGTCAGCTTGATACAGGTCTGTTGTTTTGGAGAGCCCTTCTTTTTGCCTTCCTGTCTCCGAGTTCAGGCTACCTTATTTTCTTCACGTTTAGTCCATCCTATCTCTGTTACCTAGTTTGAACCAGGTTAAAAAAAAAATTTACAAAAAATCCCTAGAACCCCAAAACTATTTTTTGGTGAAAGACTGAAAGACGTCAGGGAATTCATGGTGCTTGTAGATTAGCTTCTCTCTTCTTCCTTCCTCCCTTCCTTCTCTGGAAGATCGTGATGCTGAGTTGTGTTTTAATTTGGCAGTACTTGATAGGAAAATCTCTGTTTCTCTAGATTATATTAACCTATGTTGAGACTATTGACTAAGAGTAGATGAAAATGATTTAAGAAGGAGAAAACATGACATTAAAAATCCATCTAAAGCTGGTGAAGAACAGCTGATGTGCCTCCATATGAAACATGCCAGTGGAATGATGGGGGTGTGAATGTTCTGTGAATATTATTTTTTAACACCTCACTTAGGCAAGACATTCATTTTCAGACAGAGAATGCACAGCCTCTTTGAAAGCCCATTAAGAGTAAGTACTGCACTTGTTTTGTACTCAACATGGTATTAGGTCATGTTAACTTAAATGCCTGAAGGCATTGTTAAGTATGTGGATTTTTACCAACTCTTTGTTCATTTAGCCATTTCTTGAGACAAGTGAATTTGAATTTGGATTTGCTTTTTTTGGAGGATGTGAGGTTTGCTTTCCAATGATGACTCACGCCCCGCCCCTTGTAACTGTGATGCAGAAAGTTTTGCAGATGGCATACTTTTGTTACTGGGCTTTCCCACATACTGGAACATGCATGTTTTTCCAGGAAAGGTGACATTCCACCCTTCTCTTTAAGCTGTGACACTTACTTCTTGTTTCTCTTGAGGTTTTTCTCCCTCAGTCCCACGGTTTCCTTTCTTTATCCATTGAATTTTCTCTGTATTTCCCCAAGGTATTTTAACATAGATCCAGCTGGCTGATTTAAGGAACTATGTAAACCGAGATCCCTGCAGGGTATGCGTATTGGCTTTCAAGACTGTTCTTCAGCTACAGACTTTGATTTTGTGCAGCATGCCCTATCTGTTGTTTAAATGCCTTAGTAAGGCACTGATGATTTCCTCCCCTCCTCCTGCTCCTGGAACGTGAAGGAAACTCACGGGGAAAGTCAGTGTACTAAGAAAAAATTTAAGCGTGAAATAAATGAGGAAAAAAGCAAATTTGATTTGTATTTCTTTATCTTGTGTCTTCTGAGCCTTATCTGCAGGAAATGTCAATAAACTCCTACTTTGAGTTGATAGTGAAAAATCTGGAGGAGAAAGATGAGGAAAAGTGTGTTTACACATTTAGCATATCTTTTTATCTTCTTGTTTTCTTGCTGCTTAGTAAGCAACATTGTCATAATCTTAGTCATTTAAGGAGTTTATGCCTCTGAAGACATCAGAGCTTTTTTTTCAAAGGCTCTGTCAAACAAATCTCTTACCTGCCTTTTTGACAGCAGGATGGATAATTGATGATGAACACAGTATCCTAATCTGGGAAAGTAAAGAATAGTTTGAATAGTTTAAAAACAACCCCACAACTGTCATCTGCTTTGTGGCTGTTTCCATCTTCAAAATCCCACACTTCCCCACTGCAACTGGCCTTGTACCCCTAAATTTCTGTGCGAGTGGAAGTGCAGTACTTTCTCAAGTGTGAAATTAAAAAGAAGAGCCACAGAAGTCCTTCTGCTCCGCTCTAAAATGGAAGAGATTTGGGCCGTTGGTAGTGAACACAGTTGATAATGTTGAAAGTAGCCTTCTAAAAGGCGTGTCTGTTCTCCCCCTTTTTTTAGCCCTCTGTCCAGGTTGTTAGCTGTAATGAAGGAAGTAATCTTGGAGCCTTACTACAAGCCATGTAAGCAGAGTGAATGACATCTTCACTAGTTTTGCATCAAACTCTCCTTCTTAGCAGGTGTTGAACTGGAAAGTAATAAAAAGCGAGGGTCTGTAGCAATGGGTAAAGAAGGAGAACGGTGCTTTAGAAGTTACACATAGGGGCCAGTTGGTTTTGTTGCTTTAGCACATCAACCAGAACATGTGTCCATGCTGCTTGTGCTGTCTTCTCAGGTCTTTGATCACGCAGCAGTGCTACTTACCTGAAGTTTAACATTAGCTATGCAAGTCCTCTTTCTTTCTGGCCTTCAAGACAGTGGAGCTGGATACCTGCTTTTCTTCGTTTAAATCCCTTTTATCTGTAGTTTTGCAATACTGAATATTCATGCCATGTCTTTTTGGGAAAGTGGGCAGCACAGAGAGACTGTGAGGTGGTGTTTGTTGTCAGTGCCTTACACGCCTTTTGAACTGTGGCAACATTCTTGATTTGGTGGTAGTAGGTTATGGTGAGAAAGAAGCATGCACCTAGAATAAAAGAGCAGCTGGGTGACTGGCTAGCTGTAACTTAATCCAGGAGGGTGGGAGGAGAGTGGGAAGAGAAAGACATCAGGCAACTGGTAGGTACTTAACTTCAAAAGTGGAAGCAATTGGACCGAAAATTTTGAAGTATGAGTATCAGGGTAACAGTGAATCTTATCCTACGCTTTCACTTCCACTTCAACTGACGAGCATTTAATTATTGCTCCCTGCTGCTGTCCCCTGCAGGTTTTAGTGCTGGGGTCTAGTGTAGGTCTGACACTGGCCAAACAGTGAAATTGCTACAATCCCCGTGGTTTGTTGTAGCAGAGCTCTTAAACATCAAAGGCTGAAGTTATAGGTGGTTCACCATGTCCATGTTGATGTCCACTTGATGCAGTTGGTTACGTTCCAGATAAGCCCCTGCCTCTCCAGTGACCAGTGCTTTTTTTTTTAGCGGAGTGGTTGTGACACTGGGCCTAGACATTCTTGTATCTAGTTAAAAAAAACAAACAAAACTCACAAAACCCCCAAAACAGATACCCAAAACCCAAGCAAAAAAAAAAAACCCAACCCCACCTGCCGTGTGACTGTGCTTGCCCTGCTAATGGTGGCTTTACTGGGTTCGCATAAATTTATGATTCATTGGCAGCTGGGCTGGGGAATATTGACAGTTTTGAATGATGTTTCTGTTCATCTGTGTGTCCCCCGCCTTCAACTTAACTAGTGCTAGCAGCCTTAGAAATGGGAGGATTGAGGCAGTGTTTGCAAAGTGTGATGATGCTGCGGCAGCTACGCTGGCACATTGGGATGGCTCACAGGGTGTGAGAGCAGCAGCACCGGGGCAAGAGCTGAGCAGGAACGCACCAGGCGCTGGTCAGGCAGCTGCTGGCAAGCTGGGGCAACTTAGGGCTGTGGGGTCAGTGAAATGCAGTTAGACTGCTTAACAGTTTGCCATCCTGGTGAGATGGATATTTTTTTATTTTTGGGTTTTTTTTTTCTAATATTCCCCACTACATTCCCAATCGTACAATTCTGCCCCCTCTTTCTTTTTTGTGTGTGCTATCAGACCCTCCTGCAAGCCGGTTTAACTCCCTGAGCTGGCAGGAAGCTGCCAGTTGTTTGGGACAGGCCAGCAAAAGCTGGCAGCTGCACAGCTGCCGATGGCACACCAGCTGGGATTGCTTGTTGTGTGCTCAGCCTCCCTATCTTGTTTGGTTTTTAGATGGCAACATTTTTTTAGGGTAGATAACATCTTGATGTTTGTAAACCTGCAGTGCTGCCCAAATGTGACCTGTAAATACATGCTCTGCCTTCTCCTACCTGTTGCTGCAGATAAACTGAGTTCTCCAACTGCACAGATGGCTTCTTTTATCTTAATATTTGCCTTGTCTGAAGGGGATCAGTTTACTTAATTTGTCTAATTCATAATCTCATCTCAGTGGGATCTATATGCACAGGCTCTGTACTTGTTGGTTGTAGAGTTGTTTTTGTTGATGTGTAAGCCATCCTCTCCCCTCCTCCCCGCTCTGCTAAATTGAATATTGGCCTAACTCTGTAAGCCCTCTGTAAGAGGGCTTAGAAGGATTATTTTCATACTAGATAGGGTCAATTTTAATAAAAACTGGGCAACAAATAAACTAGTCTAGTTCCAAACTGCTGCACGTTTTGTTTTGTTTTTCAAATTCCAACCTGAAGAACTGGATGGTATTCATAAAGTGATTTTCATGGGGATTTTTTTTATTTTCCATTGCAACTGACAACTTTCCCTGAGGAAAAATGTGCTGTCTCGGCAGCCTGTTGCATAATTGAGCACAAATGATTACTGCTTGCTAAACCTCTAGTTTTGGTTGAAGCAGTACTTGACAGAACACGGACCCCCATTACCATCTGTTAACATTGTCTTTTGGTTTTTCCCCTCCCCAATATCTGTAAATACATCCGGAATCTGTTTGTAAAACAAACACATTCTGTTTCTTTCTGCTTATGGTATAGAGCTTTCAGTCAGAAACTTTGTGCTTCTTGCGGGGAAAAGATTAAACTGTAGGGGACAGAGTTGTAGTTGTGCAGTAAGGGGGGTTGTGTGCATTAGACAGTGAGTGCTAGAAATTTTTCTAATCCTTGTCTGTGATTCACTGCAAAACTGTAAGAAGGTACTTGGGTGCAGTTCTTCAGGATCTTGTTGGTGAGTAGATGTGTTTTCACCCTGAAGAAAGGGGTAGAGGGTAGGTGAAACAGTAAAGGGCTAAATTAGTCTCAAGTTGCCCTCCAGCCAGAGGAAATGGTCTTGCTACCTTTTGTGGAAGTGACCCAGTTTGTATGGTCAGGAAAATTGGAATAGTTATTTAAATGAGCAACCAGAATACAAATAAAATCTTGCTCTGTATGTTCTACTTCGTAACACAGCTTGTTGCTAGTGGTGCGTAAACACATATTCGTATGAAATTTTTGCTTTCGTTATCTTTCAGTTAGGAGTGTATGCCTGGTTTGTGCAGCTGTATACACAGTGTGTCTGAACCTGCTGCCTCATGTCTGTGGATGTCCCTTTCCCCATCTTTAGTCTGTAGTTCTCTTGTAATTGAGATTTGAAAGTGTTTCATGAGACACGGCACGCCTGTGTTGGCAATACTGGTTTAAGATATTCCTGTTCTTACAGTGCCCAGGGGGTGCTTGCGGATGTATTGCAAACTTCTCCCCGTACCTTCTCCAGCCCTCTCCACAGCCAGCTGCAGACTGCTCTTTTTGAGGGCTCTGACCAATTTGCAATATGGACCAGCAAAAGATTGCCCTTTCTTTCCCAAGAGGGGCTTTGAGGGGGCTGCATGCCCTGGCTCCTGGGATGTGCGAGGGGAAATGTCTTGCTGGGTGTTGCTGCTGGAGACAAAGTCTTGTCAAAGCCTGACCTTACTCCAGCAAGTTCTGCTGGAGCTGCTGGTTTGGAAATGTGTTGTAAATTTTAAAATGGTGGAAATGAAAAATCTCGTTTTGTTGCCACTGTTTATATTGCATGAGAAAGCAAGTACCTGAAGGTATTAAAACCAGGAAGGGAGGTTGAACTTAGTTACCTGCAGCAGACTTCTTCAGGAGAGGTAACTACTGAACCTTTACACGTTTGCTTCACATTTTAGCATTACTTTGCAAATGCTGAGATTACCTATTGCTGTGACTACTTTTCAGGCAGTTGCTGGGCTCCTCCCTGTTGCCCTTCTCTGTGCTTGTTTTCTCTTAGGTTTGCATTACACTTGATTTTTTGCTTAAGTTCCATTTTGCCTTTTACCTTAAACTTATGAAATTTATTTCTTTAGATTCACTATTGCTTTCTTGTGTATATCAGGAAAACTTACTGACATTTTGGAAACTGAGTAGCTTATGAAAAGAATTTAATTTTCTTGTAAACTTGAGATTGCTCTTTCCTTGAAAAGAAAATATTGTATTCTGCTCGTTCTTTCCTGTCTCCTTTCTGGAAGCCTGTGCCCCCTCTCATCCTTTGTTTGAGGTGTGACTGCAGAACAGATTATGTCCTTTGACACTGTAAGGTATTGTCAAAGGAAATGAGAATCGTTTAGTTGCAGCTAAAATTTTGTTTAATCGGTCTGTATTGCTTGCTTCTTCAAAATTCACTGAAATGGAATGAGAAGGAGAGTAGTTATTTTTGCTGGGGTGGTAGCAGCAGGAGTGAAAAAGCTGCATTTTAAGAAATATGGGAATGACAGAAGCTTAAAAAAAATTGTAACACACCTGATGTGTGTTTATGTTTTTAAATACTAGAGAGCACTGCCTTGGCTTTCACCTCCTTCATGTCACCCCATGGTGCAGATGGAGGAACAGGTTAATGTGTATGTTTTGAAATCAGTTTTGCTGATGGGAGTTGTTGCTCCTTACAGTTGTGTTATTTTTTGATTACATAAAAGGGGAGTGTGGTGCAAGTTGCCCTGGTTTTTTTATCATGCAGTTGAGAGAATCATGAGCAGTCCTATGCTCCGTTTGCTGTGCACCGATAAATCCTGAAGTCACTGACACATTTCTAAAAAGTGAGTGACATGCCGATACCTCATGATGTTTCTTCTGCTGGTTGCAGAGAAGGAGCAGCTGCGGAAGACACTGTGTTTCCTGCTCAGTGGTTTGAGAGTTAAAAGAACAGGTTGAGTCTTGTCCTCTCAGTAGAAAGAAGACAATAAAAACCCAGAGGAAGCTTAGCACCTGGGTTAAAATGCTTTCTTACTTTGAATTTTCACCTCTTTGAGAGGTTTGTGTGGAAATGACTTGCTGCTGAAAAAGATTGAAACTAGAATGGGAGACCGTGTAGAGAAAATAGGCAATTAAATGGTCTTGCTTGGACAGACTATGTGCAAGGTACAGAGTTTTTAGGCATGAATGGTGCACCAAATATTGAAGAATTGGGGATAACAGAAGTTTAGTATTTCTGTACTGGGAAGTTCTGATACTCAAAGCCAGTGCTTTGAACGAGTATTTGAGTGCAGGGAGAGGAAGGACAGACTTCTTGGGCACAAGGAGGGAATTCTTTATAGTAAGAGTGGTGAGACGCTGGAACAGGTTGCCCAGAGAAGTGGATCATAGAATCGTAGGATGGTTTGGGTTGGAAAGAACCTTTACAGGCCATCCAGCCCAACCCCTCTGCCATAAGCAGAGACATCTTCCACTAGATCAGGTTGCTCACAGTCCTGTCCAACCTGGCCTTGAATGTTTCCAGGGATGGGGCATCTACCACCTCTCTGGGCAACCTGGGCCACCGTTACACCACCCTGATCGTAAAAAAATTGTTCCTTCTAGCTAGTCTGAACCTTCCCTCTTTTAGTTTAAAATCATGGCCCCTTGTCCTATTGCTACAGGCCCTACTAAAAGGTTTGTCCCCATCTTTCTCTTATAAGCTCCCTTTAAGTACTGAAAGGCTGCAATAAGATCTCCCGGGAGCCTTCTCTTCTCCAGGCTGAACAACCCTGGCTCTCTCAGCCTTTCTCCACAGGAGAGGCATTCCAGCCCTCTGATCATTTTTGTGGATGCCCCATAACTGGAAGTGTTCAAGGTCAGGTTGGGCGGGTCTTTGAGCAACCTGAAAGATGCTGAAAAGATGATGCCCGTGCTTATCACAGGAGGTGGGGGGTGGATTAGATGATCTTTAAAGGTCCCTTCCAACCCAAACCACTCTGTGATTCTAGGCTCTGCATCTGTAGTGAATACTGTGGAGCAGGGTGGGTGGGTACAAGTCCTGCATGTCCGTGACACTTTTTGTACAGCTCTTTCACCTGCCCTAGGGACAGCCCAGGTACTGGAGTCCATATGCCCAGGTAGGGTTGAAGTGCACGTACCTTTGAAGGACTTTGGAGTACACCTCATTGTGCACGGACATAGAAGGTGAATGAGCTCATCTCACCCTTAGTTTGAAAACTGCTCTGAAGATTTTTGATCTTGAATTAGTAGGAGGAAAGCTACGGTGAATTGAAAGAGGACGTTAGGGTGGGGGAGTAAGTTATACTTTTGGTAAAAGAAAAACGGCAGTTTAATTGAGCAGCATTCATCCGTAAGTAAGTTTTGTTCAGCACTGTGGCAGCAAGCAGCATACACACTTCTGCAGTGTCTTCAGCCTTGCAGGTGGATCTCAGCTGGTTCAAAAGTGGCAACCTCTGTGCTGGAGCTCCTGTTGTGCCTGGCACAAGAGTGTTACTGGCATATGTCAGCCTAAAATTTGACCTGTTATGTGTTAGTTTGAGATGTTGATTCAACCTCTGTAGGTGAAGATTGCTTTGTTTCACATTCCTGTGTGCTTGTATAGACAATACGCAGATGTATGCATAAATGTTTCAGTTCTGCTGGAAAATGCCCTGTGCCAGCTCTTGCTCAGGGCTTGCAGTCAGCAGCAGCAGGCTGAGGAGCAGGGAGCATGTTTCTGCTGCTGCAAAACTTGCACGCTTGTGTACAGCTTGAGGTTTGACTGAGAGCCCCTGAAGCAGCAGTGCTTCTGCTCCGAGGTCTGCTCGGGCGCTGTGCCTGCCCTCCATCTTGTGTCTCTACAAGCTTTTTTTTCAAAGGGATTGCATCTATTTATTTATCTTCCCTTGTAGGCCACTGCGTGTTTAAGTCACGGATTGATCTTATTCTCTACTGATCTTGGTGCAAAAGCAAGACTACTTTTATTCAGCAGCAACTTAGTGTTAGTTTAAATAGCTGAATGTAATTGCTCTCTTATCTGTGGTGGGTTGTGTTTGTTTTGGTTTTTTGTTTGTTTTGGTTTGGGTTTGGGTTGTTTTTTTGAGGGTTTTTTTTGTTTGGTTGGTTGGTTGGGTTTATCTGAATTTGGAAGGAATTCTGCTTTTTCAGGTGTGGGGTAAAATTGGTGTGGTTTTCATTATAATACCTGTCTTCTGTGTAATCTGGCCAGTTATACAAATCTGAACCTCAGGTTTAATCTCATACGTACAGACCTGCTTTGCAATATGTTTCTAGTAAACAGATCTTCCTTAAATTAAAGAGTAAATGGTGAGCACAATTTTTCTGATTGTTTGTCTTAAACCAGAGTACACTGCAAGCTGGGAGCTCTTAAATTTAATTTATGCTTGCTTCATCTTTGTCTGGAAGCCTATTTACTCTGTTATGCTGTAGCCTTAAATTTGCACGTCTGCTGATGGAGTATAGAGTTATCAACACTTCTAATATATAGGAGGCATTGACTAATCTGATGATTTTTGTTTGTTCTATGGTAATTTCAAACAGATGCAAGTACTTGTTAAGCTTTCAGTTCCTTTAGTTTTATTCCAATTTCAGCAGGCAAGGCTCATTTATTTTGTTAATTTGCTATAAATGTACTGTTGTTTCCTGTCTGAATTGCATACATCTCATTCAGCCAGAAGATTTAATTTGAAGATGGTATGCTTGACATCTAAGGCACTTAAGCAGGGCTCGGAATTCCCCTTGCCATATGTAGATGCCACGCGGCAGGTGTTTCCCCGGTGAAGCTGGTATTTTCAAAATACATCTGCTGAATAGGGCACATTGTTCTTTCTGCCATCTTCTGAACTTCAGAGCAATCTTCCTTGGATTCATTCAAGCCAAGTATGACTTTCTGTCTCGTTCTCAGTAAGTGCATAACCTTTTTCTTCTTTTCATCTGGTAGAACAATACATGTGCGGCAGGTGCAGTGGCCCAGAACTGTTCACTCTTATTAGTGTTTACAAATAACCTTCATAGTATGGAGAGTCCTCAGCAGTCATTAAATAAGTGAGAAGTGAGAGCTCTTGGCACCTCTTGGGCTGTTCTGTCCCTTCAGTATTTGAAGGCAAGAATTTGCACTGGAAACGCTGGGTAGTTTTAGAGGTATTTTCACAGCTCGGGTGGAAGTCATGATAATGTTCTGATCAGAACAGTTTTTTCTGCTAATACTTTTCTTGCAGGTAGCTCTTGTGCTAAGAGGCTGGAGAATGTGAATTGTGTGTGTGTGCTTACATGTGTGGGGTTCATAAAGCATTTAAGAATGTAAGAGGATTGCGGAGGTTGAATCATTATCTCAGTTGCTGTATGGCTTTCACCCTAGGAGTATATAAATATTTTGATTATAAAGCATGTATCCGTTTGTGTTTAATGATTGATTCATGTTTAGAAAGGAGACGCTTATGGTTTATGTTTGCATTTTATACTTATTTTAATCATGCTTTGTTTTTTTTTTTTTTTTTTTAATTGCAGCAGCTGTTGCCGGGTAAAAAGTTTTGGGAATCTGATGATTCCAGCAAAGATGGACCAAAAGGGATATTTCTGGGAGATCAGTGGAGAGACAGTGCTTGGGGAACATCAGGTAGCTCAATTATTTACTTAATGTAGTTGGGGTTCAATAGAAATGTGCAACTCATCTGATCAAAGTTGCTGGCCAGTCTGGATGACACAGCATCTTTTGAAAGATTTTTAAAAACATCTGTTTTACATAATAGAAAACTAATAGAAAAACCCACATTGCTTTGTGATAGAGTTAAGAGATATCCATAGTTATAAAAAGATTGTCTACTGTGAACGTGTGTACCCTCATTTTTATCTGCTTAAAATTTTAGATTGCCATTAAAATTTCAGTTTAAACTTTGAGGTATTTTCTGCCTTGAGATGGATTATTTGTAAGCTTGAACAAAAATATTAGAGAACAAGATTACTAAAAAAAAAAAACTCCCAAAAAACTAACAACCCCACAGTTTTTTAAATACTGAACCAGCCAACCAAAACCCAACAGCATTCAGTTTAAAAAAGAAAAAAAAGTGATGTTTTGAATTAATAGTGTTGAAGTTTATCTGCCAAGAATTTTGTTCTTGGATCAGAGGGTCTCCCTTATTTTGCATTTACGGGGGGAGTGTTCAGATTGGTTTTGGTTAAATAGCAAAAAAATCACACACATATGCTGAATTTGAAATACTAACCTTTACTTTTTATTTTGTGTGCTTTCTATATGTAATAAATGTGCTCCTTAAACACCACTGAGTTTCTTGTGCAGTTTCCAAACAACTGTGCAGAACTACAGCTGCAGGGGAGATGTGATTATAGCAACTTCACTGTTGTGTGTGGGGTTTCTTTCCTGCCAAAAATATCCATTATTAGGGTGAAAGTATTGGGATAATGATAAGGGCATTTTTGATTGTTTAAATTTCAAAATAGCTGTGAAAAGGGGATAAAGCTTCTCAAAATCTGATCAGCTGAATCCTGCAGTCTGGCTGGTACTGGGGAGATTTTGGGGAGCTGCTGCTTCCAGCTGTCTGACCTGCCTGCCCGCAGTGGATCTCCGTAGCAGCGCCTGCATCCAGGCCTCAGCAACAGTTTGTGCCTGGCTGTATTAATATAAACTGAAGTTGAGGGTGGATTAAAAGGCTGAGCCAGGCTCTGAACAGCAACAGCTGCGAAGGAGATGTTCTCCTTTGCTGCCTCTGTTGTTGGGCTGCTTGCATCTACCAGACAGGCAGGGTAGACATCTGGGGGAGGTAACCTCCTACGCTGGCTGGTCACAAATCTCCATGAGTCAAAGCCCTGCCTCTCATCTCTTCCTTTTTTTTTGTTCTGAATTAATCCTGCACACCTTACAGCCTTTATTCCTGAGCCATGGCCTGCATTGGTGTCTGTGAGTCAGGGAAATCATAGTTTCCCCCTTTGCTCATCTAAAATGAGGAGAACAGCCTGGTATGAGCCGTGCTGAAGGTCACTGCCCCAGAGCAAGGAGCGCGGCTTGGAGGTGGTGTGTGGAAGTGTCCTCAGCCAGAAGACTAGTTTGTTCCATGAACAGTGGAACTAATGAAGGCTGGTTTTCTGTAAGATGCCCTTTGCTCCATCCATTTTCCTTTCTGTCTGTGTCCACAATATGCACTGCAGTCCTCCCATATGGCTTTGGTTCTTCACTACTCAACCTTGAAGTTGCAGTTTTAAAGCATTTAAAACCAGTACTGCTAAAAAAAGCAGCCCTGTCTGATGCAGGCCACTCCTTTCTTCCCCTCCTGGTGGTACAAGCAGTTATGCAGCAGTGCGATGAAACCTGCTAGGGAATGGATCTGGATTAAAACCAGCTTTTCTCTTTTCTTTGTTAGCTTTATCCTTGAAAAGTCTCCCCAGTCCACTTCACTTTGTGGCCATGTAGATGCTCGTGCTGGCTTGAGGCAGAAGGCAGGAAAGTGGAGCCAGGAGCAATGATAGAATAGAATTACTTCTCTTGACAGCTTATGCCTGCTTTATAAGGAAGCTACCGCATCATCGTCATTGCATGTCCCTTCCACTCTCCCCTAGCAACTACTGTATCTGCTGCCTATTATTTTTGACTCGCTGACTATTGCCAATCTGAGCAGCCAGGAGCAGAGAACTTCTTCCCTTCCCTCATTGGGGATGTAGGGTTGCTTTCTCTTGCCCAGCCAGCAATTTTTGCAGAGCTCGTAAGGACTTGGAGACATCTATCCTCAGTCTGCTCTGGTTGGATCTCAAACCCTCACACTGCAGGGATGATAAAGGGATGGGGGCTGATGTAGGATGACAGGGAATGAGGAAGAAGAAATGAAGTTCTCATAAACTTTTTCTTGAGGAAATAGCAGCTAAGAGAAACTGATCATGACATGAATACGGCAGTTCATATAACCAAGAAAACAAATGCAGGCTGGTGTAACGGCAGGATGATGTTTTAAATGACAAACTAAGACTGATTGTTTTTTCACTGTACTAATGCAAGACTTCTCTTTTACTAAAAATAAAAACTAGAACTTTGGGTTTTTAATTGTAACCTTTACTTAAGAGACTTAAATTTCTGAAATGTTATGATTGTAGACTTCAAATGTAGTTATCACTTGTAGGTTTACAGGTTCTAGTATTTAAAAGAATGAGAAAGTCATCCTGCTTTTTCTAGTGGATATCGTAAGAGTCAAAAAGTTGGCACTTCTTAGTACAATTAAGACCCTAGAGAGTACATATTTAATGACTTGCCTCCTTTGAATAGTTGGATCTACTTACAAGAATTACACATGTTTTTGTTCCAGATCACTCTGTTTCCCAACCAATTATGGTTCAGAGAAGACCTGGTCAGGGGTTTCATGTGAATAGTGAAGTCAACTCAGTGCTTTCACCACGGTCAGAGAGTGGAGGACTTGGAGTTAGCATGGTGGAGTATGTGTTGAGCTCATCTCCTGGAGATTCCTGCCTAAGGAAAGGAGGATTTGTAAGTGTGCCTGATTCTGACATTTGAGTTCCCATTTTGTTATTTTCTCCATTTGCTGCTTGGTTTGTTTGTTTGTTAATCCATTCCTAAAGGCAGATGTTTCTTCTGTTTTTTTATTTGCTCTTAGTTTAGCTATCTTTCTTAAAACGTGTAGGCTAGCAGTTTAACTGTTGTTCTTGACTTAGGGGATACAGTGTGGGAGATGGGTGTAAAGGATGTGAAGGTTGCTGACATTCCCTGGTTCTTCAGATAAGCACATTGGCAGTAACACCCCATCTAAGCTTGTCGTTGGAAAAGTATGCAAATATACCTGTGGTTTTTGAATGAGCGTGTGGCTGCTTTGTTGCTGGCTAAGAATAAAAAGCTCCATGTAATGATGGTAGAAATGTAATGTAGCTACAAAAGCCACTCCAGCTGGTGAATGCTTTCAAGGGCATATCATTTCCTATGGAGAAATGGCATTAGTCGCTGTGCTTCGTGGGGTGGGGAAGGGAGCACAGTTGCTGCTGCCTCAAATCTAAGGCTGTGTGGTGAGAGAGGCATAATCAAGCCCCATCCCTGTAGTGGGGGAAAAGGGGCTGCATCTTGGCTCTGCCTCATCGGCCAAGTGCTAGATCAGAAATTGTCAAAAAACATAAAAGTGGAGTAGCTTTGTTACTGTTAGACTGCTGTGCTCATCTCTTCAGGGAGCTGATTTGTGGTTTCCTTCATCCATCCTCTTATTTTTGTCCCTCGTTAGTGGGTACCTGATAACCTTGTTGAACCCTGAGCCTAAGAAAGATGATTTTTGAGAAATGAACAATCAGTGGAAGAAACCAGTTTGTCATCTGAATTGAGGGTTAAGAGAGGTGTCTGCTCCACAGCATTGACAGTCAGGATGCCAGTTCTGAAACGAAGGGTCTCACTGGTGAATATCACATTGTGGGAGTGAGAATTGGGCTCCAAATTTGTGTTTACAATTGGCATTTCCAAGCCTGCTCTTTCATATTTAGAAAGCATTATTTTTTTTTCTTTAAGAACAATCATAATAATATGATTGCTTTTAAAACAATATTTTTTTTTTTTTTTTTTTTTCTAAAATAAAGGGAGGGGAAAAAATCCCTCCCTCCAATTAGAATGGAAAAATTATTTAGTTGATATAGGGTTCAAATGCCGTTACGTACAGAATACTTTTACCTCAAATGAAGTGGAAGACAGGGTTTGAATGACTGTGTGACAGCACCAAAGCTGTCTGATAAATATGTTTATATGCCCCTTGCTGTTTTTTTATCATAAATTATGTTGTTTTTTCCTCTCCCTTGTATTGTTCAGAACTCTGCCCCTGGCATAATCACCCTTTATTCTTCTCCCAAGTGGAATAAAATGTAGACATTAAGGGCAGAAGTGCTGCGGATGTAATACCACTCATAAAATGCTCAACAGAACAGAAATCCTTTTTTCATTTTTTCCCTTCCTTCCACCCCCTACCCCCACATCCCCCCCAAAAAAACCCACAAAAAACCAAATGTACTTTAGGATTATATGAACCAATGATCAAGCTAGTGATCGACTTGAGTGCTCTTAAATGAGCCGTACCTTGGAATTCACTGTGCAAATCACATTAATGCCAGCCAAAACCAAGGTGATCCTGTTCTGCTCAAATACATGCACTTGTCCAGTCAATTACTGCACCTTTGACACTGAGATTGTATTTCAGAGAGGCGCTCATTCAGCTTATAGCCCTTCAGTACATGCTGCTGTATTTAAAAGTTCCTGAGTTAATTTTGAAATGCCTAAGTCCCATCTAGAAAGAGGATTTGAATAAGTATTCTTTAAAATTACTTTGGGGTGGGATTTTTAGAGCCTATGGAAGCAGACCCTGAATTACTAAATGGAAGAAACTGAATAGATAGAAATAGGTAGAAAAACCCATGTTGGAAGAGTGACAGTTCCCTTATTTATTCGATTATGATTGACTGTTTTGCTTTTTTACATTTTTATTTGTAAGAAGTAATGTTTACAAGTAACTGACTTTATTGTGACAAGTTTCTTTGATTTGTTACGATCTCAGAATAAAAGTAAAATTGATCTGAAAACTAAGCTTATTAAGATAATGTCTCTTTTGCCTAGGGGCCAAGGGATGCAGAGAATGATGAGAATGACAAAGGGGATAAGAAAAATAAGGGCACATTTGATGGCGATAAATTAGGAGATCTGAAGGAGGAGGGGGATGTGATGGATAAAACAAATGGTTTGCCTGTGCAGAATGGAATCGACGCAGATGTCAAAGACTTCAGGTACGTGCACCATTAGTTAATAATTAATCAGTGTCATACTGTCGTGGTTTAACCCCAGCAGGCAACTAAGCCCCACGCAGCTGCTTGCTCGCTTCCGCCAATGGGATGGGGGAGAGAATTGGAAGAGTAAAAGTGAGAAAACTCGTGGGTTGAGATAAAGACAGTTTAATAGGTAAAGGAAATGCTGCACACGCAAGCAAAGCAAAACAAGGAATTAATTCGCTGCTTCCCATCAGCAGGCAGGTGTTCTGCCATCCCCAGGAAAGCAGGGCTCCATTGTGCATAATGGTGACTTGAGAAGACAAACACCATCACTCAGAACTTGTGTGTTCCCTCCCTTTTTCTTTCCCCAGCTTTATATGCTGAGTGTGACATCATAAGGTCTGGAATATCCCTTGGGTCAGCTGGGGTCAGCTGTCCCTGCTGTGCCCCCTCCCAATGTCTTGTGCCC
>JAVJGI010000040.1:120354155-120399671 GCA_035590275.1 Ibycter americanus
CCCAGCCTGCTCGCTGGTGGGGTGGGGTGAGAGGCAGAAGAGGCCTTGACTCTGTGTAAGCACTGCTCAGCAATAACAAAAACATCCCTGGATTATCCACACTGTTTCCAGCACAGCTTCAAAACCTAGCCCCATACTAGCAATTGTGAACAAAACTAACTGTCCCAGCCCAAACCAGCACATTCTTCACCCCTTATTCCATACCATTTATGTCATGGTCAGGTCCCACACTATCCAATGCATTCTCATTACCCACCACCCCCTTTCCCATCCATTGATATAGTACGCAGGTATCATTCCCTTAGTCTATGGACCACTCCTGTGTGCATAAAATGCCCATAGAATGTCCACAGGTAGCCGCAGAATGTCCGCTGAGTTCATTTAGTCCAGGACTTTGGGCTCCGTCTGTTATGATGATCACTGCAGGCAGGAGAGGTGGTGTGTTGCATGGAGTTACTGAGCACCAAAGCCAGCTCAGGTCGGGTCACTGCTGCACTTTGTGCTGCTTCTTGTGAGGCTTCTCCTCCATTGGTTCAGGTGGTTCTTGCTATAGTAATTCCTAAAACATGCAACTCAAATCATGGGTTACAAATTAAAACAATTTAAAGGTATTTCTGTTACATTCTCCACCCTTGGACCCTCTGGGACCAGACCATAGGGTTTAACATTGTCACAAACTCCTCCTCCTGCCACTGCTCCGGCTTGGACTTCTCCACGGACTGCAGTCCCGTAGGGGCGTACCTGCTCTAAGTGGAGCCTTATCTGTGAGCCACAATTTCCCCAGGGGTATACCTGCTGTGGCATAGACTTACCCACAGCCACGGATGCTTTGAGGTGTATGTTCTCCAGCATGGACTTATCTTTGGGCTACAGACCCTTCAGAGGCATTCCTGCTGCAGCACAGACATAGCCACGGCCACAGACACTTCGAGGTGTACCTGCTCTGGTATGGGCTTATCCATGGCCACAGACCCTTCGGAGTGTCCTGCTCCCGTACGGACTCATCCACAGGTCACAGTCCCTTCAGTTTGAGTTCACACTGGAGTTCCAGCCTGTCCAGTACAGCAGTAATGCACTGGCCATCTGCCAGCCCAAGTGCATTGCCGTTGCTGTTATCAGAATGTTCTGTGGCACAGCAGAGTCAGATGATAAGCGGTACAGCACTACTGCATGCAGCAAAAGCAAAAAGCAGCCACTAACGAGCACTTGGCTCTAATACACAGTGAGGCAAGCAAGCACTGTGGCAAGCATAGGAGCCTGCCGATTAATAGCTGAACAGCAATAACAGCTATGAATTGATCCAGTACCTTCCAGTCAAACCTGTTGTCTCAAACCCTTCAAGCCCCCACACGCTGGCTGTCGAAAAGGACTATCATGGTTTAACCCCAACCGGCAACTAAGCCCTGCAGAGTCACTTGCTCACTCCCGGTGGGATGGGTGAGAGAATCGGAAGAGTAAAAGTGAGAAAACTCGTGAGCTGAGTTAAAGACAGATTCATAGGTCAAGCAAAATTGGTGCATGCACGCAAATCAAAACAAGGAGTTCATTCACCACTTCCCATCAGCAGGCAGGTGTTCTGCCATTTCCAGGAGAGCAGGGCTCCATCACATGTAATGGTGACTTGGGAAGACAAACGCCATCACTCAGAACGTCCCACCCACCCTTCTTCTTCCCCCAGCTTTATATGCATGATGTCATATGGTCTGGAATATCCCTTGGGTCAGCTGTCCCTGCTGTGCCCCCTCCCAATGTCTTGTGCCCCCCAGCCTGCTCGCTGGTGGGGTGGGGTGAGAGGCAGAAGAGGCCTTGACTCTGTGTAAGCACTGCTCAGCAATAACGAAAACATCCCTGAATTATCCACACTGTTTCCAGCACAGATCCAAAACCTAGCCCCATATTGGCTACTGTGTACAAAATTAACTCTATCCCAGCCGAAATTAGTACACACACTTAACACTTTTTGAAAGCTTTTCCATGCTGTAGTGAAAAAGCCTTTAACTCATTGAAAAGTGTCATAAGGACATTATATTGTACGCAGGGAAGCACTGTGAGAAGGTGGAGGATAACATCTGATAGCTCTACTCTGTGCAAACCTAGTTCTGTATATTGTAATCTTGTTTTATTTTCACACCTGTTTCTGATTACTCTCTGTGGGGTTCCTATGGAAATACCTAACTGAAGATGTTGGCTCTGCTTATATACTAGTCTAAATTATAGTTGGAGTTTTGACTTGTTCCTTGTAGCTCTCAAGAGATTAGAGCCTTCTGAAATTGCGGCTATTGATGTAATCAATGCATTTGTATTTCTTGTGAGCTTACCTACTTGCTGTGCCTCGTGTTGACACGTAGGAAAACTGTAAAAGCAAACCAAATGTGCTGTGAGGTGCATGCTGCTGGCCCTTGCATGGAGATCAGCCGTTGCCCTCTCGAGTCCAATGCTTACAGTTGGGTAATTAGGAAACCATGGCAGCTGCTTTAGAAAAGTTTCAAGTGAGATACTGTGCCAGAGGGTCACATGGTTAATAATCACCAAATAGCTTTATGAAAAAATAACTTTGGCATTTCTGAAATCCTGTCCTGTTATGACTGACTGTCTCAACTGAGGAGAGAAAAGAGACTGAATTTTTTTACGCTTGTACTGTAACAGGTCTTGGAGACAGGGGGACTGGGGGTTTTATGGGTGGGGTTTTTTGTATCTTTTTTAAAATACATAAATTGTTCTGTAGAATTCATTTAGGGAAATATTTCAGACCATCCTTTTCTTTTTTTCCCCCTTTATCACAACATCTACAAGCAGTTCTGGTGAGTACTAGTGTCTGTTGCTGTTAATCGATGCTGTGTGACATAGCATTAAATGGACGTGCTTAGTGATGAGTGTCTTTTCTTTCTGCGTAGCCGTACACCTGGTAATTGCCAGAATTCTGCTAGTGAAGTAGATCTTCTGGGTCCAAACCAGAACGGATCAGAGGGCTTAGCCCAGCTGGCGAGTACTAATGGTGCCAAGCCGGTGGAGGATTTCTCCAATATTGAGTCCCAGAGTGTCCCTCTGGATCCCATGGAGCACGTTGGCATGGAGCCTCTTCAGTTTGATTATTCTGGAACTCAAGTACCTGTGGACTCGGCCGCAGCCACTGTGGGGCTCTTCGATTACAATTCCCAACAGCAGGTAAAGTGTCGGCCGTTGGTCCTACGGTACCGCACCAGTCTCTCCCGTAGAGTCATGGGGTTAGCACGAGCTCAGGCTGTTGTCGTGGGGAGAGGGACAAAGAAGACATGGAATGGTTTCTTTGTCCCTGTGCCATTCATAGTGCCACGTGTCCTCCTAGGGAGCTCGATGCAGGAGATCTACTGAACATGGCCATCTATACAGCAGTCTTAAGGACCTGTAATAAAAAGCAGTTATCAACAGCACTTTTCTGTGTATTAATTACTTTTGTCTTGGGTAAGTTTGCACTGGACAAGAGCTTTAAATTAGTAAAACCATCTAAAGAAGAACCTCCCTCCCCCGTCCTTCAACCCTTAAAGCAACTTTGTCAAACGTCTGTTCAGCCTCGCTGTTGCGGCCCTACTTTGGGATTTCTGCAGTACCGAACTGGAGAAAACTGAAGGAATAATGAGTTTAAACTGGCTTGCTCATACTTGAGCGTGGTTTAAAACCGAAGGTCAGAGTCCAGTACTACAAAACTTTTATCTCAGCCCAGCAAGTTTGTTTGACCTTTTCTCCCACGCAAACACCCAAGCTTCTCATCCTGGGCAAGTAACTGAAGTCCTTGCATTTTGCTGTTGGCTTCTCTTGGATGCTGGGCCTAGATCCAGCGATCGACTCATAATTCACTCCTGTTCCTGCTAGTTTGGGTAATGATTGTAAACTTTTATTGCTTTCCTTTTGTAAGTATGATGTCCCTCAAAGAAGAATAAAAATCTTTTGTTGTAGCTGATCGTGAGGGTATATAAGTAGCCCTGGGTTTCCTAAAATACCTGATCTTTTTTAGCAAAATAGCCTGCTGGCGCTCTGTACTGAGGAGAGACTGCTGCCATGTTTGTGCTAAAGGCCCACCTTCAGAAAGTTATCATAGTCTTAAAAGCAATGTAAATATCTGTTACAGCTTAATCAGTTGTTCTATTACAGAGCATGTTTGGGAGGTTAATGATGGAAAATTTTTTAATGATTAAACTAAATAGCTGTTTAGTTCAAAAAGAAAAACATAAAAGCTAGTTTCAGGTTTTTGTCTTACTCTGGTGTAGGACCTTGAATGCGAAAATTACTTTCAAACAATGAAACTTGTGTATTTTTTTAAAACAGTATGTTAGAGCTAAATGAATGAACTGCTTTTTGAAGAACTGTTAGATATGGGAAAATAACTGCAGGAACGTGAAACCTGTAATTTGCAGTTTGTCAGTGTTTTCTATTTAAATTAAGGCTCATTTACAAGCTGAAGTAGTTTTTATTTGTTTCTTCCAGTCTTTAAAAAATAGGATTTAAAATGTGGCACTCTTCTGCACCTAGCTGGTGGAAAAACAAACTCTCAAAGGAAGCCTGAGCTGGAAGGCGTGCTGGTTCAGAAGTGCTTGTACTACGGTGCTCTGGCTCTGGCTGGCCCTGTAGATAGGCCTGGGTGGTGGTCTTTTTTTTCTTCTTTGTATAGAGTGGATGGGTAATATCCATGTAGAGCTGATGTCACCTCCATGTAATCATGCTTAAAACTTTCTGCTGGGTTGCCTGTGAAGCTGAAGTTCTTTCTGGTCTCTTTGAACTGTGAATTTTGGTGGGGAGGAGGAGGTTCTGGTGCTGTGAGCCCAGCTGCCTGCCCATCCCATCACTCTGGCCCACTTAGCTCCCACCCAGGTCACGCTGAGAAAAGCAAGCCAGGCTGTGTAATAAGGACTGTTATTTCAGCTTTGTTGCAATAGCAACTAAGACCTACAGTAAATGCAAACGACAGGCTTTTGTAAGAAGTGCTGTAGTAAAGATAAGGATTCACTCTTCCACCAAATGTGACCTCTCAGTGCATGTTTGTGTAGCTGCAGTGTGTCTGGCTCAGAGTTGTGCCCCTTTTCTTAATATATGACACCCAGCAGCCAATGTTTCTTGGTATTTGCAGTTATAGCCTGTATGAAAGGAATCTGTCTTTGGCAGTGTAGTTTTTTCCATCTTTTGTCAGAAGGAAATATGTCCTGAACAAAAGGATCTCGTCTGTAAAAGTGTCTTTCTCGGTCTGTTGGGAAGCGTCATATACTTTGAAGGGATTACAAGCAAGTACAGCTAAAAGCAATATTAAGAAGGGAAGGTCTTAACCACGTGTAATCTGATTAGAGATGTCAGATGTTTATATTGCAGAAGAAACTGGCTTACAGAAATCTAATCTTACAGTGTTCCCATAACTGTATAATGCAGTCTGTGATGTTCTGGTTTCTTGGAATTCCCTTGATGAACTCCCCCACGTGTTTTAAATGATGCTTCATTTGTGTACACATGTGAGAGGAACATTGCCTTGCCTTTTGAAATGTCGAGTGATCCTACTGAACTCCTCCAAAACTGTGTCGGTAGTTTGTAGGTTTTCACTCTGAATGTGATTTCTAATAGGCTAAAATGCACCATGTGTACTTTTTTATAACTTTAGCCTCACTTTGTAAATTCTAGTTAATGTTCCTGTTAAAAGAGATTTCTGGAGACCACAATTTAATACTGATAGGTAGGTTTTTGGAATATAGGTCTTTGCTGTCAGCAGATGGAGACAGTGCACTGAGGCTTTAGTAACTCTTCCTAAATACATAGAGTTGATGATTCGCAGAGCTCATGTGGCGTAGGGGCTTATCTGGCTAAGTAAAGCCTGAAATTGTGATCATTGCTGTTGGCTCCGCTTCCTTGTATATGCTACAGGCAGTATGAAATCTGCGGCTGCAAAAAAGTTTTAGCTGCTCACAGAGTTTCTTCTGGGCGAGTCTAGAGTCTGGGTTTGCAGGCTGGCAGAAACTGATTTAAAGCAGGCAGAGGGAGAGGCTGCTGATTTCAGTTGCTGCCTGAGTGTGTGGCTTAGATACCAACATCTATCTGACCCTTCTTTGGAAGGGAAGATCCATAAAGATTTTTAAAGGAGATCTGCTGCAGGTGGAAGGAATCCAGCCCTTCCTCATCCTTGCAACACAGTGTGAATGCAGCACGTTTGCGTGTGGTTTTAAAGAAGCTCAAGAGTATTGTCTGAGGAAGTAAGTGTCACGAACTTGGAGCTGAATCTTTAGGTTTCTTTGACGTGAGGATGCAGACATACTCTTGGTGGTTTTCTTGAGCAGATGAAAGGGCCCAGCCACTCTGTTCCTTATTCCTCCCTACCGCAATACTAGTAACTTCAGGTAAAGGGGCATCTTTTCCATCTTCCTCTTTGAATCTTTAGGTAAACTCGTAACAGCTGCTGACAGCAGCCATTTGCAGAGCATTTTGGATACTGTGGCTTGATTTGGACAAAAGACAAATGCACAAAGCTGGTGTGAGTACTTGTATGTCTGGAAGTCAAATTTAGCAGCCATCAGCTGTGCTCATAAGAAGGGGAGAGAGCAAGCAGACAACAACAACAAAAAAAACCCAACAGCAGCCAGTGAAATATTTATGCTTTGAGTAGTTGTGGATTCTTTTTTTGCTTGTTTGTTTTTTTTGCCAGTACTTCCAATTTAAAAATGGATCAGTGAGATGCATTTGGGAGGTGTGGAAGTCATCACACATGTAAACTGAGCACAAGAAAAGGTATTTTCAGAGAAGATAAGTGCTTTTTTGCCCTTTAGACAGGCAACTAATAGTCTAGCCGCTTCCTCTGCTGTTTAGCTTGGTGGAATGCATAGTAGCAGACTGGAAAAACAGATCCCAGGGATGCAAAAGAATATGAAAATTAAAGGTTTTGGTGAAGTGTTTGCAACTGAAGAAGGCTAAAATATTGGATTGCTGAATGCAATAACAAAATAGATCACAAAACCAAGGATGGCTGTTCTAGATGTATGTACACCCAGGAGTGAAGCAGTTTAGGGGATTTTTTTTTTTCCCGTATCTGCTGATGCTGATCAGTGAATGAGATGTTGCTGAAGGCTCCTACAGAGCCAGTATCCCTCATTCCGTTTTCTGCAGGTCATGTTGTCCATGATGTCCTTGCTTTTTAAAATTAAAACATGTCAGTAGATCATTTGATCCAGCTGCTAATGACAGATGCTATACTAACAAAGATTACACCCCTTAGAATTACTCAACTTTGTATAAGCATGAAGTTATTGTTGAATGACATGTTTGAAAAAAAGGAGGCGGGGGGGAAGAAAGGTGTGTTGTGTATAAAGACTGCTAGGAGTGTTTTATGGCCCTCCTGATGTTAGGCCCAGGGAGGTAATAAAGTTAACTGAATTTGATCTGTTTCTTCCTAAGCAGTATTACAATACTCCTTGGATACCTGGAGGGGCCCCAGCATCTTAAGGGATGAGCAATCTTTGGGGAAAACAGTTGCAACTAGGTTTTTGGCACACAGAAGTACTGAGTTTCCACTGATACTGATCCCTTACATGTGGGGGTTTTTTTTTCTCCTTCTGAACTTGTAAAAAGAGAAGAAAGTAGAGGTAGGCTATCGCCCATCTCTTAGGATTTTCTGTCTAAACAGCACAGTTGCTCATCCTGCTTTCAGGCAGACCAACTCCAATTTTTGCCTATAAAAAAATCCCCTATAATTTTCTAAATGATTCCGTGCTTCTTCTTGATGGTTGTATGTTTCTGCCAAAAATTTAGGCAGATATATTATTGCCACTTCTGACAGCTGAAGTGGCTTACTTGTCTTGTCTGAAAGGAGGGCAGAGATAATAGGCGTGAAAATTGTATGGCGTTTAGGCCTACTTTTTTCCAAGTGAGTGGAGAGAGAAAACATTTATCACAGGGGTTTGTGAAGTTGTTCACACCTCAGAAATGATCACTTTTGGAAGTAATTGGGGATGAACATTGCTTCTGGATAGTTTCAGAGTGGCTGTTCAGCTTGTGTATCTTTATTTGTTTTAATTAGAGCTGAGCGATGGTCTGCTGATGGATTGATTGAGTGAGTGTTTCATTTGGGTAGAGGCAGAGGAAGCTGGGGAAGTAGATTTTTAGTAAGGACTTAGATGAATGGGAAAAAAACCCCAACCAAACCCCTAAGCAAAAATACTAATACTAAAAAGACTAATGTAATTGTCTCTTTGTTTCCTTATTGAGGATGACTGTTCTCAGTAACACTGCCCATTGCTCCCTAAGCCTGTAGTGAGCTGTAAGCTGGCAAACTTGTGTATGCTTGGGATGGCTTAACCAAATAGTTACCAGGTCTGGTTTCTGTCTGTAGTCAAAGAAGAATTTACACTCCTTGCCTGGATTCACGTAGGAGATGCTGGAGATAGAAGGCTGGCAGGTAAAGGAAGCATTTTGTCCGGGGGTTTGTGAGCCCCTGAGGCTGGCATCCCATCTGATGGCTCTTTAGATGGCTCTGAAGCCGTCCCAAGTGTATCGGCACTCCCACACCTGGCTCTGCAGCCTGCCTACCATCCCACTTGCCACTTCAGACCATCTGGGAGAGTTGCATGGGTTGTCTGCTGGTGTAACTGCAGTTTCCCTGTACTCACTGTTGTTGAAGATCTAGAGGTGCTTGTGGTGGCTACTGGTGATCCGCAGGCTGCAGGCAGGGATTGTGTGTTTGAGGAGGAGTTGGGGAAAAAAACACCTTTCAGGCATTGCGCAGAGAAAACCCTTACTGTGGTTTACCTGTACTTCAGAAATAAATTTCTTTTTTTCTTTCAGGTGGATTATCACAGGCAATTGATTGCAAAGAAGTTTGGTTTTTTCAATTCCTCTTGAAATATTTCCCTTTAAAGATGAGTGTCTGTAGTTGTGAAAATAAATCTAGTGTAAAGGAATTGCTTTAAAAGGAAGTAAGAGAATGCTTTTTGTGCATGAGTAAAGGACCGTGTTTGTGCTTTTTTGTCCTTTTAGTTGTTCCAAAGACCGAATGCACTTGCTGTTCAACAGCTGACAGCAGCGCAGCAGCAGCAGTATGCGTTGGCAGCTGCTCATCAGCCTCACATAGGTAAGTCTTGCATTTAATACATTACTTTTTACTGGACTTCTGTTAATCCTCAGACTATATTGGAAAAAATACCAGGGAAGAAGGATTGGTAGGTTTTAGAGAATCTTAAATATGCTTTTGCAACTGGTAATCAACACACAAGCAGAAGTATATTGCTTGAAGATTTACTTGAAAAATTCTGGAGGTATCTCTTGCACGCTTTAAAAGCTCTAGAGCATTAATGTCTGGCAGGAATGACACTCTTACCCTTGCTGAGAGTGCTGTTCAGTAATGAGAGCGTTTTGAAGTACTTGCTTGGTCTGAGTGAGGTGTGAAGTGAGGGGAAAAATGCACAATTCAATATACATCTGAATGTGCTTCCTGTGGTTCAGCTGCCTGGGGTCTGACTTTAACTTAAAGATACAATTTATGCAAACACATGATTAATATTATTAAGAGTATAGATTAACTGGGAAGAAAGCACTTAATCCTGTGCATAGGAAAACAGAACTGTAGAAGGGCTACTCATGGATGATTAAACTGTCTTAGGGTTAAATATTTTTAGCACAATAAGCAATTTAAATGGTAGTTCTTCCTACCTGAAAGCCCAATACAAATGTGTTGAGACTCTCCCAACTCTGTGTCGTGTGTGCTTATTGGAGTTCAGGGAGAGACCTGAATTAGAATTATTTAGCTTTTTAACTTACTCCACCTTCACCTCCCCTCCACGCCCCTCTCCCGCCCACCTGTAATTTCTCTAATGATTAAACTGTTCCCTTGCAGAGGGGGGTGATGCCTGCACGGCAGTGATAGTTCCCTGCTATGTTGCCTGCACACTCCTGAGCTCTTCCAAACCAATTAATTGAAGTACTGGTGTTGTGTAGTGAGCATGGAATTCAGAAAGTAGGGTAGATTGGTTCTCGATCAACTTGCTATAGAAAGTAACAGAGTAGCAACAAGCAATTAGATAACATTAATATCTAACTGGTGCTAATAGTCACCTAAACAGTAAGAGTGTGTCCATGCTGCAGAGATAACCTGAGCAAGTATGGATATTGTATATAGGGTATTTTGCCACTTCAGCTTTCCTTATGGGGCAATGTGTCCTTGGAATTAGGTTTCTTTTATGTAAACTATATCCTCTGTACGTTGTTCTGTTAAGACTCTGGGAGACGCAGTGGTTGCTTACTCCCTGTAGAAAACAACCTGTAAAAAGCTTGAAAATACTAAAGCAACCTGAACTTTTGTGTTTACCAGCTGGGTAGCCAGAGGTGTTTTGGTAGGGCTTGAGCTCTAGTTAAGTTTGTTTTTACTGACAGGTGTGTTTTCAGCAGGTTTAGCTCCTGCTGCCTTTGTCCCCAATCCGTACATCATCAGTGCCGCTCCACCGGGAACAGATCCGTACGCAGCCGGACTTGCAGCAGCTGCGACATTAGGTGAGATACTTCCAGTTGTCTGTGCATTTGTGACCATTTTCTATACCAAAACTGCTCTTGAGTCTGTGATTGTGAAAATTAAATACTAGCACATTGTACTTTCTATGGAGAGATAATTGTGTATCGGTGAGTTGAAACAGAATTTGTCTTGGAAACCCTCTTTTCTGTAGATTATATGTGATAATTCTTGTATAACAGTTGCTATGGGCTCTATCTCTGTTGAGGATAAACAACCAGAGCAAATCTGAAATGGAACACTTGCAGACATAAATGTTGCTACATGTTTGGGGTTTCTTGGTAACTGACAGTAGAGAGAGATACCTTTAAAATATACTTACTAAATGCTAGAAAGATGGAGGATGTATTTTCCTGCCAGGAAAGTTGTATCTCGTTGCTGTTTAGCTTGATTTACTATAGTGCCTCCTGCAAATGAGATCTTTCCCTTTTGCAAGAGTCTGTTGAGAATTTATGCTTTTTAGGTTCTCTAGGGAAAAACATCCCATATCTGCTGTGAGGCTTACACTATGAATATGCAGTTTTCCAGATGGCAAGCAAAGATGGTGGCTCATGTCTTCATGCAAGATCTTTCTCCCAAACATTCATGTATCAGTTTCCAAATTCTTTTCAACTGTCATAGCCGAAATTGTTGTATCTTGAGATGACAGCTCGGCAAAACAGCTTATCAGGCACTGTGAAGAACACATTGTACGTTGAACTTTTGCTGCGTATGCCATAAAGTTCTTGCCTAAGCATTGAGGACAAAAGAAGAATGTACTTTCAGAAGAACATTTTTATAACCACGCTTTGCTTTCCTTGAGCCACCGGGAGAGGAAACCTTCTACGCTTTAAATAAAAACTGCGAAGTTCGTAGTAGTGGTGATTTTTAGTGGAGCCTGTGCACTGTTGCTGTGCTCTATTTACAACTTGTATGCTCACTGCAGATCTCTTCCACTGTGGGATAGCTTGTACCAAATCAAAACCATAAAACGTTGGTTTTACGTGAATATAGTGCTCTGCCAAGCAGCGTTGTGGTTTGGTGCGTGACTTTTCGGCATATTTAACAGCTCTTATGTAACCACTGCTTAGCTTTTAAGCTTTGAGGCCAGCATCAGGTCAAGCTCTGAAATGGGATTTCAGCAGTTATTACCCAGTTGGATGGCATTTTTAATGGATCATATGGATGTATGTAAAGAATCAGGATTATAATGTGAAAACGTGGGCTTTGGACTTCTTGGCTGCTGTGAAATTTGTATGCGGATTGCATAATAACAATGCAAGTGTTTTAGGTAACAACATGTTGTTGGCAAACAAATGACGCTGTGATTAAATGGAAGAAAGCCAAGAGCTAGAGTACAAGGATATTTCTAACAGTCCAGGAGTTTATGAACTATCATGTGATGCTGAATGTGTGGTAGTGAGTGAATGACCTGAACTCTTGGTGGCAAATGTAAGTAGGAAGCTTCAGTCAGGACTTAGCGGGGAAGAAGTACTAGAACACAAGCAGTTCCAGTTACAGTCAGAAGAGGTGCTTTGTAACTGATTACTATAAAAAGAGGATTGTGGTTGGCCTTTTTGCATCACCTTAGCGCTGCTAAAGCTAGTGTTCATTCTTAAGTATCGCACTGAAGTTCAGTGGAGCAGGAGGTCAGCATCTTGATTTCATAGAAAGACCACGTGTAACTGCTGCCAGATTTCTAGGAAACAGTAAAAGTGTTTGCAACAGCTTCCCCCCCCCACCCCCCCCACCCCCTTTTTCTTAGCAGCACTGAAGCTGCAACTGCCTGAATAGCTGATTGGGGCCTTACAAATTTGAACTAGGAAATAACATACCCCAGGATACCTAAAGCATCCCAAAACTTGGCAACAGGATCTCTATTTGAATAATTTTTAAAGTTTCATTCTTGAAAACAAAACAAAACAATGTGTAATGCGCTGCACTGTATTTATAGCGTTAGACCACTGAGAAATACGAGTTACTTCGTCCATCTTATTGGGCTTTGGACCCTAACAGCTAGAAATGGCAATGTGACAAACTTCTGGTTGATGTTTATTTTAGGAAAAGCATCTTTTATGTCTAGGCTGGAGCAGTTTTGAAAGGCTTTTCTCTGTAATGGCTGAGTGCAGCACTGAAGGACTGTGGGACAATTTAGATGTTGAGAGTTACGTATAAAGTCAGAAGGCGTCCCCAATGCATATGGGAGTGTTAATTTGGGGGGACTTGGAGACATTTATGAGATGGAAAAAATGAGTTTAGAGTTGTTGGTAGTTTACTGCTCACAGTTGCTCTTAGAGCAGAGGGGAAACTTTTGTGTGTTTTATGGCAGAGATAATTCTGTCAATTAAGATTCTGCCATCATGGCAGCTTTTTCATGATTTTTAGACTGTCAGCCCTGTGATAATACTCTTTTCTTCCCAACAATAGTAGCATTTTAAAGAACAAATTTGAATGCAGAGGGAAGGGCTTCCTAGACTCAAGAAAAAAATCACTTGTGAATTTAAACTGTCTGGAAGATACTGCTGTCTTTAACAAGTGTTATGAAATTGCCTTCTGTCATTTGAGAAGGATGTTACTCAAAAAAAAAAGAAATCTTGCCTTTTGTAAGACAAGTTGGGAAATGTTGATTCCCTCTGAGGTGGTGTGTTACAGGTAGAAGTGTTTCTGTTCTTTGTAGAGAAGTGGATGCTGGAATAATCTGCATACATGAAAAACACAGTGCTCCTAGACTGAAGGTAGAGTCGGTTTGGATGTGTCTGCACTGTGATTCTCAAGCTTGGGTTTCTTAGAAGCCTCATTCACTTGGTGCTGACCTGTGTCCCATGCAGAGCCAGCTCAGAGCTGGAGACAGGTATGGATGCATGCACATACCGCCTAGGACCGGGGTTTGGGGGAGCACGTGCAGCTGGCCCTTCCCCAGCAGCCTCGGGCACAGGGTCGTGCAAGGGTGCCTCTCCTCTCCTGGATCTGTGCTGGCCCCAGGCGCTGAACGGCAGGGTTTGCATGGGGCTGCACCAGAGTGTTTGAGTTCAGCTGTTCCTCACCCCCATCCCTAAAAAGACTCCACTTCATGGATATCTACGGGTGCTGTACTGGTGATTCTGAAGTGATGGCCTCACAAGTCACTAGTAATTGATAAAGTTGCTGTTAGCAGCCTTTCGTTTTCAGCCATGAGGTTCTTGAGGCTGTTTAAGCTGGTGGTCACTAAGTTTTCATCATTGGCAAGATGGGGCTGGCTGTCCCTGCGAAGAGCAGGTATGGCTTCTGCTTACAGTGATTTGAGGGTGAAGGCTGAGATTAAAAGCACAAATTTTGTTATGAACACACTTACAGATGGATTTGCTAATGTTTCTGAAAGGAGTATTTGTGGGTGTCTGGCCAGTGTGTGAGACATAGTAGTGGGAATATACGATTTCAAAGGCACTAGAATAGCTTTTATTTTCTCATGTGTGCATATCTTTAATAAGTGTAAAAGCAGGTGCAGTATTTCCTGAAGTAAAGAAAAAAACTCTGCGTGTTTTTGTAAGTCTGGCAATGATGACACACTTGCCCTCACTGAGAACACTGTTCGGTAATGAGCCTCACCATGTGCTCAAATGAGCTGAGCCAGACTTGCAGCTCTTTTAAGCCCACCTGCCTGCAAACTTCAAAGACATTGTGCCTCTTCTTCTTTTAAACACCTAAGGCTTTTGCAGATCTGATGAGCAACCACTAACTAGGAAAAAAAGCCTCATCTAGACTATGCTTGTTTGATAATTAGATCTGAGATTAAAATAACCCAGAGAGATGCCTAAATTTTGCCCAGATAAAGGGTATTGCAGCAACTTCCCAGTAGCCTAAGGGCAAACATAGACTAATTACTTGCATAAAATGGAGCAGTTGCAACTATTTTCCTGTTGAGTGCAGAAACACCCTAGCAGTTGGTATCTGATCTGCATTGACTGAATATAAACAGTTTATAACCTGCCGATCAGCTATGTGTCTGTAACTACTTAAGTCAAAATAGGCAGTACCATTATGGGACTGATTCATTTTCTGCAGCTTTTTTCATTTTAGCTACCACTACTCATGAATTTCCAGATTAGAAGGTACGAAACAAATGGTTGCTGCTCCAAGACAAACCCGAGTAAAACGGGCAGGTCACCTTCTGTGCCTGACAGTACACAGTAAATCCAGCACGGGTGGATTTTGTGGCAGAGCTTTAGTATGAGATACACACCCAGCTGTTCAGCGTGTCTAATGCCAGGCACTTTAGCAATACAGCAGGCTACTTGTAACATCTCCCTGCTGTACGTAGAGCTGGGCATGTGTGTTAATGATACTACAAAGTCCTAAATTTGAGGAAAGTACAGTGGTTAAAAATAAAAAATAAGAGTAACTATTACACTTTTGAAATATGCATTTAACATTTAATTATTAATTATGAAAATAATCTCTTGAAGTGCTGCTGATTCTCACCAGTCTGCCGTATTGATAACAGGAGGAGTAGTTCATCCAGGCTAAGATCCAGACTGTTGCACAGTGGATTGCTTTTGCATTATGTAGTAGTTTGAGACAAACCCATGCTACTGTATAAAAAACCAGCAACAACAAAAAAATACTTCCTGGATTTTACCCCCTTTGTCATACCCAGCTTACACTCAACGGTGTCTTTTTGCATCTCCCTTTTTACTGTCATCCCTCATTTTTGAGGGAATAGTTCTTAAGTCTCTTGGGGCAAATACCTACCTTACCTACTGTAAGACATAACTAACAGCACTACTGAAATGACTTGGTTGAGACTCAAATGCCGACAGTCTCTCGTAGAATAGAAGCTATTTTTACTCCATGTAAGAACAGGCGTGTGGTTCAAATTCACCGAAGACTTGCTTATTCTACAGCGTCAAACGTGACGGTGGCACTCTACCTTAGAAAGGCTACTGTGCTTAGTTACTCCTACCATGGGGAAGGAACCCGTGGGGTAGGTGATGTATTTGTAAAGCAAAGGAGATACTTGTACTTTTCTGCTGACCTTTCCAAAAGATATAGAACAGACTTATTAAAAAATATTATTGGATTCACATACGTGTTGTGTGGTGGGAGGGACTCCACTGTTCAGTGCAGAGTACTCATGGCTTCCTCGGCGTTATGCCAACTAGAATTATTTAAGGATATAGGCTGCCATTCTGCTGTTGCCAAATTAAGCGTGCAATGTCCTGAGACTTGATAAAACACAATGACTCTTTAAATGTTATGCTTTTTCTGGTACTCTCCAAGATTATTATTTTTTATTTAAGCCTCTTAAGTTTGAGGAGGAGGGTATGTGAAAGCATATAGGATCATACAGGCTCTTCTGTGGCGGTTTGCAAATGCGAAGTAGGACTGAGTGGCTAGAAAAATAACATTTTAAACACTTGAGAATTGATGCTATCCAGCTGTGAAGAGATTTTCTTAGTTTATTGGGGAGCTAAATGATAGATGTTACTGAGCTGTGAATGTCAGCTGAGATTAGAAGAGACTTGTATATCTCTGTGTTTAAACAAGTTTCCTTCTCCTTTGGTTAGAGATAAGGTTTTGTTCCTTCACTATAAAATTAGGGCACAACAATAAACCCATGGAATTTCAACAGGATCACTAGTAGCAGAATTTGACCTCATCCAATAAGGTAAAAGCAAGTAAAGATGAAATTTCAGGTCTGACTTTAAAGCTTTTTAAAAATGACTAATACAAGTGTCAGAATCCCTCCATGTTTGCAAAGGATTTAAAGCAGATCACCTTGAAATAGGATTTGTTAAGCCAAATCTGACGAGCAGGTATTTTTGGTGAGTGTTTGCTGTGTAATGCATGTCACACTACAGAAGCTCACTGATTCCCTTGGTGTTTCAGGCCCGGCAGTTGTCCCTCACCAGTACTATGGAGTTACGCCCTGGGGAGTTTATCCTGCCAGTCTCTTCCAGCAGCAAGCTGCCGCGGCTGCCGCTGCAACTAATTCAGCAAATCAGCAGACCACTCAACAAACCCAGCAGGGCCAACAACAGGTAAGGGGTAGCATGTCAGGTCATCTACAGGGAACACAACAGCCCTGAAGAACCTTGATTATTTTTTATTTTTACGACTGCTCCTGACCCTTAGCTAGTTCTAAGTGAGAATAGTCTTTGGCCTCTCTTAAAAAAAGGAGAAGAAATATCTATGTGTTCTGTTACGTGATTTGTACATCATGCACGCGGAGGGTAGCACATGGACATTGGTGGTGGTGAACTATTGTGTGTTAATTCTTTGGAAAGCAAGTAAACTGATGGATTTGTGAACACCCGCAGTAGCAAATGCAAGCTGTTGGTGTGTGAGTGGAAATGATCATTTCACAATATGTTTTTGTGCCCATCACTGCAGTTTGAAGGCCATGTAGATAATGTGTGTCAAATACTAAATGTCAGTAAGTGTTTTCTTATCTTCAGGGTGCTGTCCAGTCTAAAAAGCTTTTTTTGATGAAGACTGGCTTTGAAAGGGTCAAAATAACAGCAGAATGGATTGGTTTGGCATCCACATGAGCACTTGGAGACAAAAGATGAGTGCGAAAAGAAAACACTGGATTTGTTATTTTTCTAAGGTGAACAGTGCAGCTGTTGTGCTGTAGTCTGCATGAAAAATGGGAGAATTTGACACCTAAAAAGGACAAAATCAATAAACTTAATGAAGGGTTTTCATATGGTCTGCTGTTACCCCTTTGTGTTAGAGATGAATATTGAGACGGGTATCTGTTGTATAAATGGTATTTGTGTTTTTTTAAAGAAACAGTGAAGAGGTCATACTGGGGGCTGATAGGGGAAGTTTTTTCTACATACTTTGTAAATTATGTGTGCTTGATGAGATTTGCACCATCCACCTCTTCTGTCTTAATCCCTTCGCAGTGACAGCAAGTTGGATTATATGGCTTGTACTTCTGTTGAAAATTGTTACGCATCTTTGTGATGAATCACTGTAATTTCTTGTTTGGGTTTTTTAGTTTTGTGGTTGGGGTTTTTTTTCCCCTATACTTGGAATTTAACTAGGTTAATTTTTCTAATTTCAGTTAGATAAAATAAGCATTTTAAAGGTCTGAGATTTAAGTTGTTCCTCTGATGCAGACGACACAAATGTGAATCTAGCAGCTACTGGAGTGGAAATTGGAAACTGAGAGACTGGTATGAGAATTAATAGGGAACAATAATTTTCTTCCTTTACTATAACAAAAAGCCATCCTAAACGTTTTATGAAGTTGTGTGAGAGTTCAGATTGTTAGCTTGCTATTTAAATCAGCATTGTAAAAAAATAATGCAAACTTTCAGGCTAAACTGATGGCTGCTAAACCTGAGTATAATGCTAGAAGGATGAGGCGTGTCCCACCACCCTTGTTTTGGTTCTTGTTCCCCATGGACATGTAGTTGGATATGCTCCACTTTTCTCCTTTCAGACCTCAGCAGAGCCTGTAGAACAGATGTCAAGAACTGGACTTAGGCTTCTGTTACCTGGCCTGCTCTCTGGCACAACCCCAGCTAGTTTGTCGTAATATGTGGTTAAGCACTGGTCCTCACCTGACGTTGGCTTTATACAGTTTTATCAGCCTCTGTCCCACAGTACTTCCTGCTTGGAAACAGAATGGGTTCATTAACCTACTGAAAATCAAGGTGGCTCCTTTCTCATAGTATCACCAAGCCTTCCTTTCTGGTCCTTGTGTGTTTGAGATAGCAGTTCTAGAAGATTGCAATTGGCAGCTGAATTTATTAGCTTCTGCTTAGAAAGCTAAAGCAAACCCCGGTGTTGGGTAGTATTATAAGACCTTTGCAGATAATCAAAGCAGTAATGATTCACACCAATGATTCTAGACCAGTGATCAGGAGAACACTTAGCTGCTGACAAAGTTAGTCATCAAACCTCCCCACGTGGCAGGTCACAGGCAGGAGCGTGTTGAGCGGACCTCTCGCATGTACCCATGCGCACAGGTAAAGCAGCATTAAGGGTGTGTTAAAGCCATTTATGCTTTGACATTCAGACTGGGAGCCTTTCCCCGTAAGGAAGGTGTGTACTAAGAGAGCTTCTGAGAAAGCTTAGGCTATTAAAATAAAAAATACCAATCACCAGTAGCCTTTATAATATTTCTCATTACTTTTATAGGCGTGAAGCAGGTCCTTCCATCCATAAAGGGGATACAGTGTGTACTTTTTGGATGAAATTTTTCTAAGTGCTGAGGCAAATGTTTTTGGAAACCTAGAGTGATGATTATGGACAGTTGATTTGTATGCTTACGACATCTTAATAGTGAATTTATAAAAAACACTAGCATTTCCCTTCCTGCAGCCTACCATCCGTTGCGTATATTCTGTACGGTGCCCTTGCACAGTGCGTGTTTACTAAGCAGCTGCGACTTGTGAGACTCCCTAGACTGGAGAGTTCATGTTCTGGCTTTGACAGGGATAGCAAACTCTGGGATGCATGTCTGAATCTGTTAACCTCAGGAGCCTCTCCCAGTCTCTCAGGGCGCAAAGTCATTTTTTTTCTTTTTAATAACTTTATCGGATGACACACACAAAGTTACTTTTTGCAGCAAGGCATGCTGAGTACCAGAGGATGACTTTTTTAATAAGCTGACCTCGCTAATGGGTGCAGACTCTTGCATCACTACTTGGAGTAAAAGGCTTTTGCAAACAAAGCCTGTCACAGGTAATTACAGGAAAGGTCAGTTTGCCATCTTCCCTTTTGAGAGCAACATGTGCTTTAAGCCACAAGAGCAACGTATAAAAGATGTGTGTGATCTTTGGTCATTATTTCCAATGAGTAAGTGTCATGTCACTGGGTCGCTGTTTTCTGTGGGGGCTGGCAGCTTGGAAAAACCCATGTCACCTTGTGTCACCAGCCCCCAGCTCCTAAGTCAGGCTTTTAAAGGTTTCTGCTCAAGTGGCTTTCAGCAGTGCTTCTGTGGCAGAGACCAAATTAATCTGGGATGGGGCAAACACTTCTAACAGAGGATGAGTACTGAAGGTATATCAAGAAATGAAAGAACTCAGATGATGAAGCGCTTCCAGATTATACTCAGTAAGCTTGAGAAAGGATGTATTATTTAATTTGGGTCTTCTGCATTTACCCATGGTAGTAGTGCCAGGGCTTGTGGTGGTGAAGGCAGCCCTGTCCCGAGTAAAGGGGAGGGGTTGTCACACACTAGTTGTGCAAGAACTTCAACTAGATTGCTGCTGATGCTGCTGGGTCTGGTGATTGTGGCTTGCTCCTGGGTCCCACAATAAACAGCTCAATGTTCCTGTCTTCTCCAGGTTCTCCGTGGCGGAGCCAGTCAGCGTCCTTTGACCCCAAATCAGAACCAGCAGGGACAGCAGACTGATCCGCTGGTGGCTGCTGCAGCTGTCAATTCTGCCCTTGCCTTTGGACAAGGGCTGGCAGCAGGGATGCCAGGTAGGGGCTCTGTGGGAGCTGCAACTTTTCCAGTGCCCAGGGAGATCTAAGAAAATTATATCTTGTGTCTCTGCATGGTGTCACGTTTGCCTGGCATTCAACAGTATTTTCTTTTTATTTTTTTCCCAGTTTTAATCTGTGGGTATACAGAGCATTTTGGAGAGTCTGTTAGATGTGAACCTACCTACCTATGCAGCATTTAAGTTAAATCAGGGCTTAGATCCCTGAGTCACAAATGAAAACAAATATTATCAACTGTATTGCTGTCTGGGCGCATTAGCTGCTTGTGTACTCAAAAGAATTGATGGCTCCTGTTGAAAGTTGATTTCAGATTTTGCTGTGGATCATGGTAGCTTATGTGATCTTTATTTTAAAACCTCAGCGATATCTTAGTCCCGTTCATTAGCCTTGTCTCTCCATCCCTGCCAGGTGTTTGACTTGAAGGGAAAGTCCCTATCCTGTTAATGATTTCTTTCAGGCAAATACTAGTGGTTTAAAAACAAGAAAATTAGTAAAAGGAAGCAGGGTTTTATTCTATTTTATAATTCTGCAAGAGAGGAGCTACTGTATGAATTCTAACTGGGTTCCATGAGGCTTTGTGGTACAAATGCTTTGGACATTCAGTTATACAGACTGTTACTGTAATGGCAAAGGGTAAACGTAAGTATTTTTGAATAATGTGCAGGTGTGTCCAGGTGGTCAATCGTAAAAGAGGATTATTTCGACCTCAGGTCTCCTTGCTGGAAGTGTCACATGGTTGTTACACAGGGGTTTTTTTTAAGGTTTAAGAAGAATGTTGCTGTATTAAGTTAAAAAGTGAACTGTAACATGCATGTTTCCAAGCAATCTGCACATTTTCTTAACCCGATGTTATTGGGGTTTTTGGGGTTATATTTGCAAAGCAAATATTCACAGGAGCATTCTCTTTGTGACCCCACCTTGGAGAACCACTTCGCTTTCAGGAAAAAGTTTTATTTAACTATAGAATTATATAGTGAGGTACCTAAACAGCTAGGTACTGCTGAAAGTATGGTAAGTGCTGTGTGTATCACCAGCATATTTGATTTAAGAGTTTTATTTATGTATCATAAAGCATTCTTTAATGTATATGCCTTCAAAAAAACATAACTTTAATTTCCGTGTCTTGTTTGGGTATGTGTGCACTCTGAACAACTTCAGCATACAGTGGGAGAGTTGGAAGTGCAGTGTGTTCACATATGTGAAAAGTCTCAGCACATGTTGTACTTATGACAGAAAATAAATAGTGCTTTTGTATTTCAAGACCCGTTTTTTTATCTGTGTAACTGAATTCACACCGAGGACAATGCTAGTACCATAGGTGCGGGGAAGGAAAAGTGTCTTCTTTACCTGAAAGTCTTACTACTGTAAAGTCATAGACTGTTAAGACAGATTCCCCCGCACCACCCCTCTTCAGGAGAGCAGAGCTGTTGTTGCTTTTTCTTTTTCCATTCAGATTTTGCTTCAAAAAATCCTGTTGCACCGTACTTGTCAGAAGATGATTGATCTGCCATGTGTTGCATTGCTTGTTACTTAACCTGTGCACCTGCAATTTACCTCTTCAGGTTACCCAGTGCTGGCTCCTGCTGCTTACTACGACCAAACAGGTGCTCTCGTGGTGAATGCAGGGGCCAGGAACGGCCTGGGGGCCCCTGTCCGTCTGGTAGCCCCCGCTCCAGTCATCATCAGCTCCTCCGCGGCTCAAGCAGGTGAGTCCCAGTCCCATCAAGTGAAGATCTGCTCCGTCCCTGGCAGGGGGTGGACCTGAAATCCTCTGGGCTCTGCTGGCAATGATGACACACTTGCCCTCACTGAGATCCATCGCAGGGATTGTTGTTGAGAACATCCTCTGTGCTCACTGTGGGCTGAGCCTCCAGAACAGCCTCGGAGAGGTAGCGTTGCATAAACTCTTACTATTTTTGCAGTGTTTCACGACAGTTATTTAAATTTGTCTGCTGGTACCTAGCTTCCCACATAATAAAAGGTTTTAGCCTGTGTAGAACTCCTGAATGAACACCTTGTATAAAATGTTACACGCCTGGCCTTTGCCATGAGTTGTTTTGGGGTTTTATTAGGGTTCTTTGAGAATTCAAGACTTTAAAAAATTGTTTTCAGCCAGAATCTGTGCGTGTAAGCAGTCTTTGCCAGTGTTAGTAACAGATTATGAAATGGGCCTTTTAATTGTTTCTTTGTTTATTTTCCTTGTTTATTTTGCTTTTTCTTTTACTTTGGAACTGGCTGAAAAACAAAAATACTTGGTTTTGATGTTCTTAGTACTGCAAGATTGTGTTTTGTGCACTAAAGGACAATTTTGCTTATTTCAAAACTCGCGTTTCTTAATCGGATGTTGCCAAGTGTGTGGCTCTATTGATTCGAATCTTAGCTCTTAGGAGAAAGGGAACTTTTTTGTGTGTTTGATCTATGTAGCTCTAATAATACAAGCAGCGTGGTAACTAGGCATTGTTGGTATTCAGTAGCTCTATGCAAGACTTGTGGAGTTCAGATATAAAGTAAAGAGACCTTATGCAGAGTTTGATGTGAAAGGGAGATTTTCATCCTGAGAGGAAAGAAAAAAAATCTATAGTAAATAAAAGGAACCTGCCAAGTTTTAACTTGCAAAACTGCTATGAAAATGGATTTTTTCAGTCTATGCTTCCAATTACTTTCTTTCCAGCGGTTGCAGCGGCTGCAGCTTCGGCCAATGGTGCAGCGGGTGGCCTGGCAGGAACGACAAATGGACCATTTCGCCCTCTAGGAACTCAGCAGCCCCAGCCCCAGCCCCAGCAGCAGCCCACTAACAACCTGGCATCCAGCTCGTTTTACGGCAACAACTCTCTCAGCAGTAATTCCCAGAGCAGCTCACTCTTTTCTCAGGGCTCTGCCCAGCCTGCCAACACTTCCCTGGGATTTGGAAGCAGCAGCTCTCTTGGTGCCACGCTGGGGTCTGCGCTGGGAGGATTTGGGACAGCAGGTAAGAACAGCAACTTCCTCATGGGGAAAAAAGAGAGCAGCAGATAGCTCCAAATGCAGCTAGTGGGCTTGTGAGCCACTGGTGCGCGGAGCTGCTGAGCCCTCCTCTTCATGCATCTGAGGTTAAGCGGAAATTTTCTTTTAGGGACCACTTTGGCTTTCAAAATCTGCAGCTCTTTCTGGTGCAGATTCTTTTAGTAGATGATATAGTTAGAAGTACCAAAGTAATGAATTTGTTTTGTTATACACATTATCAGTCGTTGCTTTGTTGCTACAGATTAAGTTTTTAAACAGCTTTGAATTTTCTTGCTTTTACCTGCATGTGCTCAGTGGAGACACTGGGCTAACAGGAATTGGCTCCAGAGTGGTATCCATCCATGTGCTAACTCCTACCTCAGAAAAATGGCTAAGTAACTTTTCATGATTTTATAAAAGCTGGTCTGAGGTGGTTTCTGTGCTTTATTCTGGGAATTGTTTCTATCATACATCAAAAAAAGTCACTTACTGTGGTTGCAAGAAATGTTACATACATGGTTTGTTTTGATTTGGTTTTTTAGGCAGCTGGAGACAAAGGTTCTTTCAAAATAAAACCAAACCAGAAAGATGTCTGTGGTTTGGTTTTTTTTGGTCTTAGGTTTGTTTTTTTTGAAGTAGAACAATTGTTTTAATTACTGCTTAGTCTTAGAGGTAGTAATTATGTCCTGAACTTTCCTCCTTTCATCCGTGTGAAGGGCAAGTTAAAACATGCCTTTTGAATCTGCTTCATCAGAAAACATTGAGGGACATACTGTCACTGCATCAAATCACAATTTTAAATATAAGTTATTGTAAATATTTTTGTTAAACCTAGCCTGAGAATTTGAACCATCTTGAATTCAGGTAAATGCCGCGTTTCCTTCTTTCACTTCAATTTATTTAACTAATTGAATTCAATTACTAGTTTGCTCAATACCAAGATGCACAGACTTGTTTTCCCTCAATCCATGAATAAAAATGTGAGGCTGTTGCTTCTGGAACTTGTGTGCAGTCATGAAAAATGATTGGTTCATTACAGTTAACAATTTCACTATTTATTAGACAAGATTTTAATGCAAAATTGATTTTTTTTCCCTCAAGTTGACAGTGCATTTAAAGAGTTTGTATTTGACTATCAAAACAACTCTTCAAAAAAATGCTGGGTTTATGTGTTAAATTGAATTCTGATTTCCATCTCAATAAAGCTCGGTGCAAACAGGAGCTGTTTTCTAATATAATGAGAGGTGAGCGCAAGGGTTTCAAGTAAGTGTACAGAAGCTGTACATGCTCTTAAGTAAACATGAATAGATAAAATCTCACGTTGGATTTGTTTTAGCTCTAATGGCCAAAGAATAATTATGAGGCAGTGCTTGCAGGGTGATCTAGTATCTTCTGTTAAACTAAGTGATACGCTCAGGGGAAAAGAGCTTTGAAGTACACAAACCTTCTTCTGAAGGTTCAGAAGCAAAGTGTGAAGCATTTCTGTCCAAAAGCCACGTGTTCACTGTCCTTTCATTCTGTCCCTTCCTTTAGGTGGATTTTTATCTTCTTGATCTTTCTGCCTGTAGATTTTTGGAGCTCTATTTCTCGATGTGTTCTATAGGTAAAAAAACTACAAAACTATAAACGCAAAGACAGGAGTCAGGCTGATTTTTTTAAATCAAGGATTTCTGCTCAATCATTAACAACGTGGTTTTAATTAATGCATTTCATTTGAGCACATGCAACACCCTTAGGAAAACGACAGCCTGGTGCAATGAAGTTAATAGGTGCTGTTGTGCTGGCTTTGCAGCTATCCAGTTGACTCGGGCAGCTTGTTGATATCACACAATTTTTCTTTCGTCTTCTTTTCAGTTGCTAACTCCAACACGGGCAGTGGCTCCCGCCGAGACTCCCTTACAGGGAGCAGTGACCTGTACAAGAGGACATCCAGCAGTTTGACACCTATAGGACACAGTTTTTATAATGGCCTTGGGTTTTCCTCCTCCCCTGGACCTGTGGGAATGCCTCTGCCCAGCCAAGGACCTGGCCACTCTCAGACTCCACCACCTTCCTTATCTTCACATGGATCATCTTCAAGTTTAAACCTGGGTAAGGGCTACAGTGCGGCTGTCCCAGCACTGCAGGGAGCACGTGCTGTGCTCTCCCTCGCCGCAGAGGTACGCACACCCGCGGCTGGGTGGGCGAGCTGCCTCGCTGCGGCTCTTGGTCCAGTGACAGGGTCCCTGCTTTTGCAGAAGTAGTAGGTGAAACACTGAAGCAGCAGTTGTAGCACCTGTGTTACAGGCTTGTCTCTTGCAGTAGTTCAGTTGTTAAACAGGAAGGTTTCTGTATTGCCGCCTCCTTTCCTCATCTCTAAGTTATGGATAACAATTCCAAGTGTTTGGAAAAACAAACTTTTTCTTGTGCAGATCTTGGTAATAGCACCATTTGTTTTTTAACACCGAATAAGATAAATATGTAGGGCTGATCCTTAAACTTGTCAAATGTTTTAAAATACCCATTAAGTTTTCAATAATAAACTAATGAGCTTAGAATACAGTTTCTTCTTTTAACCAAAACATGCAATGTTATCTGGAGCAGTTGCTTAGCTGTTAGTATTTTGTGAGTTTGCTTTTTGAAAATCTCCCATCAATATGGCCCTATCAAAGCACAGTAGTGCATGGGAGAGGCTTTCTTAATTTTGGTTAAAATACATCACTTTACACGAGCTATGTTTTCTAGAAGAGCTTCTGGTTGTCCCAGAGTGCTTACATATAATAAAGTAAATCTTTAAAATAAAGCAAATATTAAATACTAAAGCAGCGCTCATGTGAACTTCCTGAAGTGTTCATTTCTAGGCCTCATAAACAAACGCAATGGGTTATTCATTGCATCTGCACCCAATAATTTAGTACTGGCTCAAAAAATCACTTTGTTTTGGTTCTGTCACATATCTGTCTGGATTTAACAAAACTTTTGGTTATCAGAACAGTTTTCCATGCGTATACACAGTCATCAAACACTATATTTATCATGTTTATTACATGCATGTGTGATAAATTTGATGCTGGCTAAAGGTTAGCATGGAGTAGTAATAAATAGGATTTTTTGAGACCAAGTTTAGATTTACCATCTTTCCTTGTTCAGAGCTTTAATAGAATTGGAAGGGGTTTTAGCTTTATTTATGCAGCTGTACGGGCCTTAAGCTGACAGTTAAATAGCTACAATAAATTAATGCTGAAGACTAACCAGATTCCAAGTCTGGCACTAGAAGTCTGTTGCCCCTGCAGGCAAACAAAAGAATGAATCTGAAAAACTGGATCAGAGAAAGGTTAATCTGTGTGAGAACAAACTCTGGAAAGAAAGCGGAGTTACCATTTACATAAATGGGTTGTGCCCCAGAGCAGTTAGCGTGGGTCTTCCCATCTTGACAAAATATTCCTCTCCTTGTAGCCAGGTTTCCTCCATGGCTGACTTTGTGCTTGGTAATGCTGCAAGAAAAATCTCATCTAGTATAGCTGTGCACTTGTGTAGTTTTCATCTTGAAATCTGTAAAAGATCAATTTTAGCGTTTGTAAGTTTCTCTTTCACCTGTAACAGAAGACAGTGTTACGTGTAGTCGTGGTTTGCTTTGGTTATAAAATAAGTTCTACTGCTATAAAAACAGCACAGTTTTTCCTTATAAGAAGCTTGAGGCTGGCTCCTTTTCTATTTGGGAGTGATATCAGAAGTAGTTTGTGATAAAGATAATGAGGAGTATTTCTGAGTATCTAAAAATGAAAGGACAGATGGGAACACCCAAATGTGTTGTTTGCAAAAAGGGAAATTAGAGCAGTTGGTTTAGAACCACATCCTAGCACTGCGTTACGTGGGGGCAGACAACCTGGGAGAGTCACTTCAAGTAACTTTGTTTCAGGGTTACACAATGACATAAGAAGTTGGCATTAAATCTGACTTGCAATCAGCAAATCTATGGTTAAATGCAGTGTAAGTTGTGGGTTTGACTTTGTCACGTCTCATGGATGCACAAGTCAATCATTTCTTGAGTTGGTGTTGTGTGTAAAGATTCTGCTCTGGCTCTTCTGGCTTTCTGAAAGCTCATAGCTGTGAAAAATGGGGTGTATTTGTCAAGCTAGGATTTTTTTTTTTTGGTGGTGTAAAGTGACCTTGTGAAATGTCTGGGCAATCACAAGTACCTGAAATAACCACGCAGCCAGTTCTTACAAAAAGAACTACTGGAGGAAGAGGGCAGAGCTAAATGTATGCTTTAAACTCAAAGGTATACGCAACATATGCAACTGTGCATAACTAGGACAAAGCAACTGTAAATAAATACGCACTTTTGGGTGCTAGAGGCAGCAGGGGCCCTCTTCTTCCCCACTATTGATCAAAATTATAGAATTATAAATTACTAAATACAGGGGGAGTTTAAATTCTAAAATTTAATTTTGGCCAGGTTACGCTTCACATCAGTTTGTGTAGTCCCACTAACAGTTTTTGTCAGCCCTTGTGTATGTAGCTGGCTTGGTCCCAATAGAAACACCATGCTGCAGACTGGGGCAGAATGTGTCTGGCTCTGGGTTTTCCCGGTTTGGAATGGGGATCTGGATTTGCAGCGGACAAGTAATTATTTCAATTCTATTCTATTCTTGCAAAAGCTGCCTGGGAGAGAGCTTCCCCATATTGTAGTCAGCGTGTAATTTAAAGGGCAGGATCAGGAAGCTGATACACGCATGAGGGAATTTAATTTATTAGGGACTTTTCTGGGAAAACTGGCTGGGGAGTTGATAACTGGTTAGCTGTGACCGACTGGGAGGGCTGGGTGGCTGGTGGCACACCCTGGCACCGGGCTGCATGGGGTGACAGGTTGGAGCAATGGCACTGGGGGTGTGTGGGGGCTGCTGGCTCCTGCCCTTCCCAGCCCCGGGAACCAGCGTGGGTTCCCCTTGGCTGGGCGGGCGCTGCCTGGTGCCTCTGCGCTGAGCCCTCCATAGGGGAGAGCAGCAGGGACACCTTCTCCGCCTGCTTTCTCACAGAGACATCTTCTCATCTTCCTTTTTTCCCCCCATTGTTCTGGCATTTCTCATACTGCGGACTCCTGTGTTGCAGAGCAATTTGAGGGCCGTATAAAAGTTCCCTGGAAGCTTGCTTAAGAAGTGCTTTGTTTTCAGACAGCAGCCTTTGTGTTTCTTCCCCTGTGTTTTCCTTTTGACTCATCCTTTCATGTCCTTTTTTTTATCCTCTCCCCTCCCGGAATCAGCAATTCTTTCAGGTTAACGTCTTGTCTCGAGTGTCCCAGCAAGTGCTGAGAAGATGACTTACCATTTCAAAATAGGAAACACTCAGTTGTTACAGCAGCAGTGTAAGTCTGAGCAACATGTCAGCCTTGGAGTTCCCAGGAGAGTTTGTGCACTTCACCCTCCCCAGATACAGTTTTTTCTGGATACATCCCAGACACTTTTAAGGAGATGTGGTCGATATGTTCAGAGGCAGAACCACACCACAGCTGTCGCTTCTATACAACTTCCACGTAGAGTGTACAGCACTGGTTTGCTGTCATATGTCGATGCAAAGTGCTTTGCACGGGGCAGCGTGGTGTTTGCACAACAGGATGTCTCCACATGGTTTGCAGACCCCCCTTTTGAAGTTTGTTCTGGCTGAGGACACAGGAGAAATCAGTGCCAATATCTTGCGGGACTTCTGTCCCTTCTTTGGGGTTTTTGCCCCTTTATTCTATCCTACTGTCCCTGAGAGCTTCAGGATCACCCGGCCTCTCTGTACTGCTCTTGAACAAGAAGCTGTTTTGTTGTAGTTATTGGTAGGATCCCATTGGAGTCTGGGATCTGGCCGAGTCATGGGTCTTCCCAGCCACACACTGGCATAAAGGAGCTTGAGGTACTCCAAGGTTTCTGGCCTTCAGTGGTTGACAGGTGGGTTTCAGAAGCGTTTGCTGAACTTAGGAAGCCTGTCCCCCACGGGCATCTTAGTTCCCAGTATGATATTGAACATCATGGGGAGACCTGCAGTCAGCGTCTCCATCAGGAGAGAGAGAGATGGGTAGAAAACTGGAGTAATTCATAGTTTATTTTCAATCTCCAAAATGATCAGAAGCTTTTGCTCAGAAAACCTCTGGAACTAGTTTTCCACTTCAGCCTGTTAGTGCTACGACTTTTACTTGCTCCAGGCTTTCAAAAAACAAGTGGTAATTCTGAGTTCTTCGAATGCCATGGAAAACATCATTATGCCATTGCTCAGCTTGTCACTGTTGGGTTTCCTTTACCTGAGAAGTGACTTACTGTTTCTTTGAATATCCTGGTCCTTCTAGCAGTAAGGAATATCACGTGGTCACTTTTTGGAGTTTTTGCTCAATTAAGAAGTCAGGTAGATAGAGGAGGTGATGGCCACAGCATTGGCAAGGCAGTATAAGAAAGCAGGAAGCTCTTGGGTGTTGAGAAAGGGGAGGTTTGGCACCAGCTCTGGAGAAGTCAGAACAGTTTGCCCAGCTCAGAGACAGGGGAACTTAATTAAGCCGGTGTCAGATACTTAATTCTCATGTAGTGTTTCCTGCACAGGAGCTTCCTTCAGGCATTGGCAGCAGAGGAGTGCAGTGCACTCAGCTCTTTTTTTTTTAATTTCATTTAATATTTTTATTTCAGACACTGTCATGTGCACGGCTGCCAGGAGAAGGTCTGTTCTCCTTGCAGACACCCTTAACGATGTTTGCCTTGAAGGTCTTCCCTCCTTTGCAAAGACTTCTTGTAGCTTTTCTTCCAGGTGGTTTGCTTCCTCTGCCTCATGTGTGCCTTTCAGGTGGCAGGTTCCCATGTGTTAAGACCATTTTTCTTGAGAGGACTTTGTCCCACCCGGGAAAAACCTGTGTACTGGCTCAAGGCATCTTGCGGTCTGTGGCCAGCAGAGGGATCCCGAGCCCCGCAGGAAGGGGAAGAGTCCTCTGTCATAGCTTGGAAACAAATTTTCTACAGGCAAGGAAACAGCGTTTAAAGGTTTATGTTGGTTCCTATCAACGCTTGCAGTTTGCTAACTGTATGATGAATCATTACCTATTCCCCATACACCTGTTACTGGCTAACTCAGTGGCTGCTTTAATGTTGGTGAAAATCTTTAGGGCGTTTATGAAATCACAGGATTTTTAAAAATACTTATTTATTGGGTTTAATTTATTGTTATTTAATAGTGATTTGCTTTTTATATCCAAAAATTTTATACTTGCTTCTAGCTGCCTTTTTCTTGCCTATTTTCGTCTTAATTCTGTCCCCCACCCCCAGTACACTTCTTGTAAATTGGTCCTTCACACAACAGCAGGATAGGTGGAAAAAAACCTGATGATGGAGGATAAGGTAGTTAGAAACAGCAAGTTAGCGAAAAGTTGCAGGTGGTGGGATTGACGTTTGTCTGGTTGGGACAGATTTGACACAGAGCGAGAAACAGAAGTTGTTACAGTCTGTTCTTTGCTGAAATCTATTGCTGTTCCTAACTTAATGCAACAGTGCCATGCTGAGGAACGATGCTTGAACACATCCCCATTGAAATTATTTTGGGGGCAGCTCAGCATAGTTGAGAATACGTCCTAGTTGAACCGTGTCAGAAACCCATCTCGGTGAAAAAGGAGTAAGTAATTAGAAGTAAAATGGCACGCAGCAGTTGTAAATGAATTCCTGTGGCCGCTTGATTTCATCGTGTGGCATACCCTTGTTTTTGTGATTTGCAGGAGGGCTCACAAATGGGAGTGGCCGTTACATCTCTGCTGCTCCTGGAGCTGAAGCCAAGTATCGCAGTGCAAGCAGTGCCTCCAGCCTCTTCAGCCCCAGCAGTACGCTCTTCCCTTCGTCTCGCTTGCGCTATGGGATGTCTGATGTTATGCCCTCTGGCCGAAGCAGGCTGCTTGAAGACTTTCGCAATAACCGGTACCCTAACTTACAGCTGAGGGAGATTGCTGGGCACATCATGGAGTTCTCCCAAGATCAGCATGGATCCAGGTGGGATTAAAAACCTGCTGCTATGGGAAGCTTTTGGGACAGCTGCTCTTTGAGTTGGCCTTGCTTGCAGTTTGCATCACACCCTGAAGCAAAGAGGCAGAACAGGGAAAAAGAGGTGTGAAAAGCCATGTAGTGTAACACTCTGACCCTTCTTTTTAAAGATTGTTTGTGACCCTTCTTTTTAAAGTTTATTTGGGTACAAATGCTGATAGCAGGAGTTTCTCCTCTACAGAGGAGCTTGCTTGCTTTGTAATTTGCTTGCTAGTCCCACTGGCATAGCTAAACTCATTTTAAAGAGCCATCTGGATGCAAGACCTTGCTGAGATCTGCTTTGCTTGGAATGAGGAGATTTTTGGGGTATTGACAATGATGCGTGGCCATGGACCTCATGGCTTTGGTCACCTTGAGGTTTCAGATTGCTGGATAGGGCAACCGTGTCTTGAAGATTTGTTTTGCAAGAGCTTAGCATATGAGGCTTTTGAAAGGATTTGTATTAACAAATGTGTTGAGGGCTTATGTGCCAGTGGCATCACATCACCCTATTTTTCAGGTTTATTCAGCTGAAACTGGAGCGTGCTACCCCAGCAGAACGTCAGCTTGTGTTCAACGAGATACTCCAGGCAGCTTACCAGTTGATGGTCGATGTATTTGGAAATTACGTCATCCAGAAGTTCTTTGAGGTAAGTCTGCGTTCCCCTGCAAGTCTTAATCAGATGCCTGCTGTCCTAAGGTATTGGATGAGCCCATAGAAACCCTGCTATTTGGATAAAATGGTGCATATCTGTCAACACTGATGTCACCTCCTCCCTGCAGGCAGTTGCATCATTCCTGTTGGGGTGACTGAGGTGTGGGACTGGTAAAGATTCATCTGAAAAGTAACACTTTGCTTTGAGGTGCAAAAGGTGTAGGAATAAATAGCAACATATCCAGGAGGTGTAGGTCCAACAGGACTCTTCAGGGATGCTGTGCTGAGCTGTCAGTATTCATGTATTTAGGGATAAAGAGAAATCTTTCCAGTGAACAGCATCTGCTGGGAGAAGGTGTTGTGTTTCATGCTAGGATGTTAGACAGGCACCCATCTTCCCTTGAAACTGTTCCTTCTCCACCAAGCCTTGGGGGTTCTTCTGTCCAGTAATCTTGTATCAACCCTGTTGAAAGTTAGTGAAGTGGCACATGTCACCCTGGTGGCTCCAGCACCTTTGACTCGAGTTTTTTGCGTGTGTCAGGCACGTCTGACAGACACAGAACGCGTCTGGCTTGTGCCTGTTCACATCCATTGAGGTGTGGCGTTTTCTTTCTTTGCAGTAGGCACAGTGTTTCTTGTTTAACACGTTACTGTGTGACAGCGTGGGAGGGCTGCTGGGCCACTTGGCGGCGTGAGGGTTTTGTGCTTGTAGTCACTGGTTTTCATCTTCCCAGTTTGGCAGCCTGGAACAGAAGTTAGCCTTAGCAGAACGTATCCGTGGGCATGTTCTGTCCCTGGCTCTGCAGATGTACGGCTGTAGGGTGATCCAGAAGGCCCTTGAGTTTATTCCCCCAGACCAGCAGGTAATTGTAAGTTTCAATTTTAACTTTCTTCTTGATGTTTACTGTTCCTTGCCGTTTGGTGACCTGAACTGCGATCTTCTGTTCCTCTTGTGGCTGGTGTTCTTTTGGTTTGGTTTATGGCATGTTTGTTACGTTTCATGTGCATGATAAGTATGTGACATGCTTCTTGGGTCTCGTCGTCATGTCCTTGTTTCACTTAACTGGTAATGGTGTTGGTTCTCTGTTAATTACCTGAAAGCAGATTATGTATGTAGGGGAAACTGAGAATGATGGTGAACTAGAAGATATTTTTAAATCCCTTGAAGGAAGCAGTGCCAGAGTTTTGCCTTTAATATTCGCTGAGATATCACTGCTTTGATATGTGGGTCAATAATCTGCTTTCCTGCAGTGAGATGTACAAGGAGCAACTAGTTCCTGTTGAGCCAGGCCTGGCATTGGAAAGATGTGGATGATAGCCAGAGTCCCACTCAAAGCTCATTAATAAAGCAGTTCCTCTAGGGTTTTAGGAACAATGAATTAAGATGAAAAATAAGCTAGGCAAGCTAGCTAATAAAGGTGTTAGGAATCATAATACAAGAATCTCAGTGTAGGTTATTAAGTTAAAAAACTGAAAGAGGCTTTAGGAATGCTCATTCCCTTTGGGCTGAGCCTGAGCTAAGCTGTTGCTTTAGTGTGTCAGCAGGGTGGTGCCCAAGCTCCAGCACTGCTGGTCTGAGGATCTACTAATTGTCTTCCTCCAGAATGGTATGTTTGAGTACTCTGTGCTCCTGAAATGCTGTTTTTCTATCTGTTGCAAAACTGAACTCATCCAGTTTTGTAGTGTGGTTAAATTCCCCAAAACTGTCATTCTCTGTTTTCTGATTGTGAAGATTTTAGCCTGCACATGTGGAACATTAGTCATATCGAGACTTTTATCTGCTCGGATTCCTAATTATCATGCAGTATTACGGTGCCCTGTGTAAAATACTAGCAAGTTCTTATCCCCGTGCTGACCACATTTTAGAGAAATATGAAGCTGACACCTGAAAAGTTTGTGAAGTTTGGGCGATTTTTACATTTCTGTCTCTTTGAGGAGAGCAGAGGAGGAAATGGGGGATGCACAGTGAAGTTGTGGATCAGTAAAATTTCTTAAATTTGGATAGTTAATTTGTAAGAGGACACATGTTCAATGAAAAGAGTGCTTCATCTTCATTTTGTAGTTGTGTTTTTCTTGGTGGTTTCTGTAGCACAGCTTCATCTCAGCACTTGGCCACTGGAAAACTTCCAGTTTGAAAGACATGGGTGCATCCTTCATACCTTTCATACTCTTGACCACATTTAGCAGTGAAAACTTTACGTTTTCGGCCATGAATCCTGGTGGTGCTTTCTGTTTGTCTTTCTCTCCTCCTAATAGAATGAGATGGTACGGGAGTTGGATGGCCACGTCCTGAAGTGCGTGAAGGACCAGAACGGTAATCATGTGGTGCAGAAGTGTATTGAATGTGTGCAGCCTCAGTCCCTGCAGTTTATCATTGATGCGTTTAAGGGACAGGTAAGTCCTTGACCAAGATACTGACTCTCATTCTTTGTATTCTTACATGTTGCTTTGAATAGCGTGAGAGTGGCTGTAACTTATTCAACTATTTGAATTTTAAATTTTAGAAAGTATCAGTTGAAAGGTTTATGCAGCAACATTAGGGAGCCTAGAAACTCTTTGGTCATGTCTCTGTTATCATTTTTGTGCAGGTATATCACAGTAAAGCATCCTTGAAAAAAATCTATTTTGCTGGAACATCAAGTATTTTTTGACTGATGGAGGGGAAAACAAGTCTTACACTAATCCATCTTCATAGTAAAGGTGGTGAGCAGAGTTTTGTGATGGGTATAGTAAACTTGCATTATGATCCTTATCTGTGAGGATGGCTTAGAGGACTGCTTCCCAAGGGTCTCAGACATGGGGAGAACCATGAGTTTCACCTAGAAAAGGGCAGTTACTTGTGCTTCATTCGCCTGTTTTTTTTCTTGGTATCCTCTCCTGAATTGATGTCCTGGATATTAATTGCGTAGCTGGCTTTATTCTGCCTGTAGTCAGCTTGTCTTCCATAACAAAAGTGCTGGTTTGGGCGTTTCTAACTTCAACTTAATTGGCTTTGGTGGGGGACTTTGAAGTATTGAGGGTTTTGCCACAGGGGTGTGAGGATAGCCTGGGGCTATTATAGCAGGAACCAGGCTTTATTAGTTTAGCTGCTCCTGGAACAGCTGTGAAAGTGGGGACTTGCTTGGCTATGTCAAAACAAGCAGGGTTCTAGCTAGAAACTTGCTCAGCAAATTTACTGGTTAGAGTTTAGCTTTGGACCTTCCACTAGGGAGTTAGGCAAGACAGAAATACCTCCGGGAACTTGGTTGATGGCACTGACGTTTCTTTGGCCAGCCATCCCAGTTTCATCTGAACTTTGATACGGAAGATTAAACTTACTGCCTCAAGACTGTTTTTCTGCAGTTAATTGCACTTCCAAGTCCTGTTTTCCTGCGCAGTTTACTCAAGAGTTATTAAAAATTTGTAGACTGTCAATTTAACTTCACTGCTTGGATTTGCTACTTTTGTTAATTTTAAGCAACCAAATAGGACTTTGTGCTTTAGACAGAAGACTGCAGCAATAATAAAATGTGTCATGTTCTTACTAACAGATTTGGTAATCCGTTAGAAATGAGAAAGAAGGTTCTTTGTTGTCACTTCTCCTAAGCACAGTTAAGGCTTTTAAACAAATCCAAATAGTTGAGGAAAGTCCTTTGCTGAGCATTTTTAACCTTTCTGGTTCATACCATTTTTTACATAGCTTTAAAATACATAGCTAGCAAACAGTATGCTGGATTTATTCTTCTGAAATATTTTTTTAACACAGCTTGTAATAACGCTTGGTTGTAAAAGAGCTCTTTTTATTAATCAAGAGGCTTTACCATTTGTTTTCCTGTTTCATGAACGGGGAAGCTAAAGCGCAGGTAGCGATGTTGTGTGCCGGTGATCACCCAGTTAGAGCTGTGGCAGTGGGGAACAGATGTTTCCAGTTTCAGTTTATGCTGTCTGGAGCTGCCATTACCTACCATGTCTGGGAAAAACCACCATGCGTTCATCTAATTCCAAAAGATTTCTAGGGTTCGCAAAGACTAACAGATGTGTTGCTGCCTGTGCTTGCCTGTCTTTGTTGAACACAGGTTTTTGCGTTGTCTACACATCCATATGGCTGTCGTGTGATCCAGAGGATCCTCGAGCACTGTCTTCCTGAGCAGACCCTTCCCATCTTGGAAGAACTTCACCAACACACCGAGCAGCTCGTTCAGGTCAGTGTGGGAAGGGAGAATGCAGATGCTGCGAGATGTTTCTCGGTTACTGCTTTGTATTAGGAAAGCTCCCGGCAGCCTATTTGGGACTGCAGCTGTAGTGCTGCTGGGGTCGCGTGAACACAGAGACTCCGTTCCTGAGAAGGAATGGGAAGGAACGCATCAAGGCAGGAAATGCATCACCACTAATTATTTTGGCTGTGTGCAAGTATCCAGCCAGTATCAAAAGTTGTAGTTACTTTCCTTTTTGAAAAGAATTTTAAGTATTGAGTGGGTGCGTGTCTTAATGCTTTCACTCCAGAAGTTACGGTGCAAGTAAGATCTCAAGGGAGTTGATGCGAAGAGCTGATTACTTCCAGGAAAAGAAAGTGCCAGGTAGTTGGGGTTCCTAAAATTTCTTGGTTTTATGCACACCCCCTTCCTGGCTGCCTTTCCTCTTGTATTGACATTTCTTGTTGAAGGACATTGTTTCGAGTTTTATAATTGGTGCAAAGATGTAGCTTTTTTACCTCCTGGTAAAACTCTAGAATGCACATTTTTGTAGAAGTAGAAAGTATTTACGTGATTTGTACAGTAGCTATTTTAATTAGTGTTTAGTTCAAGTTTGTAAGTCTTAATGCACATTGGGAACTAGTTTGATATTAATGGTTCCTGTCCGTGTTTTGTCACACGCTTCTGCTGTCTCTCAAACAGGATCAGTATGGGAACTATGTTATCCAGCATGTACTAGAACATGGTCGGCCTGAGGATAAGAGCAAGATTGTAGCAGAAATTAGAGGCAACGTGCTCGTGTTGAGTCAACATAAATTTGCTAGGTATGAATTTGTTCCTTAAAGTCTCCACACCCTGTGGGAGCATGGACACATGCTAGAGTTGCAGAATAGTTAGGGGTGGGGTGTAGGTAGGTGAAAGGAGGTGAAAATAACTTCTTGCTTAACAACAGAATGCTATTTATAACTGCTTTTAAATTGGGATGAGTGACTGGCAAGGTAAGTTTTACTTGTTATGAATGAGGGTGAAGATGTGGAAGAGTAGATCTAATCCAGGTTCCTGAACTTGACCTAGAATTTGCATGTGTGTTGGTTTTTTTGTTTTGCTTTGGTGTTTTTTAAATGGTCACTATCCCTTGAATAATAACACACAGTAAGAGCATTTCACTGCCCCTGGGATGCTGTGTCAAGCCACGAGGGAATTTGGGAAGTCAGTATAGCAGCGATTCTTTTTTAACCCACTTTTCACAGAAGAATCAGGGCTTTTTATGTGCTAAGTCTTGTCCTCCTTTTTGAGACATGCATAATGATGTCCTCTTAGGGAAGCTGCAGCAGTCCAAGATTGTTAGTCCACATGCTACAGAGCTACACATGGGTGGAAGCAAAATCCAGGTACCTTAGCCCATGTGAGGAAAAAGTAATACTTCCCACATTTGTAAATTCCTTTTGTGTGGGTTTCTAGCTGTTTGAACATGAAGGCTGAGCTCTTAAAAGGCTCAATATTCCCCCCTTACGATTAGTGAAATAGTCCTTTAATATTTATGGACACAAGGGAAGTGTAACATTAACAAGAATTAGAAGAAAGTGGTCTTAATGTTATTTCAGATTCTTTCTCCCTGACTTGCCTTGCTCTGTTTTTCTAAACTTCTTTCCAGATGGAGTGTTAATTAGTGTAGGATGTCCCAAGCTGAGCACTGGTTGTGGCAAACCACTTGGTGATTTTATGATGCAGTCAGGGATGCAGAAGATAAGACTAGCAAAACTCTTCATCCCCTTTCATATATCCTAATTAACTTGGCTCTCTGGAGAGCAGAGACTAGTCATGTAATATATGTAGGAATTCTGGAAGTTCTCTGCCTTTGCTAAGATCTTTCGTTCCTAGGTAAGCATTTCCCTGTTGTTCTAACCTTGGACCTCTGTTCCCGTTGAGCTCCAGTACGGAGAAAACCAACCAAAGAACAACTCATCTGCTTCTGTAATGGCCAGTCTATGAGAACAGATGCTGATCTCAAATACAGCATCATCGTAGAGTTACACAAATTTGAGTGAAATAAAACCTGAGCTGGTCCTCCAAATTCCCACTCAGATCCCAAGTTCCTTGGACTGCTTTTCTGTTTCATGTTGCTGAACTTCTGTGCCAGCACATACGTCGCTCCCAAATGGTCTGCCCTTGCTAGAAGTGCAAGAGAGCTCCTTGGGATGGAATGAAAAGCCCAGTAGAGATGTTGCACGCTCACAGGTTGTCCTTCTTTTATTGTTACAGCAACGTGGTGGAGAAATGTGTTACTCACGCCTCCCGTACGGAACGTGCCATGTTGATTGATGAGGTGTGCACTATGAATGATGGCCCTCACAGTGCCTTATACACCATGATGAAAGATCAGTACGCCAACTACGTGGTACAGAAGATGATCGATGTGGCAGAACCAGCTCAGCGGAAGATTGTCATGCACAAGGTAAGCAGCTGCCATCGATTGATAAGGATGTAAGGCTTGTCACTGCCGCACTGGTTGTGGAGAGAGAATAAGACTGAGATGATTGCTTTTGCCATTAAAATTTCCTAACGACAGAGGTATTTCAAAGTTGTGTATTTCAGTAGTAGCTGAAATATGACAGTGTGAAATAACAAGGTGCCATTTGGACTTAAAACTAGCTGGTTGCTTCTAGCAATCTCTTTTGACCTAGTAACCTAGTTCCGCGCTTGTGGCGTAGCAAATGCTGCTGAAAAATGCCGAGACTCACTGCAGCAGTGCCACGGGGTTGGTGCCTTGCGAGGGTCCTCTGAAGGTCTGGCGATGATGACACACTTGCCCTCACTGAGAACTGCGTTCGCTGATGAGAACAGTTCTATGCGCTCAGTGGAGCCGAGCCAGACCTCCGTGGACCTGTGGGTTGCGTTTCTGAGGGCTGCCCGCGCTGCCTTGTCACTTCACGTCCCCGCTTCGTAGCCCTGATGGGGACAGGCGGGTTGGCTGGTAATGCCGCACTAACGGGGTGCGTTGCTGTAGCACCTGAGCCTGCAGCCATTCATCAAATTCTCTATTTCTCAGTTTTGAGTACGGTTTTGATGAGAGACTTCCACGGTTTAGCATTATGCTGCAGTGTTTAAATGCGTAACAGTTTCAGGACTTAATTATTTGTCAAAAGCAAAGACATTTCGGAATTAAATAATGTATTACTGCCAGTCCTACCTCCCAAGGCTAAATGCCTGCTGCCCCAAGGGCAGGAAGCTGTAAAAATCAGGTGATGTCTTCATTTTCCTGCTTTTAAAGGTCACATTTGTGGGTCTTTATACTTGTAATGAATGGGAAAAAAATAGGCTTTTAAACATGTAGTGGAACTGAGATTATTTTCTTCAGTCGCACGTTTTAGGGTCTGTTACTTTGTGAAAAATACTAGCCACAGCTGGTACTTTCTTACTAGAAACAAAATACTAACACTGGGTTGGAAAAACCCGTATTTACTAAGAGGAACTGTGAGGAGTGTCAGGTATTCAAATCCCAATGAAATATGTATTTAAGAAACCCCGAGTAAAATGGACCAAGTTATTTTTCTGTAAAAAGAAGTGGGTATTATCTGTGTAAGGGAGCTGATTTTTACCCACACAGGGCAGTCGATCAATATATAAACAACATAAACGCAGCTGAAATAATCTTCAAGGAGGTTAATTCTTAGGTTTAGGATTCATTCAGAGTAGTTCCTTTAAATCAAAATCTGTACTGGTGCAAAAGAAATGATGAATATAATTAAATAAAAACGTATGGCAAGGGATATACACAGTTTAACTGTAGCAGAATGACCTGTGGCTTTTGGTAATCTATATATATAGAGATTTGTATACTGAAAAAAAAAACCCACCCAAATGATCTTTACTGACTTGTTCTTTTTCTTGTCAAGCAAAGTCTTTTGAATAAAATGATAATTAGATTATCAGTGTGGTTGTCAAAAATAGAACTGGGATGACAGCTAAATAGGACTGAGCGAACATGAAGATTTCAGCTATGCTATCAAGCTGAATGAAAGCCTGGGAAAATTGAGTGTATTGACTGTTGCTTTTGGACTGTGAAAATTGCTATTAGTACAAACAAGCGGTTTGTGTTATTGTTAAAGACAGCACTTTTATTGAAAAAAAAATAAATATTGAAAAGTAATTTTAACAATCATTTCTGTTGGTTAAAAAAAAAAAAAAAGTCTTAGAAATGGAGACAAACAAAGAGCAAACTGTTGGACCTGGGGAGGTTTACTTCTCCTTAACCTCAGAGCAGCAGTCTTGGAGGTGGGCTTGGGAATGGAAGTGGGATGTGGGGAGGGCCAAGGCATCAATTTATGATTATTACAGGAGGGGTCCTTGAAGTGAAACAGGAAGTTAAATGGCTAGAGGTTGAGCTGATGAGATAGGATGAGTTTGGGATGGATTTCCCATGGCAGCTTTATGGTCAGTCCCGGCGCAGGTGAGTAATGGTGGTGTATCCACGGGGGGAGCAGGGAGTGCTGTACATCACGTGCTGGCTGTTTTCTCACCCTGTCTGCAGCTTCCCCTTGCAGAGTAGAGAGTCCATCGTAATTGCGTTATTGCAGGAATGTGCTGTTGGTGTGGGATATTTCTCACTAGCAATGAAAAGGAATTACTCTTATGTCTCGTTCCTCCAAAACTGTCCAGGAGAACTTCAGCAGCGTAACGGTGTTACTGCAATGCAAACAGCTTTCCTTGCTCAGGTGCTCTGGCAGTGAAGGTGGTTTTACTCTGGCTACAGTAATGACAGTGGCTTTGAAAGGGACTTTTACTCTGAAACAGTGTGAGCAGGTGAAGTTTGCTTCCACAGACCTCTTCTCTGCTTAAAATAAGCATTTTAATTGTCAGGTTCAGAAATCAAACTGCTGTTGAGCCCAGGAATGCTGCTGGCCTCTCCCAGTAGCTCTTTCAGCTATGCTGCTGAAATTCCTACCAGCAGCTCTTCCCGGCTTGTAGCAGCTCTGAAGGTCAGGCTGTAGCCTGGAAGGAGGCAGAGGACCCTTCAGCAAAAGCTGCTCAGCCCCACTAGACCCTTCTGACGCCTTTTCTGCCTTAGTGCGTTTGCCCCTGAGCTGCGGGGCAGAGCATCAGGCACCCTTGGGAAGCTTGAGCACCTGGTGGTCATGTCTTCCTGGCTTCCTCTCTTGGGACAAAGCCCTGTATCCATCCACACACTCGGATCCGGCTGGATTCCAGTAATATGGCTCAAGACGTGCCACCTGCTTGACCAGAAGTTCCTCCTAAAAATAACATCCGTGAGTTACGGAACATTAGCTTGATTCACAGTAATTGACGTGATTACAGTAAATGGCACTTTCAGTGTTTCAGGTGTTTCTGTGGTGTCCTGGCCGCCCGCTGGTGGCCAGCCCTTCTGACCACGTGGCACCCACGTGGCACTCGGGATTGACGCGGCCGTAATTCGGGTTGTGAAGCTTCACCCACTCTTCTTTTATCTCCTAGATCCGGCCTCACATCGCTACCCTGCGCAAATACACCTACGGCAAACACATTTTGGCCAAGCTGGAGAAATACTACATGAAGAACGGAGTGGACCTGGGGCCCATTTGCGGGCCACCGAACGGTATCATCTGAGGCAGCGCACTGGGGAGGAGCTCACTGGCCAGCCAGTATCTACAACCAGCAACCAGCGATATTCCAGTATACAGTTAGAAAACATTTTATGGTTGCTAAACTGCTAAAAAAGAAAAAAGAAAAGCCTTTGTAAATTTCTTTAATTTTATTATGCATAACATGTACTAATTATTTTTTTTAATTAACTAATTGCCCTGCTGTTTTACTGGTGTATAGAATACTTGTACATAGGTATCAAATGTACATGGAAGGCCACATTTTTGTTCACTGTTGTATCTATATTCCAAATGTGGAAACTTTCAGGGTGGTTGGTTTGAAGAAAACAAACAAAAAAACCCATTTTTAATTCATCTGCCTTGCAGGCAACCTTTTTGCAAATACCTGTTTTTTCTCCTTTTAGTCAAAAGTCAGCAAGAAGTTTGAATTTTAGTTAAATGGCACAAACGATGCATTTAACGCTGTTTATAAATATAAAAAAAAAAAAATCAACTTGCTAAAGCTTCAGTTTAAAAAATGAATTAAGTTTTTGAAACTTTTTAATTGCTTTTTTTTTTTTATTTTTTTTTTCCAGTATAACATGCAAAAGGAGGTAGCTTAGCTGTCGTTTTGGGGAAGAAAACATACACACCCAGAAAGTTTTTAAAGCGAGGGAGTGGGGAGCGGGTGTACTTGTTTACTGCCTACTCGGTTTGTTCTGTTAACATTGAGAGACACAATTTGATTATTTAGCATGAGGAAAAAAAGAAAATCCAACTCGGCTTTGGTCTTGCTTCTATAAATATATAGTGTATACTTGGTGTAGACTTTACATATATAAAAATTTGTAGTATTTTCTTGTTTTGATGTCTGATCTGTATCTATAATGTACCCTAGTAGTGGAACATACTTCTGACTGTACAATTGTACATTTGTAAACCTCTGTAATGTAAATGTGGAGAAGTTTGAATCGACATAAACCCGTTTTTTGGTAAGAAAAAAGAATTAGCAAAACCTGTGCATTTCAGTGTATATTCACACCTTTTATGGTCGTAGCATATAGTGTTGTATATTGTAAATTGTAATTTCAACCAGAAGTAAATTTTTTCTTTTGAAGGAAATGTTCTCTTTATACAGCCTAGTTAATGTTTAAAAAAAAAAAATAAATGCTTGGTTTTATTTGTCACCTAGTTGAACAGTAGCGATCCTTTCTAAATGTTATACAAAAATTATTCAGTTCAAAATAGTGTTTTTTTGACTCTTAAAAAGTAATGTTTTGCTTATTTTGTGACAGTAAGAAACAAAAAGTGCAAAAGTACAGAATCCCCTAGTTTTCCTTACAATCAGAGTCCCTTTTCACCTTGTAAAGTGTGAATCACCTTCCCTTTTTGTACAGAAGATGAACTGTATTTTGCATTTTGTCTACTTGTAAGTGAATGTAACATACTGTCAATTTTCCTTGTTTGAATATAGAATTGTAACACTACACGGTGTACATTTACAGAGCCTTGTGTATATTTCCAATGAACTTTTTTGCAAGCACACTTGTAACCATATGTGTATAATTAACAAACCTGTGTATGCTTATGCCTGGGCGACTATTTTTTGTAACTCTTGTGTAGATTGTCTCTAAACAACGTGTGATCTTTATTTTGAAAAATACAGAACTTTGGAATCTGGCTTTGTGTTTGCTTCCAGCATGATAGAGTGCCACCCCCACAACTTTTTGCCTCTTTTTTGTATTTTATTTAAGAACAGCCTCCCCGCGTTCGCTGAGGGTGGCCGTGCCTGCTCTGAGCAGCAGATATGCGTGGAAAATGAAGAGCAGAGTGACCCCGTGTCCATCGCTGCTTCCCACTGCTGCCATCCTCATGAGCTCTGGGATTTTGGCTCTTTGGATTCTGCCCCCCCTCTTCTTTGAGCGCATCTAAACCTCTTCAGAGCCCGCACAGACGCGTAGCACCCGCAGCCTCCGTCCTCTGGCAGCGAGTTGGAGGTGGGCAGCCACCCTGCGCCTCTGGGTCAGTTTAAGCACCGCAGCTTGTGGAGAGGGTCCGGGAGCAACGTCCCCTGGTACCTCTTGTCTTCTGCTGGTGGTTTCCTCTGCTGCTCTCGCCCTCCCACCCTCTCTGCAGGCTGGGGTTGGTGCTCAGCAGAGCTGGTGCTTGTGCAGAAGCTGTTCGTATCCTCCTCCTCCTCTTCGCGCTCCAGGGCGTGGGGAGGAAGGGCGCTCAGAGGGGCCTGGGGAGCTGCACCCAGCAGCCGGTGTGGGGGTGCCCCAGCAACGTTGGGTGGTGTGATGCTTCCTGGCTCACCGAGAATTGCTAGAAAAGCAAAGCAAGTGCCGAGCGCGTGTTTCCTTGGAGACTTTCCCCAGTCCCAAGCTCTCCTGCCCGAGAGGTGATGCTGGGACGGGAGCCCGGCGCTGGGTGAGCAGTCAGGACTGTACTGCATCACATCCCACCCCTGCCCCCAGCGCGTCTGCTGCCCAAGTGGTGTCCTCTATTGCCGAATTCCCTCTATTGCCGAATTCCCTGTCGCGGGGAAGCTCCAGCTCTGCGTTACATCCCCTGTGCCCCCAGACGGGACTCCGGCCGGGAGCCTTGCTCCGGGAGCAAGTCGGCCACCTCTCCCCACCAGTTTTCCTCCCTTTGCCCGCGCACAGGACCTGCAGCTCCTGGTTTTAAAGACCTTTTTCTGAAGGTTATTGGCAGAATCATGTGGGAAATCCCGAGAAGTCTGAGCACTTGTGCAAACAGGGTGACGTTTGATAAATTGATGGAGGGGAAGAAACTTCCCGTCTTGCAGGAAACTAGTTCTTTGTCTTCGCTCATTAAAATGTTTGGTTTTGGAGTATGTGTCAAATTACTGATCCTTCCCATGCTGCCGCTTCCTTCTGCTTGCCCCTCAGCAAAACCCCGTACCCCTGCGACCCATCGCGGTTTGAATCTGTTTTCACATCCATTGTAAAACGTCGCGAAGAGCCGACTTAGGCTTTCTGACACCTTTTTTTTGCCCTGGGTTTGGAGCCAGCCTGCGCCTCTGCGCCGGGCATCGCACCAAGCCATGAGGGTATAGGAGCACTCGGGTCCCGCATCCCAGAGTCTTTGGGGCTCCTGCTGTTACAGCTCTTACGGCCCTTAGAGCCCTAATAGCCCTTACAGCCCTTACAGCTCTTCAATGCTTCATTTAAGCCCTGGTGCTGAGCAGCTCAGCCAGGCAGCAGCATGGCTGTAGATCTGGGGCAAAACGCGGTGAAAGCAAGGGATATATATGTATATTTAAAGTTTAATTTAATTAGCATTGAGCATGTGTATCTCAGGTGGAGAGCAGGGTGAGTCTGCTCCGGCTCCCTGTTTCCTCCTGCGGACACCCGTGGGTCCGGGCTTAACCTGGGTGCCCGTCCCGCCACGGCAGCGCAGCAGAGGTGTCAGGAATGGGTTTAGCTCCTGCCCAGACCCGCAGGCTCCTGCTCCGTGCCTGAGCTGGGAGGAAGGATCTGGCCAGCAGGGTCCAAGCACTGGCATGGCTGGGGCTGAGCCTGGACAGCCGCTCTCCAGCCAGTGGTGCTGGGCCTGCTGGGGTAAGGAGGGGGCACGGCGGGGGCTTGCCGGGAAGGGTACAGCCATGTCGGTCTGTGCGGGCTTTGGTTACTCCGGAGCATGGCTGCGGCTGCTGCTGGAGAAGGGGTGCGAGGGGGTCCAGCACATCAGTGGGGTCCAGCACACCAGCAGGGTCCATCACATCGGCTGGGGTCCATCACACCGGTGGGGTCCATCACACCGGTGGGGTCCATCACATCAGCTGGGGTCCATCACATCGGCTGGGGTCCATCACACCGGTGGGGTCCATCACACCAGTGGGGTCCATCACATCAGCCGGGGTCCATCACATCGGCCAAGGTCCATCACACCAGTGCGGTCCATCCCACCAGTGGGGTCCATCACTTCGGCTGGGGTCCATCACACTCACCCTGACCCGACGGAACAGGACCGTGGTCGCAGTGGGGCAGAAAAGGACGCGGTGGCAGCCGGGCAGCGGCCACCCCCCACCCACCCACCCCCCGTAGGGGGCACCCCTCTCCCGCCGCGCCTCAGGGGCCACCCCTCGGGTGACAAGCCCTTGGCGGGGACCTGCGGGGCCATCGGCCTCCCGGCTCCATCCCGGGGCAGCGGCGGAGCGGCAGGGGTGGCC
>JAVJGI010000040.1:120407930-120434534 GCA_035590275.1 Ibycter americanus
CCCCCCCCCCCCCACCCGACGGGGGGCGCGCCTGGGCATGTGTCCCCACCACTGCAGCCCCAGTGTGGGGGACCCAAATTGGGGCCCATCGGGGTGGAGGAGGCTGGAGCCGGGACAAGCATCGTCTCTCAGGCAGCACGGAGCACAACTTGTTGGCAAAACAGTTTATTTGCCAAAAAAATGCTGTTTTCTAGAGGAGGAGGAGGGGAATGAAGCTATTTCATGAGCCGCGTTGGTTGGGCTGAATAACTGCTAAGGAAGGCGTGTAGTCCCAAGCGTGAGTTTGGCTTGGTTTGTAAGTGATGCTCGCCTTAGCAAATGTCAAAAATATAGCAGAGGGATGCATTTTGGGGACAGAGAGTGGGAGTTTTGGTCCAAAATGGGCATTTAAAAAAAATCTTATTTATTTCTTAGTTTTTTGCAAGAAAAGCTATAACTGAACAGAAAGCCCCTGTGTTTCTCTCCTACCCAAAGCAGTTTTCCTTGCAGAGGCAGTGAGTGGTACTGGCACAGGGTGCACAAAGAGCTTTACTGCCCAAAACTAGGTGCAGGTCCCCCATTTCCAGCTCATTTAAAGCAAATTTTTGTCCACTGGGCTCCTAACAACTTTTCCAGGTGCTGCCTGTCCCGAGAATGTCTGTTGTGTCCTGAGATGCTGCTGGGAAACCTCTCCATCGCAACCCTTAAAGATGAATCAGAGGAAGCCAGAATAATGCATTTTTTCCCCCATTTTGGAGGCTTTCTGGCGAGTAACATCACCCAGCCTTTGATTTTCCTTCTCTCTTGTGCACAGGCTCCAAGTGCCTTTGCTCAGTGCAAGATGAGGGTGTCGTGGGAATCTCCTGCCACCAGGATGAGGGTACTTAAGAGCCAGAGCTGTGTCGCAGGAGATGGCACTTACAGGGAGCGTGGGGAGGAGGCAGGGACCAGCAATTAAATGCCTCCAAAGCCCTGGCTCTGGCCCAGTGGAAAAACCCAGAGCTGCCAGGTATTTGTTGATGAAACGGGATGATTTTATGCAGCTCCGCTGATATTTTCACCCGCACCCAGGAGGCTGCTCGGAGTGCGAGGTTCCCTTTTTTGGAGGTGCTGGGAGAGGCAGCTGCCATGTCCCCGTGACTTTGGGGTGCTTTGGTCCTCAGTCAGTGTCGCCACCCCCTTTCTCGCCACCGCCTCCAGGACAAATAATGCAGCACGTAATAAATCAGCTTTGCAGGGTGCTCCCCTCCTCCTGAGGCCTGATGAGCTCGGTGCACCCCAACCTGGGCAGTGCGCTTGGGTGCCGGGGGCTGTGACCTGGAGCACCCCATGGCACTGATGAGCGCTGATTAAGCCCTCATTAACCACCAGTGTCTACAAGTCTGTGCCCTGCCAGGGCGCATGGAGCCCTGTGCGGTGCTGCTGTTACCTCCATCAGAGGACGATTGCAAACATCCCATGCAAACCTGTGTGGGGGGGGGTAATCCTGCTGTTAGTTAACCTAGTGTTAATTAGGGAGTGAGCCAACGCTTATTTACTGATGGGGAAATCAGGGTGTTAAACAAGGACCTGGGCATCAAATAGGGACTCAAGGCATCAGGTGTAGCAAGCTGGGGTGAAATGGGGCTCTGTGCTGGGCTTATGGCCAGGGGGCATCATCATCCCCCTCCCCCAGCTCCCCGGGGACCCGCGGGCGCCGAAGGTGTCGGAGCTGCACCCTGCTGAGTGGAGCCGCCTGGGACATGGCACCCAGCAGTACCCAGCCTCCATAATCGGTTAATCCATTGTTTTTGTTTTCTCCTGGCACTGAAAGGAGCTGTTTCTCCCCATTTATCAGTAAATAACTGTTTTGGGTGTAACTTGCTCGTTAGCTGCCTGGCAAGCTGCAATTAGGCTGTGGGAGAGGGCTGTAGGGAGGGTTAGCAAGCTGGCCTGGCTCCTGGGGTGTCCCCTGTGGCACTGGGGCATCTCTGCAGCGCTGGGGTGTTGGGGCTGCGGGGGCTTGCTTTGCTGGGCAGGACCCCTTGGATTTTTGGGGTGTTAGCGATGAGCCACACCCCTCGGTGCTGTAATTGTGGCGATGCAGCTGGTTCTTCGGCTTTGCCCTCTTGGCTTTAATTGGGATTAATTAACGCCTGCTCCTCTGACTCAAGGTGCCTGTTCCATCTCCAGGCTGTGGTGTTTAAAGCCATGCACAGGACCTTGCAGCGTGGGTTGTGCCATCCCCAAATATCCCTTCATAGATGTCCTTAAAGCCACTGCATGTGATCCCCAGGGCTGTCTGTGCGGAGGTGGGTAGATGCTCTCCATGCCGAGGGGATCATTGCAGCCCTGATTCTGGATGGGAACAACTCCTGGCTATGGAGCATCCTGAATCCCTTTATTTTCCATGGTGAGAGCTCTTCAAACACCCAGCCAAAGGCTGGAGGAGGAGGAGGAGGAGGAGGAGGGGGAGGGTGGGAAGAAGGCTCTTGCTGCTGTGGAGGAAGAGAGAAGGAATCCACTGAGCGTGGCGTGGGGATCAGATGGGCACGGCTGGGTTTGCAGGAATTGCGTGGTACCCATGGGCTGGTCCCTGGTGCATTGTCCCTCATGGGGATGTACTCATCCCTATGGACATTCTGCGTTGGTGGCATCCCACAGCAGTGCCCACCCCGTTTGGAGCAGCTGTGCCTCCTTGCCTTTGGGCTGAGCTCCACCAGGCTGTGCCTGCTTACTCTTGCAGTAAAAAGGGGCTGCAAAGAGTCAGCAGGGAGGGTGTGCCGTGGGGGTCTGCATCCTCAGAGCAAGCCACTGTCCTCTGTTGGCATGAAATCCTCTGGGTCTCCTGTGTGCTCATGAAACGCCCCAGCTACATACGGGCTTGCCCAGCCGGAGATGTGTGTGCAAAGGATCCTGTTTACCAAAGTTTGAGCTCACTCTGCAGCCAGCCAGCCTCTATTTGTGTCTGTAGCACCCCAAACGAGACCAGAAATAGTCTGCGAGAGGCACGTCCTTTGGGTAATTTTGGTTGATATGTGGAGAAAAGTAAAAAAAAAAACCTGGCCAAGCTCAATGTGCAGCAATCCAGCTTCAAACACACCCAGACCTGGGAGGAAATTGAAATTACACCAGCTGTAAAGGGAAGGCAGCAGGCAGGGGGTGGCTGGGGCTGAAGGAAGCAACAGCTCTGTGTCCTGGCTACCTCCTGCCAGAGGAGCAAGTTTTTGGGCCTAAACAGTGACTTTTTGTGTCTAAATAGATGGAGTTGTCTCCTTGGGGTGCTTGGGGTGCCCTCGAGCACTTGGGTTTTGTGCTGGACTAAAAGCACCAGCGAAGGGATTGGGAAAGATCGACCCCGTGGGCTCCTCTGTATAGACCCTGACACAATATTTGGTAAAAAGAGTTTGTTTCTGTTTGTTCCATTTGGCTGCTGGTCCCACCAGCCTGGTGTGGGGCTGAGGATCTGGCTGGGGCCATCCTGGCTGCAAAGCACTCGACAGTATGGGAGAGGGTCCTGGGAACACAAATGTGGGGGTTTTTTTTCCTTCTGACCCAGCTCCAAACTCCCCGTTTGCTCTCCCAGCACAAGCAAAGGATGCTTCTGCAGCCGGGCTAATTCCCCTGGGGCCGTGCATCCCAGTGCTGTAACCCTTGGATGAAAAGCATTACTGGACCTGTGCCGGACAGCTTCATGCTGCTAGCGATGTCGGGACAGGGAAGGGAGCAGTTGCTTTCCATCGGGCAGGAATGGGGTGACCTGCCCCTCATCCCCACGTGCCTCGTGCCGGCAGGCTGCTGCATCCCCCGGCTCGGGAAATGGCTGCTGCCCGCAGGCAGCCGGGCCTCCCCCTCCCCATCCCTCTCCCCCCTTATTTTCCTTCCTTCAGCCGGAGTGTTTCGCCTGATGGACTGTATTAAAGTCAGGACGTGAGGAGGACAGGCTGCCAGCGATTAGGCTGGGCGAGCCCTCCCCCAGCCGGGTGTGTGAGAGGAGCAGGGCTGGACGCCAAGGTTTTGGGAGAAGGGACCATTTCGTCCCTCCTGTTCCACTTTGGATGCTCAGAGCAGATGAGGGGCCAATTGGGGTGAATTTCCCAGCCCCTGGGAAATGCTCTTGGTGAAATGGGTTGGGGTGAGTGCCTGCTTTTTTGAATAAGAGCCGCAGACCAGCGGCTGGGCTGTTCCTGAGCCTCTCAGCTCTGCAACTCATCCTCTTTGCTCCAGATTTGGCGTAAAAAATTCCAACTCTCTCCCCAAAACCCCCTGACCCCCGGCAGGTGAGCATCCCACACCTTCTCTCCCATGGTGGTGCAGGGGCCCAGCGGTTTTAGGACTGATCCTGGCTCCTGGTGGGATGCTCACCCCAGCACCCACCACCCTGCTGCAGGCATGGGCTGGATCCTGCCTGTCCTGGTGCAATTCCAGCTGCTCCCAGTGAGCACAGTCAGAGTTTACCTCCAGCTATAAATATCTCTAAGAGCAACAAAGCCCCCAGAGGTTTCTAAAAACTATATAGTTTTCTGCAGCAGAAAGCCATCCTGCACAGAGGCCGGGTGGTGGGATCCCCTTCTAGGAGTGGGGGGAAGGAGAGGACACGATGCAGGGGGATGCCGACTTTCCGTGTGGGTACAGAGCTGGATCCTCTCCTTGTGGCTGGTGTCCCAGTCCCTTTGCACCCTGGCAGCACCCAGCTGTTCCGCTCCAGGTCTTGCTTACACCAAGCATCAGCAAAAGTTGCTGTCTGAGCATAGAGGAAAGGGACATAAAACATTTATAGCCCTTGAAAATCATCAAGGAAATGTCTGTCTCGGTTAAAATAGCAAAAGCAATTAGAGGGGGAAAAAAATCCATTCCAGCAACATGGTTTGTGTGCTATTCCAGCTCTTTTCCAAGTGCTTCCCACCCTCAGCTGGGGTTGCAGGCTCCCTGCCTCCTTCTCTCCCATCTTGGTGGCTCGGGGAGGATGGTACAAGGTCTAACCCCCCTTCCATAACCAGGAGTACCAAACCGCTCTGAAAACCTGACCTTGTGGCTCTCCCGAGCACATTAAAACCTCAGTCTTGACATAAAATGAAAGGGCACCAAGAAGTTAATTGGGTTCCTTCTTTTTGGTATTTGCAGCAACATTGGAGTGGGGTTGGTGCCTCCTGTGTGTCTCTGGATGCCGTTAATTAGGGAAGCTCCAAGCTTGAAGTTCCCCAGCGCCTTGGCCAGCTGCAGTGGGATTCATCATGTGCGAATGGGTCCTTCCCCGCCCCAGGCTGTGACAGGGGTGAGGATGGGGCAGGAGATGAGGGAAAACAGGCGCTCCCAGAGAAACAGGCCAAATCCTGTGGATAAGGGGGATTTTGACATTGCTTTGTTTGACCCAGTATCTTCTAGGGAAAAAAGTCCCCATTTCTCCAGTAGGCAGCAGGGCTCCAGGGTCACACTTGTTTGCTCAAGCCTTGTACTTCCCCGCTTAAAAATCAGTGGTTCAGGGATTTTAATGATATTTTGGTTTTTTTTCTTCTGCAAAGGTTTTAACCTGGCTGAGGAGCACGGCTGCTTCTCTGGGGCAAGAAGATGGAGGTTCAGGGTCCACCGTGGCTGTGGTCTGGGCCTGGGCGTGGGTTGGGGCTATCCCTGCCATAACACCCGGTGTCACGGGATTTTGCGTTACCAAAGGTTTTGGGGACCCGGCTTGTCGTGGCAAAGAGCTCTGAGGGTCTGCACACCCCGGCTGGGGGACTCAGGGACCGAGCGCTTGGCATGGCACAACTCCAGCCTTCCTTGTATGAGAAAGAGGAAAGAAAACCCCAGGAGGGGAAATCCGGGGAGGAAGGGCAGGTCTGGGTGAAACGACCAGAAGGGCATTGGGCGGGCACTGCCCGGGGGCGGCGGGTCCTGCCTGTGGCCAGAGGGAGGGATGGGGACCGGGAAAGGCACATTTTCCTGGAGCTGATGGTCCTGTTGAAGTGTAAGAAAGTGTTTCCTGGAGAAACAGAAAAAGGAATCTGTTATGAAGACATGCTGGCCTGTTTCGACTTGAAAATGAAGGGTCGGTTGGTGTTTCAGGCTAATAAATGTCTTGACTTTTTAATGTTTTCTTTTGCAACAACATGCCTTTCCCATGCAATCACACCAGTAGTGAAACCCACTTGAAAATCTTCCTATTTTGTAAAACGAATATTTTTGGTCTGTTTCCCTCACCCACTGGGCTGTGAGAGCTTCTCGGGGTCCCATTTTCAAGCTTTGCCTGCTGACTTAAGAGCTGGAAATACTTTTCTAAGCACAAGGTGAATCCCTCGACTCGTGGGGCTGAGGCTTTGAGGAAAACACGGTGCGCGGTGGGAGATGGTCACTGCGTGGAGATACTCTTCTTTGCTCTGTACAGAGGCCAGAAACCTCTCCCCAGTGGAGCAAGCCGAGCATGGGGTGAAACGACCCCCATGGCTTCTGCTGGCAGCTGCCAGGGAGCCACGAGCATCCCAGTGCCCTGGGAACATGCTGCCCTGGGATGGAGTTCTCCCTGCTTTTCCTCCTGGTCTAATGGCTTTTGGGTTGTGGGTGAGAAGAGCTGCAGGGCTCAAAATGGTGAGGCTGAGTCCTGAGTGTAGTTGGATGGTATTTGCCTGGGGATGCTAGTCCCTGTCCCCATGCAGCGATGCTGGTATGTTTGACAGTCTCCCTGTGGGGTTGCTGGTACCTCTCCTGTGTGGGGACTCTGGTCCCCGTCCCCACGCGGAGGAGCTGGGATGTTTGACAGTCCCTCCTGCAGGGACACTGGTCCGTGTCCCCATGTGGAGATGCTGGTATATTTGACAGTCTCTCCTGCAGGTAGATGCTGGTCCCCATCACCGTGCAGGGATGCTGGTACATTTGACAGTCCTGCCATGGGGATGCTGGTTCCCGTCCCCCCACGGGGGTGCTGGTATGTTTGACGATGCACTCACCACACACCCTTGGAAGAAAGAGGTTTCTCCTCTTTCTTCCCCTCTTGACCCTCCCGGGCTGTGCAGAACATTTATCTCTTTCCTTCTGTCTCTTCCTCTTAGGCTTTCAGCCATTGAGCATTAAAGCAAAGTGCTCTGGGTGGAAATAAGAGGCCTCAGGTGCAGTGAAACGCCCTCCTCTTGCATGGGTTGTTTGTCCCCCACCTGCTTCCAGGGACTATATCTGAGAGCTGGTTGAGGTGGGGTTTATTTTCTTTCTACAATAGTAAGTTTTTCTTCAACAGCAGAGGCTGGAAGCTCAGAATAGCTCTGAACAAATAACACAAAATGTGTCAGGAAGGGATGTTTCCACCAGAAGGCTAAAGCTGCTTTGAATCTTTGCTATTGTAGAAAGATGGAGCAGAAACCTCCTTCCTGCCTGGATATTTGTCGAGAGCTGCTCAGGCTGAGGGAAACAGCGGTGTGAAATAAATATCGGCTTTTCTCCCCTTGGGGACTTCCTGGTGCCGTCCCCGATTCAGACCTGCAGGTAAACGCTGCTAACATGCCTGTGAGCAGGAAGGTGATCAGAAGTGGTGGATTATGTTGTTGGCTTTGGTTTTTTTTCCTTAACGGAAGAAGCCGCGTTTGTACGGAAACCAATTGGTTTATGTGGTCCTGAAGGGATGGAGCATCCCAGAGGCACCGGTAAAAGCTTGTTGCTTTATGCTCAGTGTTGCAAAAAGGCTTGTAAAACTAAAATTAGTGTGTAGGGGGTGCGTGGGGGTCTTTGTACCATGTGCCCATCTTGCAAGAGCCTTGTGCTGGCGGACTCTGGAATGGCAGTGAGGACCGGGAGATGGAGATGAGCAGGAGCTGAGCCCCACACGTGACACGTGTGGGAACAGGGTCCTGAGCTTGCTCAGAGCTCCAGAGCAAGTCACAGCGAGCGTGTGACTAAACCTGACGGGTGCTCTGAGCCCACCGGTCCCTTCCCGTAGGTATCGACGCCGGCAGCACGTTGGAGGCCTGAGCAGGCGGCACATCCCCCGGGAGCTGCTGGTTTGGGTGTGAAAACCTGGGGATGCGTCAAAAGCGGGACTCCCAACCTATTTCTGCTCTTCGTAAGGGGGTGGGCTGCTCTGGGGGGGCCGAGCTGAGCCCGCCGCAGCCCCCAAACGCTCCCACATCCCACCGGGGCAGCGGGAAAGTAGGTCGTGGCCGCGCTGGCGTGGCGGGCTCCGTCCTACATATGTAAATCGGGTCTATTTATGGCCGCTGGCATGACTGCGGGCTCGGGCGGCTCTGAGCAATACCTCGCTTCCGTCCCCTCCACCGGCCTTGTCCCGGCAGTGCCCGGGCCCTGCGCATGGCTCCAATCCTCTTTCCACCTCTGGGGTGAACAGTGGATGCTCATGGATCTGCAGCTTTGGGATGAAGCTTGGGATTGCCTCCAGGCCCAACTGGGCAGGGAAAAGGAGGTGAAACCTCTCCCCCGGCTCCTGGGATGGGTGCTGAGCTCCCTGCCTGCTCGCAGCAGTTGCTGGTGGATCCCACCTCAGCTACCTGCTTCGCAATATTTTGGGTTTTTTTAATTCCTCCTGGTGATAGGGCAGAAAAATCCCTTTAAAGCTGCATTTGCAAAGCGTGAGGCTTGTCTGGGCGGACTTGGGGCATCTCTCCTCTCTCTCCATCCCTGCCAAGGAGCTGGGGCTCCCTCCGATTCCCCTTTAACCCAGCGCAGGATTACTCCGGTTAATCTCCTTCAGGCTGGAGTCCCTCTGAAAACTGCAGCACGTTTGCATTTGGCAAGTGCAGCAGCTTAATCAACATCCATTACAATTTCCATGACAACTCCGGGGGAAGGTGGGCAGAAACTCCCTCCTGTTGAATAGTTGAATACAAGCAAGCTTGCAAACACCCTGTGCTACTGCTCGGGCTAGCGGGCAGCAAAGCACCACCCTTGATTAATTGTTCCTAATTAAATGCCATAAGGAAAAGGGCTGCCTGGGTAAAGGGCTCCTTCATTTTTTTTACCAGTGGTTTGTGGGACCTGCCGTTACGAAGGGGGAGTCAGTATTAATTGCCAGCTGCATGCAAGAGGCTCTAATATATTCCTGATTAATCATTATTAGGAGGTTCATTAGCTGTGGCTCAGCATGAGAACAGATTGGGAGGGGCAACAGGGCTCCAAAACCTGAACTGTAACAGTTTTAGTAGCAGATAGGCGACGGTCATCGCGGCATCAGGGCAGCGATAGCTTTTCTCCTTTCCGTGCCACTTAAATATGGCCTGAGCGAGGCACCCCCACAACCCCCTGGGTTTTAATGCATTTATTGCCATTCTCATGGTTGCTGTGAAACCTGGACCTGGCAGCTTCCTGCATTCCTAAAAGCGATGCTGAGATCCCTCCTGTGGCTGGGGCCGATGTCTTCGGGTGGGCTCCCTGCATCTGAGGAGGGGGCAGCTGGTGGGGGTAGCCGGTGGGGATTTTCTGCGTGCTACGGGCTGGCGCATCGTGCTACAGGCTGGGGAAGGTCTCGGGTCCCAGCAAGTGTCTCTGCAACAGTGTGTGGAGGACTGGCTGCGACTGCCATTCCTCAGATAGGGAATGGGGAAACTGAGGCAGTGGCTGGGAGGTAGAGGAGCTGGCAGCCGAGGGGGTGGTTAGGAGAAGGGGAGTGGTTTGTAGGGCTGAAGAATCTTCCCTCTAAGAGCAAAGGGGCTGAGATCTGCCCCCACAGCCCTCCTGTCCTTGCCTCAGCCCAGTCCTCGGAGGCTCAGTGTTCCCTTTGCCACCTTAAATGACCACAATTAAGCCAATCCCAGAAAAGTAAGTGGCACTTAAAAAACAAAACAAAAGTAAAAATCCCACAATTGCTTTTTGTGGTCATTAAGAGGCTTTTTACTCCTGCGGCTGCCTCTCCTGTGGTTTTGGTGGAACATCCCCTGGCACAGTGACAGCACCCTGGCTCACCGAAGCCATCCTGAGCTCCCCAGGGGGCTATCTGGGGGGGCATCCAGATTTCTCCTTAATCTCTTTAGGAGGGAAAAAATAGTTACGGTGTATCTGAGCTGTGCCAATATCACCCACAGTGGGATAACTCACTCCACAGAGGTGTTCCTCATGGAGGGAGGTGACACAAAGGTGGCCTTGTGCCTGTGGAAGGAGGTGACGTGATGGTGGCCTCGGACCAGGGGGATTTCTGGCTCCTGAGTCACTCTGGCAGCTCTGGCTGGGAAAGGCATCATGCGCCTGAAAGCAGAAGTTTTCAGCCTGGCTTGTGGTCCCTGGGCTCTGTCCCCACATCCCGAATAACTGTGCTGAGCTCATCCCATCTCTGCTGGTCCTGGGGAGGGCTGAGCCCTTGCCGCTCCCCATGGGAAAGCTCGCGGAAGGGATGTGAGGTGTGGTGTGGCCGGTTCCGTGCCCCACCTCTGTCGGTGGGTGATTTCCCTTGGCACGCAGGCATGTGCGGCCGAAACCTTTCCTTCCACAAACAGCCGTGAGATCATTTTCTTCTTTCCACAACACAATTAAGCATAGTCCTCCCTATTCCACTGAAAATTAAGGAGGGGTTATGAGCTAAAACACTGTGATCCCTTTCCCAGCAGGGAAGGAGCCAGGATGTGGCTCCCCAAGCATCCCAAAGCCTTTTCCCCACTGCAGGGAAGGATTTTGCCTTGATAGAGGAGGGGACATGCTGGGTCACCAGGACCAAATCTGTGCTACCGGTGCCTGCCTGCATCTCGGCACTGGGACCAGCCTAGCCTGGTAGATGGGTGGGAGGGTTGGGGCTGCGCTTGGCTGGTTTTTAAAAAGGGTAATTGCTCTTTTCCTTGCGTTTTCATTGTTTAGCAAAGGGCTGTTATCTAAGCAGGCAGGGAACAGCAGTCTGGCAGCACTGGTGCTTGGCTGGAGGGAGCGTTTCAATGTGCCCAACTGAAATGACACTTCAGGTCAGAGGTTTGGGGGACAAAAAAAATAGTGTTCCCATTTTTTTGTGGAGCTATGGAGGCGCAGCCCAAAACAGGAGCTGGAGCTGGCCTGTATTGCTTTGGGAATGGTGAGGAAGCGGAGGGTGTAAACAGGCTCCTGGGAGACCTGTAAACCCAAACGCTGCTCACAGGGTGCCCATCTGGGTGCATGCAGTGGGTCCTGAAGGGTCCTGGTACTGCAGTGTGAAGCCTGTGAGCAGCATCCCTATGTGATGCTGGTGGGAGCAGAGACTCCCCCTGCTCCAGCTGATGGTTATTTATGTGCTGTCAGGGATTTGGCGTTAGGGAGAGCATCTCGCTCTTCCCCTCGCCCACCTGCCTCTGCACAGCACCCACCAGTCAGCCTGTGCATCGTGTAACACCCTTCTCCTCCTCTGTGCGTTACCCGTAATGGTGGGATGCACACCCCAGGACACAGAGACCCCCAAATTCCCATTATCCCCAGCTGGGCAACCCGTGGCAGCATCACCCATGGAGTTAACACAGATGAGGATGTGCCACTAGCCCCTCTTTGGAACCTGTCTGCTTGGCGTCCTGGTGCTGGCCACACTTTGCCAGGTCCCCGTGAGTCACCCACAGCTCATCCCCACATGGGGTATTTTACATCCATCACTTCAGGCTCCTGTGTTGCACATCTCCCTCTGCAGCTTTCCTTTTTTTCCCCCTTTAATTAATGGAAACCACCCAGGTGTGTAATAATAGCACCAGGTGACCTGTATTTTGCACACTCTGCATTGTAATTAGGAGCCGGAGCACAGAGACCGCGCTCCCTGGCGCGGCAAATCTTTCCTGGCCATAATTAGGGAGAGAAAACCGGCAAATTTTTTTAATCCATGGTGGGAAATGTGGCAGGAGGGGACCAAGCCTGGATCCAGCCCCGCTGCCTCCCCCGGCTTTCCAGCAGCTCCCATCTCCACTGTGCCATCCTGAGGTGCAGATCTGGTGATATATACCTTGGTTGGTAGGTTTTAAGCCTAGAAAGGACTGTGCAATCATCAAGCCAGAGGGTTTTATACAGCTCTTTCAGGCTCGGAGGCCGCTTTTCCTTGAAAGGATGTGGGGTGTGTGGCCAGAGCCTGCCATGGCCCTGGCTCCCTGCATATGGAGAAGGTGTGTGCCAGCAATACGTAACCAGCACTGAAAATACACCTGGGGCAGCAACGTGGGGGTGTTAAACCTGGCTTTGCTGGGGACCTTTCCCTTAGCTTTCTTGTTGCATCATTGCACAGGGAGGGGATTAACCTCCTGAGAGCATCACAGAGCTGTTGGCAGCCCACAGCCTGTGGTCTGTCGCCCTCCAAAGTGCCCATGTTTAGGTACTGTCCCTTAGTTTGGGACTTTTCTACCCACTGTGGCTTTTCCACTCCACAAGCCGTCTGCCCAGAGGTCCCAGACCCCTCCTCACCCACACCGGGCAGGATTGGGCTCCCTTGAGCCATCTGGTCCCTGCAGGAGCAGACCCTGGTTGGGGTCCCTGCAAGCCCTGAGCTGATCCCTGCAGCCCTGCACCCATGCTGGGGGCAGCCTCCCACAGCATCCACCCCGGGGACAGCCTGGTGAGGGGCTCCCCCACATGGGGACAGTTACCCTCCGTACCTCCCCTCATCTCCCCCTGGGCTGTGGAGGGATTTGCTGTGCCTGGCTTGGGGGAAACACCTTCTTTTGAGACTGCTGGGGCTGGCAGGGATGGGCGCCACCTGTGGGGGCTGAATTTGGAGCCAGGCATGTACATGCTCATGGAAATAGAGAGGGAAAACACCCCATGGGCATCTCCCACCTCTGTTTAGGGAAGGTTTGGACCAGATCTGTCTGCCATGGTTGGGAGTAAGATGGAGAGTAAGTGGACCTGTCTCCCTGCACTCAGTGGGGAGCCCTGGGGAGGATGCTCTTGGCTGGGGACAGCTCACAGGTGGCACTTTGTCTCCTGCCTTGCTCTAGCTTGCTGCCACCACCTCATTTAAGCAGTGGCTATAATTCCTTTTAATCCTCCCAGGCAGGCTCCCACTGCAACTCGCAAAGCACCGCCTGCTTCACCTGGTGGCTGGCGAGCCGGTGGCACACGGATATTCACCGTGGGCGGCCCCAGCACCGGCGGCGGCACCAGCAATCGGCTTAAGGAAGATAAAGCCACGGGGACAGGAGGGATGAAGGGAGGTGGTGGGGGTTGGTGGGGGGAAATGAGCCATTGGGGTCTTGTAATTAGAGGGTGGGGCCTCCTGGGTGACAGTGGTGTCACCCGTGGGTGACAGGTTACCTCTGGGGGCTGGATGGCAGCCTTTGCCCACTCAGGACATGCCTAGCTCAAGGCTGGGCTGGGGTCAGATAATGATGGATGCCAGCACTGAAAAGCATCTTTTTTGGGGGGTGGGGGAACAGTCCTGTGCCTGTGAGGGGGATTGTGACATTTTTGACCTCTGAAGGTAAAGCCTGTCCCTGAGATCTCTGCCCCACCTCACTCCTGGCATCCAGGGGCTTTTCCTGGAGGGTTTTTGAGCAATTTCCCCCAGCTCACTGAGTTGTCATACAGACAGGGAGCATCACCCAAAATAGGGTGTGGGAGCAGTGGGGGTGCTGGCTGCCTTCTGCAGCAGAGACATCCCCCACCTCCCATTGCGCCTTCTTACTCCCATTGCGTTCTCCAGTGGGGACCCAGGGGTAGGAGAGACACAGCCTGGTTGTGGGGTCCCTCCCAGACCTATTGCTCTGATTAGTGCAGCCAGTGCTGATTTCCAAGAAACATCCCTCGGCAGTGGGTCACCCGCACTATTTATCGGGCTGCCATCCCTGCAGCAGCCTGGCATCATGGTGCTCCGCTGCCACGAGCCCCGGGCACGGCTTTGGGCAGGGAGAGGGGCTTGGCAAAGCCCAGCTGGGCAAGCACAGCCTCATCCCCTGCAAAGGGCAGGAATCAGGATTTCTATGCAGTGTGTGCGGAGAGCATCCTCCGGAGCATCCCTGCAGCAGCTGCAAAAGGAAACTCTGCATTAATCCTCGGTGTTCGCCCAAGCTGCACACTCAGCTCAGTGCTGGTGGGGTTTCAGGGCCAGGGATAGCAGAACCATCACCGCTTCGCCAGCATTCCCACTCCCAGGTTGGGATGAGATCCCGAATCCACATTTTGATTGCAGCTTGGAGTGTGTAAACCACCTTATTTCAGATAGTTGGGGGTGAGCATAGAGGACACCCTCTTCTCTACACCATCAATGTGTGTATTTATAACCTGGTTTTTATCCTGGCTGATGTAAGCGTGCCTTCCCCGTCCCTGGGTTTGATGCACCCTTCTAAAACCTTGTCCCTGGGGATGCCACACGTAGCAGAGTCTCAGAGGTTAATGATATAAGGTGCTAAAAATAGGGCTTGTTATCTACAGGCACACGTCCTTGTTCATTTTGGGAAGCAGGCAGGAGGAAAGGCAGAAGTGGAGCTGGGATGGGCGTGAGCTCCGGGCTGCTGTGTGCAACGTGGAGGTTGGGGTGCTCAGGAGTGCTGATGTTTGTGGCTGTAGGGAAGAGCAGGGGCAATTCCCACTCGTTTCAGAGGCTGTTTGTGGTGAAGTTGATGGAGAGGTGACTTACAGCCATGCTGGGGATTTGCTCCGTGACTCAGTTTCCCCATGGGTGAAAAGGGGATGGAGGTGCCTGACAGAAGGTTATAAATTCCTGGGGAAAAAGTGCCCCTTTGGTCAGACGAGGATTGCTCACCCATCACAGTGTTGCAATAGATGTCGCTTGCTTCTGCTACTGCACGCGCACCTCCCCGGTATAATTTTAGCATTTAATCCTCCCCAGGTAAATCCTCCATTTTATTACATCATAAAAATCCATCAGATGCAAAGGCATGAGGTTTTATGCTGCCCTCCCCCCACAGCACAGGCAATCTGCTGCCATCCGAGCGCCCAGCGAGGGCTGTGGGTAATCCCCTCCACTATCGCATCCTTAATCCTCGCCCTGTCCCTCGCTGAACTGGCTGGGGAGCAGAGCCAGCGAGCAAGGGGAGAGCTTGGGTTTGCCTTCAAGTGAACGGTCGCCAGGCTGGGGTAAGAGTGCTGCCCAGCCGGGGCCAGAATCTGCTGGTGGGGGGCGAGGAGCTGTGCAAGCCCGACTGCTGGGGTTGTATTGCGGTGGGTTTGCAGCAAGGTGCGTGTCCCGCTGCTCTCCTTGCACCAGGGAAGGCTGGAAGGGGCAGCGTGAGGGAGATATTCTGGATTTAGAGGACCTAGGAGCCTGATTTGCAGCAGCATCACCATTTCAGCCTGGAACGTGGGGACTACGCACCCAGGGAGAGCCAGTCCGTGGGACTGCAGTCCCCTGTCTGTCACCTGTGCTGCATCCCGGTGTTTCAGTCCCCCAGCCCCAGCCTGAGCAGCCAAATGTGGTCCCTAGCACAGACCTGCTTCCCTGGGTCTCCCGCTCTCCCCACCCGCAGCAAAATGGCCAAGGGGGTGCGGACACAGCTGGGCAGCTGCCGTCCTCCAAGGCTGGGTCTGGCCTTGCTTTCCCAGCTTGCTTGCACCCGAGCCTTGCTGCTTCCTTTGCATGCAGACCGCCTCCCATGGCTTTTCCAGCATAATTTCTGGCACTGGGTGGGTGCTCGGGATTCATGCTGAGCCCTATGCAGGGCTGGGAATGTGGTGAGAAGATCACCACTGGCTGTGAAAATAAATAGGGAGAAGAAAGCAGATTTTTGAACATAAATTCTTGATTTTTAAAAATTTTTTGGCGGACTGAGCAGCAGCTGGGCGTTGTAACCTTGTTGTTCCTGAGTGATAGCAGTCAGGGACTTCGCTGCTTGCTCCAGCCAGCAGAGAAATCAATGGTAGTGGTAGTTGTACGGGTGGAAGCGTGACAGTCGAAGGATGTGAATGCGAGGAGGCTGGCAGGGAGAAGCTGTATCTTTTATTAGAGCAACCGATATGGTTGGGGAAAAAAAGCTCCAAAGCAGATAAGCTTTTGGGCTCACAAGTCCTTATTCAGGTCCTAAATAGAAACAGCTAAGTCAGATCACTGGGTTTATTTTAATCAATTTTAGATCTGGGAAAAAAAAAAAAGACTGGCGAGCTAAAAATCTTTTCTTTTTTTTTTTTTCTGGTGGGTTTTTTCACCTTTTTTTTGTTGTTTTTTGGGGAGCCCCATCGCTGCAGCAGGGCCAGGTAGTGCTGTGAGTGCATTGGGAGAGATGCTGGATCAGGTCATGGCCCCAACACCACAGACACACCCATTTTTGGCTTTCTACATCCCCTGAGGAGAGGTTGTGTGAGACTGGACCCCTGGAACCTCTCCCAGGCTAGCGCAGGCTTTTGGGGAGATGCTGCCTGGTGGCTCTGTGGCTCAGTTTCCCCACCTGAATGGCAGAGGGGATGCTCCCTGCGAGCCAGGCTGGCCCTACAACTGCCAGCTGTCCTTGTGAGGTGCGGGGAGCTTGGGGATGTGTGTGTCGCACCGGGATGCTGCCCTGTCCTTGGAATGAAGTGTGGTCCCATTGCACAGCTCTTTCTGCTCTGCTAATCCCCCTGAGGGGTGAAGCAGAGCCCTCCCGCTGGGCTGCAGGGTCTTTCCCTACTCCGGCATGGACTGTTGTAAGTGCACACAGATGTGGCTGTCCCCTGGGTCATTGCAACCCCGACCCGATCCTGCTGGCAGGATGCTTCGAGGTGCCCAGGCTAGAGATGCTCAGCTGTGTGGGCACCAGGGATTTGCCTTCAGCCATTCCCAGGATTCATCCATCCGTGATGGACAGCAGTACCCCTGACTGCTGCCTCGAGCTGCTGGAGACCTCCTCTCCTCAGGAAACACAACATTGCCTCTCCCAAGGAGAAGGGAACTGATGCTGGGTGTCTGTCCCTCTTGCTGATGCACCCAGCAGGCATGGCACCCAGCACCCATGGAGCGCGGCACCCAGCCTGTCTTCTCTGCTGGTGGCACAGTACTGTCTTGGGCTCTTGCAAGTGTGGAAGGGGTAGAAATCTTTCTTGCTGCCCAAGTGACCCATCTTCAAAATGTGCAGTGCTGGAGGATGGCAAAGGGCTTTGACCAACGGTTGATGGAAACGTGGTGGAGGAAGGACTTGAACCTGCTTTCTACTGGTAGCCCTGCCCACTGGGATGTCTTGCTGTGTCTGTCTGACCCCTGCCAGCTTGAAAAGGTGGAGGAGAGCAAAAGCTGCCCTTATTTATTAAGAAGATGCTGGACTCTGCCACTGACATCCATTCCCTTGCTCTGACTCAGTTTCCTTCTCCGTGTCAAACACAGGAGGATGTTTTTCCTCTTCTGTCACCCAGTGCTTTGGGATGGGTGAGATGGAGGTACCCAGGAGAGGCTCTGTAAGGGGCATTTCCCTCCAGACAACGACAGATACCAGCTCCAACGCATGCAGCCTCCCTGCGCACAGTCCTGCTGCTTTTCTTCAGCTGCTATTAAATACCTGCTGTGATGACGGTAATATTCCACACAGAGAAGGCGGCAAAGAACAATCAGGGGCCGGAGCTGACCTGGCAGCTCTCCCGGGCTGGTGGCACACAGGGCTCTTGCTCCAGGACTGGTGATGCCATCTCAGCCCCATGAGCAGCCCAGCCAGGCAGATGGATGGTGGGATCCCTGGTGAGGTCACACCACCAAAATGCAAACCCTCTTCTTAAAGCTCTGGGGCTGGAGCTGCCTGGTAGGTGCTGCCTTAAGGACGCTGGTTTTCATCTCTCTGGTGGGGTGCTGAAACGCTGCCATCCTGCTTACTGTATCAGCTGTAATTATTGTTGGAAAGGCAGAATGGAAACGGCTTGTTTAGTTACATTTCATTAAGAGGACTTCATCTGAGGGCAGGAAACAAGGAGGTTTGGGCTGTATGAATATTTGAACAACTCCTTCCAGCAACATAACCCCCTTTCACACATACACCCATCACACGTGGACAGATACCTTGAAACATTTCCCACCGCATGCAAAAAGCATTCAAAGCCCCCATCCCCGGTGTGGGGGCAACGAGAGCGTGGAGTGGCTTTGTCCATTGGCAGAAGCTTTGCTCATTTATAAGGCTTGAAGCCTTCAGCTCTTTTATTTTCTCAGTAAGCTGAGCCCTGTGGGGCTGGCGGCGTTTCCTGGGCAAGAACCAGTAACCAGAGATGGGCACCGCTCAGGTCAAGGCTCTGATCTTTGGCAGAGTCGAGACATTTCTTTCATCTCGAAACTTTAGTTTCATTGACGTGGTGCAGAGCCTAAGCACTTCCAGATGGGACACATCGGGAACCAGGTGCCGGTGTCTCAGCAGTGGCCACGTTTGGGCTGACCCCGTTGCTGAGGCTGTCCCAGTGCTCCCGCAGCCAGCTGGTCCCCTGGGACCATTTCTCCTCCCTTTGCACAGAACAGGGCAACACCCAAAAAGGCAGAGTTTTAACAAATGCGTGAGCTGCCCCGTGCAGGGAAAATTGGGGTTTTTAAATTGCATTTGTATTTTTCTTTATCACACATCAGGTTTGATTCTTAATGCCTCTGGATGCGGGGGGGGGTGGTGGCTGTGCAGCTGCTGAGCTGAAGGGGCTGGTGCTGTTGGAAGGGAGATTGATTACATTTCCAGATGAATAACTGCAGCAGATAAAGTTCAGGGCAGATAAATATAGGTGAGGGCTCCTTGTGCGTAGACTAGAAAGAGGAAATACCATTGTGGTGGGTTTTTTTCCCCTAAATCGAGGAGCTCCATCGGTGATTTGCTGGGGGTGGGAAATGTCAGCCTGCTCCTGAGCACTTTTGGAGGAAGGCGGGCTGATTTTGCAGCTGAAAAATATAGATGAAATATGATTTTGTGGCCTGGATAACCGCTGTCTCGCTCAGAGGGGCTGGATAGAGCCAGGATGCAGCCCCAGGCTGCCTGCTGGCCTTTCTTTGCTTCGTGGCATCACCTCTCCCGCCCCGGGCATGGCAGGGAGGGTGGGGAGTCCGGTGTGAACTCCCCACCCTGCTCTAATTCTCGTTGGAGAGCTGAGTGATGAGGCAAGACAGCAGAAATTGGGTTACTCTCAGGAGTGAGAAGCTCTTCCATGGGCACTGGGAACCACTCGCTGTTTGCAAGGAGCCTGAGCTGGGGTTTTTGCACCCCCTTTGCAGTACGAACACCTGGTTGCTCTGAATCTAATCACCTGTAGATCTATTTTTAAGGTGCAAAAAATCTGGGTATTTAAGCATCAAGCAAGCAACACTTGGCATTTGCACATCTCTCAAGTGCTGATTAATTCTCTCTTCATCCCCAACACCAGGTGCCTTCCCTGAGTTCCAGTTCCAGGAAATCACTGCACTTTACTGGGAACCTGCTGGCTACAACGCTAGCCCTGCACCCCAGGCACTCCTTCCCGAATCCCTTCTGGGTTTTGCTTTTGCATTTTGTCTTCAGGACGGTCTCAACAAGGATTAACCCCCTTGCCAGAGTCCATCCCGGCTCAGGGGCTTGCAATAAATGGGGGAGATGGGCACACAGTGCATGCAAAACCTTGCTACATCTCTGCCTTGTTCTTAATACACTGGGCATTAAGTTGTTGCGTCTCAAGGGCTGGCGCCACTGTAATATTTTGTTAGTGCTACTGCCTGCCCCGTCAGTGCTTTAATACAGAAGAGCTGGGAAATCCGAGCAGGGTGGGAGCAGGATTAGGTTTCCCCCGCCCTGGACAGGCAGCGTGGCTGGCCGAGAACAAGGTTGCCAGTGTCCGAGGCACTGTGCATCAAACCATCCCTGCAGCTATTCCCCCTTTCCGCTGCTGGGGTTGTGAAGAAAAATTGAACCTGGAGAGACCTGATTGCTCCACAGGGCTCATGGGCATCGGGTGCATGGCAGTGGCTTTTCTCCAGCTGCAGTGTCTGTCCTTCCCTGGCCATGAAGAAGGGAAGCAAATGGGTTCCTGTTGGCAGCAAATAGGGTGGGAAGGGGGAAAAGAAAGCTCCTTCCCTCTCTAAGGCTGGGAGAGTAAATATTTTCTCCTCACGTGGGAGCTGGTGGGCTGGTGGAAATGCTGGTGTTGCCCTTGGGTGACCTGGGAAACCTGTAATCAGCCCAGCCATCTGGCTGGGGAGATTTGGATGTGCGGAGGAGCTCAAGCTGTTGCCAAAAAGCCACCCAGCCATCGACAGGGCTCATGCTTGGCTGCATCCAGGGCTGCAGGTGGCTTTGCAAGGCTGAGCCTCTAGTGACCAACCGAAAGCAATAGTCCAGTTCTTGGGACTGGAGAAAACCCCTTACAAGGCCAAAATAACCAGGGAGCCATTTATTTTCACCTACTCATGATGGGCAACAGGCAGGAGGATGCCTGAAGGTGTCATGTTAAGTGGGAATAATTAGTTTAGGTCCCCACCAAAAGCCTCTCAGGTGCAATTAGGAGAGTAATTAGGAGAGAAGAGGCTGCTTTCCAGCAAGGTGCAGCACCCTAGGTCTTCCCCACCCACGTTCCCCTGCAGCTCCTCCTCATCAGGTTTGTTTTTCTATGGGACAAAGCTCTGGGTGTGCAAAACTTCCCACTGAGCTTCTGGCATCTGAGCTCTGGCCACCACGGCGTTTACACGGCTGAAAACCTCCAACCTGCATAACAGGGTTTTTAACCTCTCTTTAATGTGATGGAGGCCCCTGGCATCATTCAAGTCTCAATTTGATTTTTTTAATATCCGCTCTAACAGCGAGGGTCTCTGGTGTGCTGGGGCTGTGGCAAGGTTAAAGCAAGCTGCAGATTAAACCACCAAGCCCTGAGCAGACCTGTCCCTCTCCAGCTCTGCCTTCCAGCTCATCCCTGCTGTCATCCCACATCAGGAGGTCGAGTCCTGGTTTTAGAGGACTTGTGCCTTTCTCCCACAGTCCTTGGGGAAGGGGGAAACTGAGGCAAGGGCTGATGATGCCCTTTCCCACAGTGTGCTGCCCACCAGCACTAGCAGACATGATCTAATCCATGGAACAAGGGGTTATAATCTCCACCTCCCCTGGGAGGCTGCCTCCCTTTTTAGATGTCTGGCTGGTGGGGAAACTGTGATTTTTCAGCCCAGAGTTTCATCTGGGGAGATGGGGGAGCAGAGAAACACGAGCTGCTCGGACAGTGGGCTGTGAGACATGGCTGCCCCTCTGCAGAGATGCACCGTGGTCCCCAGAGCCCTGGGGATGGGAGAGGAGTCCCTGCCTGTTTGCATCCCCTGCCCTGCATTATTTGCACCTATTCTGCAGGCAGGTAAACTGAGGCACGTGATGACTTGTCCCCTGTGTGTGCCACCTGAGCATGTGGCTGTGCCCACAGCTCCCTGCCCCTTGACAACACCGAGGAGGTTTGTCTTGGCTGAACTCCACCACCATGGCCTGGGTGCGGAGCGTGGGACTGGCTTCACCCCAGCTTGGGTAGGGCGAGCACCCCTGGGGGCTGCTCTGTGCTGCTGGGTCTCTGTGGAGGAGCTGGAGGCAAGACGGGGAACGTGTGAATCCCAAAATGCCAATTAGCAACGTCCTGCTGCCAGGAGGCCGTCGGGGAGGTGTTTAACAGACAGCGGCAGTCCCTGTGCCAAGCGCTCGAGGAAGGGCACAGAAAGATGTATATATATATAAAGTCCTATTTTGCAGCTCTATGGAGAGCTGAGTCTCAGGGAGGGGAGTGAGCACTGAAATGCGCCTTTGTGGAAGGTGAGAAAAGCTCAAGACAGTTTTGCATGTTAAGCTGCAATAGGATTATGGAGCAGAGCAAATTAAATCAATTCTGTAATGACTGGGGGAGTTCCTGCTCACGGCGGCGGCTCCCGAGTCCCAGGAAGGAAATGGTGGATGGAGCCGGGGGGCTGAGACCCACCGTGAGCATCCGTGGATGGTGGGCTGGGGTCTGCGGGCAGTGTGCCGAGAAGGGCAGGATTTTCCCCTGGCTGCCTCTGTCGCCATGGCAATGTGCAATCCTATGGGAATTAATGAGTCTGGAGCACACTGTGAATCCTTTGGGGTGGAAAAGAGATCTGCCCAGCCAGGTAAAGCAGGGAGGTGGAGGAGGGCAGGCGCCCCGGCTGTCTGACCCCTGCCTGTCCCTGCCTGCTAGCCTGGCTGGTTTTGCTCCATCCCATGCAGGCTGTCCCCGTTGCCCGCCCTGGGTTAGCAGGATGCTCACGGTAGGAGGATGGAGAGCACCCTAGGTTTGGGATTTTTCAGCGAGCAGGTATCATGGTGCTCCGGGCTGTGGCACGGCACTCTCCCCACTCCTGGGGACCAAGGCGGGTCTGTAGAGCCCAGCTTTGGCTTGGCTTTTTCCCTATGCTGGCTCACCCAGGCTTGGGGAAACCTCCACCTCCACTCCCACATCTGCCGACAGCATCATTCCCAGCCAAGTGCTCCATCAGCTGTGGCCAAACCCACAGCCGTGGGGCAAAGGGCCATGCTTTGAGCCACTGTGGATGCAGCAGGAGCCAAACACGGCAGTTCCTGGGTGTGCTTAGGGCTTAGGGGGAACCTGTCACCCCAGGGGAACCCCAAGAAGCCACCTCAATTACCCAACGTAATCCCCGCCGACGCGTGGCAGAGGCTCGCTGGGCTCATTTGTGACTTTTCATGTGACGTTTTGCACATAGCAGGAGGTAGGGACTTTTTTGTGTGTGTTTGGCTTTTTTTTTCTCCTCCATCTCCCTGGAGGTAAAAAGCAGAGCGTGCTGGGAGATGAGGTGTTAGCAACAATTTATGTCGGAAGGTTTGCTATTTTTCATGCCAGCCCTGGCTCGGGGATATTTATTGTGTAGTGGGGAAGGATCTGGCACTAATCCATTGAAGAACTGGGATAAAAAATGACAGTGGAGACAGATGATCCCAAGGAGGAGGAGGAAGAGATGCTGTTTGAAGAGCTGAGCCTGGTCCAGATTACCTGGACCTAGCGGTTCGTTATATTCCCTGAGCAAGGATTAAACACTCACGAGCACAAGCGTCCAAATGCCGGTTTCAGGATGCGCCTGCACCCAGCCTGGCTCCTCGCAGTGTTGCCTGCATTGGCAGCAGAGAATCGATACAAAGCCAGAATAATTGCTGCTCCTTGGTAAATGTTAATGATTATTTTACTTGCATAAAATAACCGGCCTATTAAATCAAAATGCACTGGGGCTTAGGCAGCTGTTATTCAGGGGCTTAATTAATCTGAGAAAGAATGAAGTTACACAAAATATCTGGCTACTGCTCGCCTGAGCTCACACCACCTCTTGCGAGTGGGATTTCTGCTGGTTGTAAGCATCAGCCCCTGGGTTTCCACCAGCATCGTGCACCCCCAAACTCCAGCTCTGCTGTGGCCCTGCCTTCTAGCCCAGCCTCCTCAGCTTTGTCACAGCCATCTCCCTCTCAAGCAGCTTTGGTGGTCTCTAGCAGCAAAATCTTGGCTGGGGCTGACCATGCTGAGACATCGAGGTCTTTTCCCAAAGCAGTGGGTCCCGGCGACACTGAGATGCTGTCTGGAGCAGCTTTCCAACAGATTTATTTTTAACTCACAGCCTTGGATCGAAGAGTGGAAATTCAGTGATTTTTTGTAGTGGGAAAAGAATTGTGGAGTCTTTAAGGTTCAGAAACAATGTTTTCTTTCCAACTTTATGTGCAAGTTAATATTATTTCAACTGTTTATGGTATCACTAAATCACATATTGGGATGAGTTATTAAGGTTTTCTATATAAAACACCAGAAAAGTGCTTTCAAGGGGTGATTAATTGAAAATATCCTGTGGAAAATATCATAGAAATAATCTTCACTTTTCCTGCAATATGTTCTCAGTTCAAATGTGTTTTCCTGGAGAAAACAGCTTTCTGCCCCTGACGGATTGCTGACCCTGGCTGCCTCATTCCGAGCTTTCCAGCATGGCCAGATTCAGCATCTCCCTTGAAGGACACGGCCCGGGTTGCTGTTACTCTTGCACGCTGCCATCGCCACTTGCATTGCTTCATCCCGGCAAGGGCAGTCTCCTGCCCACCTTGTGCTCTCCCCTTGCCCTTGCAGCACGCAGGGCTGCGGGGCTGCTGCTGGGAGCAGGGCATCTGGGCTTCCCAAAGCTCTCACTGGGTTGAAGTGCAAACAGACCTTTAGGGCTTTGGCTTTCTGTTTTTTGCTGTTTGTTTTGCAAACAGGATAGGATGCAGAGACAAGAACCTGTGCTTGGCACCGAGGGATGGGATGGCAAGCTGGTCCTCGTGGTCACCTGCAAACCCTGTCCCTTTCTCCAGGCTGCTTTCACACTGATTCAATCTTCCTTTTCCTCCTTATTCACCCACCTGTGGGGACGTGGAGCAGGCTGGTCCCCTTGCTCTCCACATGCATCTTTTCCCCTGCCTTGGCCCCGTCTCATGCCCCAGAGTTGTGCCAGAGGCTGCTGGGTGGCCATGGACACCCATATCATGGGATAAAATCGCCTCCATCTGCAGCTTGCCATGCTGGGTCCCCCTGTGGCAGGAGCCTTCTTGTCTCGAACCCCATGTGTGGTGCTGGGGCTGCAGCTGGAGGCAGTGGGAGGAGGCACGTGGGCTCCTCAGGCTGCGATGCTTTCCTTGGGTTCGCTTCGCCTCTGGAGTTGCTCAGCTCTGCTCGCCGTGCACGCTGCCAACAAGCCTTACACACATGCTGGGGAAAGGACTTTACCACCTAGCTTCGACCCCATCACCACCAGCCTGAGCTCCAGGCACAAACCAAGCCTGCATCCTGGCTGCCTTAGAAACTACCAAATTTCAGCTCTAATTTTTTCCTTTCCGATTCCCTCAGGGAAAACTCGTGATCTTCTGTCCACAGCTGGGGGGGGATGAGAAACATCCACGGCCTTCAATCCCTTCCAACACCCAGACTGGGGCAGATAACTCCCAGCCAGGGCTGCTGGGGTGTAGGGAGATGCTCTGACCCTCCGCAAAGTCCTGCAGACAGCAGACGCCAGGACTCAAGTCAGGATTTGTCACTCTCCCCCTGCCCGACTACTCCCCAAGGAGCTCCTCCGTCTTTTCAGGGGTGGCTCTTCTCCCCCCACAGCCCACCCCATGAAGCCATTTAATTCCTTCTTCCCCGTGACACCCCCCGGGGAAGCAGATCCCAGACCCGATTCAGGTGGTTGTGCTGGAGGACACCACCCATCGCCCCGCACCAGCAATGGCTGCGTCGCCATGGAGGAGGCAGTTTCCATAGCGACCGTTGCCATGCTGATGGCTACCAGCAAAGGGCCTGAGAGCATCCCAGGGAGGTTCACCAGCCTTTCTCCGTGGTTAAGATGGATTGATTTATAAGGCTGCCTTCCTCCTGGTGTGAAAGCCAGACACTCAGCAGTGGATGTTGCTTTTGCAAGAGCAGCACATTTTGGGTTTAATGTTTGGGGAATTTTAAGTCTTTGTGAAAGCCCTGCTACACAGTGGGAACACCCTAAAAAATATAATACCCTAATCCTCCCTGCCTAGGGAAGGAGGGATGTACAAGCAAGAGCGCACGGAATTGAGGAAGACCCAAACCAGCTGGTCCTCATCCCCCAGGACATGTACACCGATGCAGAGGGGTCTGTAGGAGCATGTTTGTACCATATGTGAAGGTGGCAGGCAGATCTTCTCTGTGCCTTGGTTTCCCCATCTTTTAAGTACTCAAATCCTCTGGTGTACACAGAGAGCTGCTCGTGGGAGGGCTGAGGGTGATCTTTTACCTGAGCTTTAAATGTTTTCACCTGTACAAGGGTGTTGCCCACCTTTGTAAAGGGAGGGAAGAGGGAGGGATGGAGCTTCTGCTGTGCTGGCTGAGTTAGATGCCCGTAGATGATGGAGAGGGACTGAAGCCTCTCTAATCTCCCTGCTCAGCTCTGATAGTGCCAGGCCAAAGGGCCTGAGCTCTTGCTTGCTTTCCAAGGCTCTTAGTGCAGGATTTGGGTGTGACTTTTGCTGCTGTGGCTCCTTGGCTGCCATTCCCAGTTGGTCTAGCCAAGCTGCAGAGGGGAGGCATCGAAGGGGACAGCGAGCAGCTGGGTGAGTGCTGCTGCCTGCTGATCTTGCTCAGCCCCACGGCAGCTGCAGGGGCAAAAGAGTCCTCGGGGGTCAAGGGGAGGATGTTTTTCTTATCCAAGCTCAGTGTAGTGGCCCTGGCACCTCCAGGGCTGCTGACATCCAAATCTTTTGGGTCTGGCACTTATTTTGGGTTGTTTCAAGTACTGGAGGAACATTTATTGAAATTTGACTTTCTGACCCTGCCCTATGGAGAGTGCTTTGCATCAGGGCTTGCTGTTGTAGCAGCAGAACTGTGACCTTTCTGGACATTGGAGGAGTGGGAATAGGGCAGGTGGCTGGGGTTTGGATGATGCCTGAGCTGGGTGCTGGCCCAGGCTGCCCCGGTGGCTAGCATGGCAGTGATGGGCTCATAGGCTGAGCCACAGGGATGTGATACAAGTGGTTCCTTTTCTTCAAGACAGTCCTGAGCATGGCCCAGTGGAGAGCCACCACCTTGCAGGGCACATTTAAACCTTTTCACCTCCCATGGACTTGGACATCGCCAGCCGATGTCTTGGGCCCTGGTGCCTCCAGCAGCTTCACCTTGACCCCAGTTTAATTTCCCTAATGAAGCCCGGCTGGGGGAAGCAGTGCTGAGCTGGTTAGCAAAACTCCCTGCCAAGAGCCATTAGCTGGGAAGCTGTAATTGCACGGATGGGGACTGCTCGAGCTGGCTAATCAGTGGCCCTCAGCATCCTGCTGCTGGCAGCGCAGGGCAGGGGGTGGCATGGGGCAGGGGGCACTGGGACCAGGACATTGCACTGGGGTTTTCTCC
>JAVJGI010000040.1:120434634-120497570 GCA_035590275.1 Ibycter americanus
ACATTTAAACCTTTTCACCTCCCATGGACTTGGACATCGCCAGCCGATGTCTTGGGCCCTGGTGCCTCCAGCAGCTTTACCTTGACCCCGGTTTAATTTCCCTAATGAAGGCCGGCTGGGGGAAGCAGTGCTGAGCTGGTTAGCAAAACTCCCTGCCAAGAGCCGTTAGCTGGGAAGCTGTAATTGCACGGATGGGGACTGCTTGAGCTGGCTAATCAGTGGCCCTCAGCATCCCGCTGCTGGCAGCGCAGGGCAGGGGGTGGCATGGGGCAGGGGGCACTGGGACCAGGACATTGCACTGGGGTTTTCTCCCTGCCTCGACGAGCCTCTGTCGGCTGGCCCAACTTTGCATCAGATGCCTGGAGAGAGCTGCACAGAGGACCTGGGAGTCCTGTGCGTGTGTCCCTCCATCCCAACCATGGGAAGAGGCTGATGAAGGGGGTGGATGTGGCTTGCGTGACTCCCAGCCCAGGCAGGCATGAAGTTCATGCAGTGGAAAACCATCTTTTTGGGCTTGCAATCCTGGCTGGGGCAGCAGCCCCATCCCTCCTGCAGCAGCGTCGGGACAGTCCCTGACACCATCCCTGGGGCCAGGGGCTGCGAGGGACAGGTCCAGCATGCCCAGGGGGTCCTGCCAGCAGGCTCCCTCCAACCTTGCTCCGACCATGCAGAGCCTGCTGGGTTGAGGATAAAGTCTGGATGAATTTTCTCTTTTGGGACAAATCCAGCCAGCTGCATCTTTGCTGTGATGAAGGCTGTGACGGATGAGGAGGCAGCCACAGGTCAGGGGGTGGGAGGTGCCATCCGGCATGATTTGTGATTTCCCGGGCTGGCAAAATCACCGTTCCTCTCCCCTTCATCCCAATCATGCAAGGGGGAGCAGCCCCTTCATTGCTGGGGGGAGGCAGGGGGCCATGCACGGCTGCGGGGCTCGGTGCACGCAGAGCATTAACGATCTAAGCAGCAGTAAATCCAAATAAACACCAACTGTTCCCAAGATTTATTGCATGAGCCTGACCTAATACCATCAGGGCTGCAGCTGGGGCAGCCTGGCTGGGAGGAGGTTTACATCAGCACTTTGGGAGTGGAGCGACATGGGGGCTTGTTTGGGAACAGCCGTGTTCCCAACACCTCCCCCTCTGCACAGGGAATGCCTGGAGATATTTCACAGGTCTTTATTAATAAATCTTTGTAAAGCTTGGTGGACTGGGGCTGTGCTTGCTGCAGCCAGGGAGTCCCCCCATGCCTGGTCCTGGCTGTGTGGTTATTGAGGGGTTTATGCTGGGCAGATGCAATTCTAGGGTGAAGGATGCTGGAGAGGATCAAAGGGTTGCCCAGTATCCTTTCCTGCTTGCCATGCTTTTGTACCACCAGCTCCACCAGCACGCAGGAGCAGCTCGGGAGCATCCCCTGGAGACTTGCAGAGAAGCAAGAGAAGGGAAACTCTCTGCCGTCCCATGTTAAGTCCTGTTTCACCGTCTCTGAGCAGCAGGAAGGCTGCAGCTTTGTGAATGTTGCAATGCAACAGCAGCATGGTGCCTGGTTGTGCAGGAGCTGTCATTACATGCACTGAGCTGGCCAGGCAGCAGCTGGAGCTGGGCTGCTGGCGGGCTGCCCTGTGCCGCGGGCTGCTCGAGTCCCTCCTTGGTATAAACTCCACTGATCGCTGCCGATCCTCTGGAATCCACTTAGGACAAAACCTGGCTGAGAACATCCCTGCTCTCCTGCAGGCTGGCATGTGAGGGGCAGGCGTGGGAGAGATGTCTCTCACATCGGGGGAGTTGTCTCTGGAGAGCGAGTTTTGGCCCTGCAAGGTGTCTTATTGCTGTGAAGTTGTTCCTGCTGTAGTCAGCAGCTCCAGGAGATGGATCCCTGCAGGGCTGTGGCACAGATCCTGCTCCCTCAACCTGGAGGGAGTGACGTGCAGGGCAGGGGTGAGGATCTGAGGAGGAGACAGACCCAGAGGAAAGGTTCCCAGCTCCAAACATCTGCATCATGCCGGAGAGCCACTTGCTGCAGGTTGGAGCACAACATCGGTCGGTGACATGGGAGGATGCTGGAACCAGGCACCGGTGCCTGTGGATTTCTCACTGAACATGTGCTGAGCGGGGGGTGCTGGGCTCAGCTGCTGTCTGAGTAAAATACGGGGGTGGTGTTCTTGTGGGAAAGTCTGCTTTTGAGTTTGTTTTTGGATTGAGGGCTGGACAATTCTTACTGACACTTACCCATTTGCCCTTGCTGTGTCGCTCCAGGCTCTTCTCCTGGGCAAGGCAGATCCAGGACATGCACTGGTTCTGCTGAGCCTCCACCCTGTGGGATGGATGGATGGATGGATGGATCGGGGCTGGCATGGCATGCTGGAGCTATGTGCTTCCATTTTTGTTTCTTGGTCCAAGCAAGGGGGAGCCGGGAGTCGGTGGCTGAAACTGCCTCGTCTGGTTCCAATTTAAGGGAGAAACGGGCTCGATGGCGCTGGGCCATGTGGCTCCCATTATGGCGAGGCTTTGCAGGTCACGCAGAGAGAATCAGACTTCTTCAATGAGCTGCTGGTGACTGTGTATTTGAAACTGCAGGATGGTGCATCGTTTTTAGGGCAAAGACTGACTCTTCCCAGTGATTTGGAAAGTGTGTGGAGCATTGGAGACTGGCAGGATGTAACTGGTGCCTGCAGTGATAGCGGGGAGCGTTGCTATCGCTGGAGATAAAGGAATAGATCCAGCCAGAAAAAACTCATTAGCACTTTCAGGACGGACAGACACTTAAAAGCCCAATTCCCCTTGACCTTCCCAATAGATTGATGTCCCCAGGAATGTACTCATGCTGTCACCATGGGCGTATGACACAAGTGGTACATCTGCAGCACCCCAGTGGATGTACAGGTGGGGTTTGGCCAGCAGACATCTCCTTGGCTTGGGTACCATGGCAGCAATCAGCTCACAGCCCCTGGGAAGGGTCCTCCCACCACCCAGCCCGGAGCATCTTGCTGCAGCCGAGGGCTGCTGGGTTTTCTCTCCCTTGGCAGCTGATGGGCTCCAGGAGAAGAGATGTGGGGACAAAATGTAAATTAAGTCCCAGATTTCTATGTCATGGGACCTTCTGACTTTTCAAAACTCTTTTTGTTTCAATCTGGAATGAAAACAAAGAAACTTGAAGCTGTTGTCAAGAGGTAAAATGCAGTAATAGGTGAAGGGGACCCTTCAACCCCTTTATTTTAATTTTAAGCACTAACCTGGCTTTGTACATCTTGGAACATCTGATGCTATCTTGCAGATCAAAGCCTCCTTGTTTGGTTTGTAATGAAGTGTCAAACTGTTTCCTTGCAACACAAACAGGAGACACTTTGATCTGCAAAACAAGATGTTTAAGAGCCCTACTAGCAAGGGCTCTTCAAGTTTTAGCAGCACTGTAAAACAGTGGAATATTTGAAGTCTGATACTGTTTCATATCGAGATTTTCCAAGTTATGGCAGCTGATAGTGTGTGTTACTGTCACACCTGTGCCAGGAGTCACGTGAAAACCATCTGAACTAAAACAATAGTGAGCTGAAGAAGAAACTCATAATTTTTCTAACAGTTTCCGAAGCAGTTGTTGGTTTTTTTCCCCCTTTTCTAGAGGGCTTGTTTCCATGGGAAATGTTATTGGAGTCAATGTGAGCTCTCCACAAAACGTCAGCTGGTCTGAAAGATTTGCAGCAGCAAATTGTTTTGGGGAAAAAAAAATCACCCACGATTCTGGGTGGTTCAGCTGGAGAGCACTGCCTGTGCTCCTGCTCCCTTGGTCTTGCTTTTTCCTGGCCCTTTGAACCTGCGTGTCGTCCCGTGAGGGCTGTCTGGGGGGGTCTCTGCAGGCACCGGTCTGGATTTGGTCAGACTATTGCTGCTCACGCATCTCTCCCTGCTCGGCTGCAGGCTCAGCGCTGGCGCAATGAGAACTACGAGAGGCCCGTGGACCTGGAGGGCTCCGGCGACGATGACCCCTTTGGGGATGATGAACTGGACGATGTCTACTCAGGCTCCGGCTCAGGGTGTAAGTAGCTGTGGGGTTCCTGGGGAAGGGTCCCTAGGGATCCTGGGTGTGGGTTTTGGTGGGACTAGAGAGGGGCTTGCCATGGGATGTGAAGGAGGGGATCGCCCCTTATCCACCTCCAGAGCTGCCCTCCTGCCCTTCCTAGACAAAAGCAAAGGCAGTTGTCCTGAAGGTTGGGCTCAAGTGACTCCATTTCCCATTTCGTCTCTGGCCCTGATGGGCAGGATTAGCCCTTCCCCAGCACAATGGCACGTGCCATGTTATAGAGGTTTCATTGAATCCGGAGAGGGGCTTTGGCCACCGCGTGGGCATTTACAGCCCTTGGGTTCTGCTGAGCCCAGAACCAGTCCATGCTCTCGTGTTTTTGGTGTGTGAGACCAGGTGCATGTCAGCCCCGGGAAATGCTGGGGCAGCAGCAGCTTCACCCTTTGCTCTTCTTTCCCCTCTTTCAGATTTTGAGCAGGAGTCGGGGCTCGAGACGGCAGTTAGCCTCACCACGGACACATCCGTCACACTCCCCACCACGGCAGCTGTGCTGCCCATCACCTCAGTGCAGCCTGTGGCAACCCCCTTTGAACCTTTCCCTGCTGAGGACACCACCCCCGAGCAGACAACCAGCGTCTTGTATATCCCCAGGATGACAGAGACACCAGTGATCCCCAGTTGGAAAGCAACCACCACCAGTACCACTGCCAGCGACTCCCCTACCACCACAACCACCACCACGGCCAGCACCACCACCACTGTGGCCACGACCACCACCAGCACCACCATAGCCACTGCCAAGCCCACCACCATCCGGAGATTCCTGCCCCCTTTTGTCACCAAGGCAGCCACCACCCAGGCCACCACCCTGGAGACACCCACCACCTCCATCCTCAAGACCAGCACACCAACAGAGGTGGCCACATCACGGCTTGTCCCCACCAGCACGGCCAAGCCCAGGTCCCTGCCAAAACCAACCACCTCCAGGACTGCAGACCTCACAGAAAAAAGCACTGCTTTTCCATCCAGTCCTGCCACGCTGCCACCCACAGAAGCCCCCCAGGTAGGAGGCAGGAGCCCTTCTCACCTGCTAAAGGGCTTATGGGCCATGTTTGAAGCCAAGTGATGGTGATGGGAAGCCTTTGGGGTTGATCCATCCTTAGCCAGTTGCTCAGAGGGAGGTCAAGCCAGGTTGGGCTCTTCCCAGCTCTGCAGAGTGGAACATCTGGCGAGCTGGAGAGGGGAGATTAAAGGGTGGGGGGTTTAGCGTGGGTACAGCGTGGTGATGGGGCTGGTGTGGAGCTGATGGGGGCACCCGGGGGTATGCCATGTGTCCCCAGTTCCACCAGCTCTGCCTTGCCCAGCTGCTCCAGAGCAGCTTCCCCAGGCAGGAGGGGAGCAGGGCTGGGGGTACCACCATCCCACGGGGAAAGAGTGGCTTTCCTCTGACTTTGGTGTCTGGGCTCATCGGACCATTTCCCAATTTGCAGCCTGTCAGTGGGAGGCCCAAAAGCTCTGCAATTATGGCTTGATGGTGCATTTCCAGCCCGTCGGGTGTCCTGAGCAGGGGATTTAATCCGCTGATCCATCTCTCATTCAGAGCCCCTCAGGGGCCCTTTGAAAACTGCTTTGAGTGAAAGGTGGAGTGATTTGTCTAAACTAGTCCCTCTTTTCTGCGTACGTATATGTATGTATAGTGCTCTGGGCTCTTGCTGACCTTCAATTAATCTCTGTCACAAAAACGCCTGCTTGTGGGAAGCAGTGAGCCATGCGCTCGTGCCGGGGGCAGCGTGACATTGAGACGGCTCCTACTCACCCGGCTTCATCCCATCGAGCACTTTGCTCATCCCAAATTGTAACGTCGTGAGGCAGACGTGGAGGGAGCAGTTTGTCCCGTGAAGGAGAGGGATCCCAGGGAGGTTTTGCTCGGGGATGATCAGTGTGGTCCAGCTCAGCATGTGGACACATCGGTCAGGCTGCCAGGACAAGGGGGAAGGTCACAGGGGGGATTTGGCCCTGAGGTAGCTGCAGGTGGGGGGATGTGCAGGAGGCAATGAATAGGTCAGTGTTGGGCTTGGGGGGGGGGATGGAGCAGCTCATCTGCCGACCCATGTTTGCTATCCAGGCTGGGTTTGCCTCCTCGCTACAGGGGCTTGGTCAGGGACCACAGCAGGGAGCTTGGCTGGCTCCATGTCCTTGGTAAGAAAGACCCATCTTCCTGCTCCTGCCCCATGCTGCGGGGCTCCAAGCATCAGAGCAGGTTGAAGGGAGAGGGAAGAGATCCCCCCTGGGGCTCGCCCAGTGGCATCTGATCCTGACACTTGCTATGTTGCTGTAGCATGAACGGTTGCATCACTTCATGTCTAGCGAGGAGGTGTCTGTGAGATGTTTCCGCCAGCTGTCAGTCTACACTGGGGACAGAGCCCAAAGGAGGGGCTGGGATGTGGGGCTTTCTTTAGGGGAAGCTACAGGGAACAGGTGGGAATTTGTACATCTCGAGGGCACCTGGGGTGGGGACAGACAAAAATGGTCCAGCTCAGCCACGGTGGCCTCAGCCTTTTGATGACCATCAAGACATGAGGTTGTGTTGCTTGCTTGCAATATAACCATCCGCTTCAGTAGTGCAGGGAAAGGACACCCCAACATTATCCCCCATATTCACTGCTGAGAGGGCCACCCTGTCATTGGTACTGTGATGTCCTTCCTCTGGACACATCAGAGCTGCTGGAGGCAGGAACCACCCTTTGGTCCTTGTCCCCTGCTCCATCTTGTCCTTTCTCCCAGATGGAGCCAGGGGAGGTGACGACAGTCCTTGACAACGAGCTGGAGGTCCCAGTCAGCAGCGGCCCCAGCGGGGACTTTGAGATCCGGGAGGAGGAAGAGACGACTCGTCCCGAGCTTGGTAACGAGGTGATGGCTGTGGTGACGCCGCCATCGGGACCCGCGCTGGGCAAGAACGCAGAGCCGGGGCTGATCGACAACACGATAGACTCTGGTAACTCGGCCGCTCAGCTCCCTCAGAAAAACATCCTGGAGAGGAAAGAAGTGTTGATAGGTGAGACTGGCAGCTGCGGGCTGGTGTCTTTGGAGGGGGGACAGAGAGCTGGGCTGCCCATGCCCCAGGAGAGGGGTCGGTCTTTGGCAGGGTGTTGGGATAGTGTGGAGCCTGGGATAACCCACGCTCATCTGCCAAAATAACTCTAGGGCCTGTGCTGGGTGGCTCCCAGGGGTCTTCATGTCTTTGCCAGGAGTGTGCAGAGTTTGGTTTTGCTAAGATGGGTTTCCAGGAAAAAAGTAGGATGTTAGTGGAAAGATGTGCTACAGTGCTGGCTGAATACCACCTGGCCACTCCTGACTGCAGGGGGGGAGAGAGGTGCCCTGGGAGGGCCATTTGTCCCAGCTAGAGGGACATCAGAGATGGGGCAGAGATGCCAGTGTCCCAGCTAAAGGGAGCTGGAGGTGATGGCATGGCAGAACATTTATTGTTCTGGTGGTCGTCAGCTGATTGTGGCAGGTGCTGGCAGGTGCCCAAATGAGCAGCTCTTTGGGGGACTTTCTGCACCCTCCTTGCATGAGGTGACAGCCTGTGCAGGGACCTCTGCCTGTGCCTGAGCTGCCTCGTGCCAGCCCATCACCCACCGTGCAGCTGTAGAGCAGACACCTTCGCCTCCTACCCACCCTTCAGCATCGCTGCACTTGGGAGCTTGCTGAAGCTCCTTGAATCGTGCGATTGCACCTCACCTTCGTTTTCAGTTTTCTTAACCATAGATTTCAGGAGAAAATTTTCTCACAAACTTGCAAAGCACAAACCCAGGCTGGAAACCAAAATGTTCCCCCCCTCAATATTTGTGCTGAAAGACAGGCTGGGGCTGCGGGGCGGCACTGATGGCCGTGGCACTTCTCTGTGTTGCAGCGGTGATCGTGGGCGGCGTGGTGGGAGCCCTCTTCGCTGCCTTCCTGGTCATGCTGCTCATCTACCGGATGAAGAAGAAAGACGAGGGCAGTTACACGCTGGAGGAGCCCAAGCAAGCCAACGTGACCTACCAGAAGCCCGACAAGCAGGAGGAGTTCTACGCGTAGAAGGAGAGTGTGGCGTGCCTTGCGCTCCCTCCCTCCCCACTCCAAACTCTCCCTCTTCCTCTACTTCATCCAGTCTCTCTCTTTCTCTCTCTCTCTCTCTCCTTTTTGGATCAGACTGTGAATTTAAAAAGCAAAACCCGCAACAGCTAAAGAAGAAAACACATCTTCGGCATGATGAAAAATCAAGCTCCCAGAGCATCGCTGAGTTCAGACCGAGTACCGCTGGCTTTTCTGCCAGCAGGAGGGACGGGACAAAGAGCCAACGCCAAGGAACCTGTGCCCGGGGAGCGCCCTGGCGAGCGCGGGACGGGGCAGTCAGGGTGCCGATGGCGGCTGGAGGTCACTGGGCTTTTCCCACCAACAGAACAGACTCTGGGATCCGGACACCTTCTACCAGCCCTGGGGCGCAGGGGGATTGGTTTGGATTTATCTCCCCTTATTTTTTTTCCCCTTTGGGGAGGGAGGTTTCTTTCCCTCTCTCTTGTTTTTATTTTTTATTTTCTTTTTGAATGGGGTTGGTTGCTTTGCAGGAATTACCTGGCTCCCTGCTTCTGTTTGAAGAGAGGACGCGACTCTCAAATATGCTTCGAACCTTGAAAAAAAGCACAACGGGCTGGAATACCTGATGCCCTGGGATTTGCTCTTGGAGTGAGGGAAAAAAAAATACAAACACGGCCAGTACGCTGGAAATGATCTCTTTAGATCAACTCTTTGGAGAATTTGTGGAGCAGCAAAAAGCTGCATTGGGGTATCTCATGCTGCTCCCCTCCTGCCACCACCTCACTTCACTGCATCGCTGTGCACGGCCAGAGACCTTAAATCTATAGACACTGCGTGTTGCCAGCCGCTGCGGGGTTTGGATGAGAAGGGACCTTGCTTTTGCTGGGTTTTCACTGTGACCAATAAAACTCAGCTTGTGCAGTACGACCTACAGCACTGGTTTTAAAGTGGAGTGGGACGTTGCTTGGTGGGGAGTTGGCAGGGAGAGGAGTTGGAAATGGAGAACCTGACTCCTCTCCCCTGTTCCTTCGGAGGGGATAACAAAGCTCTACAAGGCACGAGATGCAGCATAAGAAAAGGAATGCAAAGCAGAGGCGATACTCTGTCCCCTTGGGGGTCGGGCAGGGGTCCCCACCGGGCCACTCACACCCAAAGGTGAGGAGGGTGAGGCAGAGCGGTGGCTTTCCACTGGTCAGCCCCAGGGCAGGTTGGCTGCTGCGTATCTTTTGCAAGACCCAGGATTGATGATTTGTGTTTCTTTTGTTGTTGCTTAAATTCCAGTATAACCCACAGGGCACCCAGGAGCCTGAGAGCAATAGATCCTGGAAGCCATCGTCACCCAAGTGCGGTGGTTTCCCCTCTGAGGCTGCCTAAGGTGCAGAGCAGCAGGGCCTGATCCAGAGCCCAACTGTGCCTTCTAGAAAGGCTGGATTTTTTTGGAGCAGGCTCCCTGCACAGAAAAGCCAATTAGATATTTCAATCAGTTGGCTTTTAATTAGCTGAAGTGCTGTTTGCGATACAGTCAAGGAGCTTTGTTTGCATGATGGTTGTGATCTCGATGGTGTCCCATGGAGACCTTGGTGTTGCTCTTAGAGCAATTTGAACGGAGGTAAAAATGGGGGGAAATGGGTTGCTTTAACTTGTTGCATCGTGAATTAACCTGCACAGACAGTGACACTTTGTCCCCTCAGGATGTTAGTGGATATAAGGATTTATGACCCTGGTGGAAGCTACAAGACAGCAGTGCTGCTTTATGTTAGGAATTTGAGAGGCCAAATGCTATTTTTTATATATATATATATACACACACACTTACATACATACAGTTTTATATATATATATATGAAATGAAATCCCTGTAAATTTTCATGGCACTGCATATGATGGCTGGATGGGACTTTGTGGTGTGAAGATGTGCGGTTTGGGCTACGCTCCCTCAGGGTGCGCAGTTCAGGGGCTGCGACCCAAAACACCCACCTGGTTTTACTTCAGGGCTGGGAGCGGAGCCCCTGTGCACAGGCCAGCTCTAAAATCCCCCTTTTAGGGAAGTCAGCCTCAAAATCATCATCGTTTTGGTTCTTTTAGTTTGTAGAAGATGGGGCTTTGGATGTCTTGGATGGTGGTGCTGAAAGGCAGATGGTGTAGTGTGTGTGTGTGTGCGCGTGTGTGTGTACACCCATCGCTTGGGTCCATCCTGGCTGCAGGGGATGAGGATGCTGTGAAGGGGGGGCCACACGTCTGAAGAAGGCTTGTGCCAACCAGCCAACTTTCTCTGACCTGCTCGAAGGGGAGAGTTTTGACTCCTGGGTTTGATGGTTTTGGGGTTTTCTTGTCCTGTTGGGATGACACAAACCGCCTTAGCTGTTGGGCAGTGGCAGGAATCAAGCCTTTTCAGGATTTAATGAGTTGGGCATGGCAACTATCAAGGCCACCCAAAGTCACCATCTTTTGGAAAAATGTGGACTTAATCTTTTGAGCTTGCATTAAAAAGAAAAAACCCACTTCCCAGCTTAATCTTTTAAATGCTGCTTTTCTTAGCTGCTTCCCTAATCTTCTTCATTCCATTTTTTTTTTTGCATTTAATAGTCTGAAGTTCTATAATACAATTTTTTTATTCACTCAAGCTTAACCTCGGTTCGCTCAGCTGGTGTTAAGTTGTAATCCTGGCACTTAAATCCGTTACAGTTTCAGAAGTGAGGAAGGCTGGAAGTGGGAGGGCGAAAGGAGGCTGGGCAGTGCTTTCTCCTGCAGCAATTAAAAGTACGAGACAACCACATGCAAAAATAGGTGAAGGCAATTAAACTGGCAATCAGAATTGACCAAAGTCTTAATTCATTGTACATCTGCTGCTTCCATGCATTTGCTGTATTGCTCTCTGCCTGGAGAGGGGATGTGAGCCCAAGGGGACTGTCTTTTGGGCTTGGAGCTCACCTTTTGCTGGTGATGAATTATGATGGAGCCTTTCCTGTTGCCTCAGCTCCCCAGAAGCACTGGGTTATTTGTTGAAGTTGATGCTTGGAAGAAATAAGCCTCGTCTTGCTGGAGGATGGCTGATTTTGTGCCTCCCTTGTAGGATAGAGTGGTTGGAGGGAGCTGAACGTGGGCTGCATTTTTTGGGGAAAGCCCATCTCCAAAAAATGCCGATACCATCAGCTGTCTGTTACCAGAGCAATGGGGATGGGTAAGAACCCTGAAGAAACCCAGATGAATAATGCTGCCAGGGTATGTAAGGGGGTTGTGGTGGGGGTGGGCTGCAGTGCGGCCAACCCCAAGGCTGTGCGTGGCACCATGTGAGTGTGGCACGTTGTGGTGCTGAGCCCGAGGCCGTGCCGAGGGCAGCGGGAGGCAGCAGGTGGGCAGCGGGGCATGGCTGCTCCCTCCAATGCGCTTCTGCACAGGCATGTGTGCCTCGCTGTGCCCTGGGGCTTTTGAGGGATTCCTGGTGCGAAAATGGACGGGGAAGAGGCGAGAAAGCATGGAGGGGAGGAATGAAAGCATCTTTCCTCAGCTGTTGATTTGTCTGCAGAACAAGTTTTTAGGAAAATTAACTCCAATGGTAGCTTGAGCATCCCCTGCATCATCCCCTTCCAAAGCCTGCCAGATTTGGCCTCATCCTCCTCTGCACAAATCCACCCCCTTCCCCAGCCTGTGTGTATCCCTTGTAGTGATACCATCCATGAACGGCTGCAGTCTGCCAGCTGGGGTAGTGCCCAGATGTGCTTGTCCTTCCAGCTGTGCGCCCCAAGGACATGGGCGGCCATGTGACTGTAGAGGACAACTTTTCCACTTGCTTTTCCGTTTCTTTTCTGCATGCTTCTGTGTGCTTGTGATACACCAGAGCTGAAGGAAGACTCTTTGCCATTCCAGTTTTGTAATTTTAGGAAAGCTGCAATTGCAAAGCGTGAAAGACGACGTTGGCTCCTCTCCCAGCTGCGTGAGTTTTCAGTCCCCTCTCTCCTGTGATTTGCAGCAAGCGTCACCTTGGAGGAGAACGATAAAGTAACCAATGAGTCCCGGGCCACATAAATAAGGAGGAAGCAGGAGGAGGGGGTCAAAGGGAAGGGAGGACCAGAAAATGATGTGCAAGAGCCCAGACAAGGGACTGGAAGCAGGAGGATGGGAAGGGCAGGGGCTGGAGTTGGTCCCCCCAGCCAGTGGCAGGACCCACCCCTGGAGAGCTTTTGCAGGGCTGGGAGTGAGTTGCCTCTTCCCTCTAAAAATCTCTTTGATTTTGGACCTTTCAAAAACAAGCAGCAGGACCCTGCACTGGGGTGGATCCTGCTGCAGGGAAGGCAATGGCACTGGGCTGGTTTGCCTCCAAATTTCCCATTCCCTCCTCATTTCGCTTGGTGGGTGCCAAAGGTCCCTGGGAGGGAGCTGCTTTGCTCCGCGTGAGCTTTGGCTCCTGCTCCCCAGACTCATAATTCAGAGCTATCCCACCCTTGCCATGAGTCACCAGCACAGAGGCTTTAATGGGAACAAAACCATTAGCTAAGAAAAAAGAATGGATTTTTTTTATTTTTTTTTTTTTTCTCCCCCCCAACCACCCTTTTTATGATTATAAGTGTTTCTGGGCTCAGAGGTTTTCTGCGAGGCTCTGGCAGCTCCTGAAGTGACATTGAGTTTTCAACACTGAAAGGTTTATTAGAATAACTGGCGTCTCACCGGGCACCTCGCCAGCTGCTCGGCTGGGCTGGAGCCTGCGGCGACAGGGATGGGTGTGTCGTGCGTGTATGTATGTATATATATGTGTATGTAATTAATATATATGTATATATGTATATACGTGTGTGTGCAAAGCACACACGCGTGCACAGGTTCAGTATAAATTCTGCAGCTAACGGGGAGGAGGGGAGGGTAATCCAGCGTTGTGTGCTGGGCTCCGCAGCCCTCGGACCCTGTCCTCTGCCGTGGGCTGCAGGATCGGGCCCCACGCTGCGGGCTCCTTCCTTCCCTCCCGCTCTTTGCCCTGTCACAGCAACGACCTGATCCCGACCACCTTGGTGCTGGGTCGGGGTCTGCCAAGGTGGGGGATAAGGAGCCTTTTACCGACTGCCGCATCCCCGAGGATGCCGAGGTGGAGCTCGGGATGCTGGCGAGGCAGCCAAAGCCCCGCCGAGGCTCTGTGTTTGCTCTGGCTTGTCCCACGTACCTTGTGCCTGCAGCTCTGCGGACAGATCCACACCCAGTCTCTATAGAGAAGTCTCAGTCTGGAGTGTACAAACTTTTTTTTGTTTTGTTTTGTTTCACTTTTTTTAACTATTATTTCTATTTTGGGGAAAAAGTCACCCTAGGAGAAACCCGTGTGATGCCCAGATGCTTTTTTTCACCCCACGTTCCAGACAGCTCATCCACCGCATCTCCAAAGACCTCAAGGGTACCAGTGACTTTACGTGCATAAGCTACCCCTGTTCTGGGTCCCCCTGGTCTAAGTCATAAAAGTACAGCTGACAATCAAACCAGACAGAACTGCTGACTTTAGGAAAATGTATATCCATTGCAGTTTGATAGAACTACTTTTTAAAATCACATGCTTATCTCTCACTAACACCCACCATCATGTCTCCAGGATAAATCGCCACCCATTGGTTCTTCTGTAAATAAACATGAAATGTTCTTGTATAAATTAAAAAAAGAAAAAAAAAAAATTTCCATTGATATACATCAAAAAAAATATCCCTTTCCAGAAGATTTAAATAATTCAAAGAAAAAGAAAAGCCCAACTAGTGAGCCCCACTTCACTTTTTCTTTGGAACTGATTTAAATTCCCAATAGAAGAATGAAAAATCTTTAACAATAAAAGAAACTACAAGTGTTTTACCTTTCAATGACTATGGGAGGGAAAAAAATGCATGTAAATATTTTTAATAGGAAACATATCTTAAACAGAACTTTTTTTTGTATGTACATAACTCTTCTAGAGTTTAGTACTTAAATTGCTTCATAGTGTCTGTTAAAAAACAAAAATAAAATAAAATAAAATGTTTGTTAATTGTTTTTGTTCTTACTCAATGGCCAAAACTTTAAAAATAATAAAAAAAGACTATAAAAATAATCTTTGCCAATGGATCTAGCACTGTAATGGTACTGTCTATTTTTTTTAATTATTTCTGTGCTGTGCCCATTTATAAAAGGAGGAAAAAAAAAATAAAGTCATTTAAACATTGTCTGCCCAGGGCTTTGCCTGCTTTCTTGCTGCGGACTGCCTGCCCCTGGATTTTTGTCGTGCAATGAAGGTGAAGGGAGAAGATCTCACTTGTTCTCAGGGCTCAATACCATCAGGCGAGGGATGGTGGTTAATTAATCGTCTCCATGGCAACTCTGCAGAGATGCTGAGGAGCCAGCAGCAGTGTGGACCACCCCAGCGCAGCCCGATTGTGCCTGTGCTGAACCATGGGGGAGGTTTGGATGCAGGGGGGTTGCTGCAAGTGATGCAGGTGTGTCTAACAGCACGGAGAGCCATGGAGCGCTGTGGCTGAGCCGCTGCATCCCCACCTCCCGCGAGTGTCACCAGCAAGCTGGAGAAGATGTCCAAGCTGCATGAGCCAGCCCCTCTCCAAGCGGGAGGTGGAAGCAGCCTGGGCTGTTGGCGTGGGGTCCGGCTCTCGCAGCTCGCCTTTCCAAAGCGATTCCTGGAAGTGAACGCGGTGAGAGATTTGGCAGCAATGCTGCTGGCCTCCGTAAGGAGCTACTTGGATGTATTTAATCGGCTCCTCTGTTGCAGAGGCCAGACCTCCGTGGATGTGTCCTGACTCGCAGCAGAAGGCACAGTTCGTATGGCCTCGTGCTGTCCTGAGAGTCAGCCCCAGCCGAGGGCAAACGCCGTGCCCCAGGAGCTTACCAGCAGTACTTCCCCAGCCCCACGGGCTGGATGTGCTCCATATTGTGTGACAGAAAATCTGCAAGCAGCCCTGGTGATGTACTGCTGGCACGAATTTCAGGGAACAGCACTTTGTTTAGGTTTGGGGTGTGTTTTTGGAAGTGTTGCTGGGTTTTATTACCAGCCTGGACCCTGCTTCCCTGATAAATCTCTGGCTAAAGGTTCTCAGGCTCCATCACAAAGTGCTGCATCCACTAAGAAATGGTTAAACTGCTGTTCTGTATCACCCATCACCGAGCCTGTAGAAAGGGTCACAGACTGCTACGGTGGACAAACCCCGTCCTTCCTTCTAGGCCAGGCAGCTCAGAAGTACCTTGCTGGATGGGGGCAGCAGACAGAGCCCCCGGATCACCTCCCTTTTTACCCCAAGCATTGGCTCTTGGAGCTGGGCAGGTCCTGGTTGCCACCAGCCCCTATGTACCCCCAGGACTGCTCCACGCAGCAGCTCTCACTGCCTACAGAAGCGTCTCAGATTTACCAGGGCCACCCATCCAGGTTTTCAAGCCTGTCCCCAGCCCCGGCAATAATGATTTCACTGTGCTGGCGGTCAGACTACCCGTACGCTTGGCAGCAGCCACAGCCAGCTGCCGTTACAAGTGAAGTGAATAACTGCTTGCAGTGAGGTGTTGGTATTCAGGCTGAAGGCTTGAAACAGCCTCTAATTATATCCCCGTCCCCATTTCTTGTATATTTTTTTTCCCCCAACGGCTGTTATGGGAACGTTCCCTTCACACAGCACCGCTGCAGACCCCCAGGATGTGATACATTAACCCCAAATGGTCCAAGTGGGTTTTTTTTTTTTACAGCTTAAGGGGCTCCCTGTGACTCCCTCCTTATAAATCTCCGTGACATGAGCAGAATGTCCAAAAATAACACTGTAATTGAGATTTCACCTTGCAAATTAACGGGCCCTAGGCACTAAGCCCTGCCTTGATTCAAAGGGCTTTTAGGCAGTTGCACGAGAACAGCCACGATGCACACCCAAGCGCCCAGTGCTGAGCACCTCATGCAGACACAGCTAGGAAGGAACTTCAGATACCAACCCTGAGCTGAAAAGAGCATGGAGGGAAACAAGACTGCCACCACTGCCCTGGGTAAACTGTCCTCAAAGCCTTCAAGAGCCAACAGCTGGAGCAACCACGGTGCCTACGCTCTAAAAAGCTGCATTGCAAAATATGCCAACTTTAAGGGTAAATCCAGGGCCCCAGCTTAACCTAAGCCTGGGGAGGGGAGATCCAAGCTTGTATGCAGTGCCACTGCTCCTTGAAACTGGGATATGAAGGAATAACTTCAAAGCAGTAACAACCACCGCCTGAGCTGAAATACAACATTTCCTTCTAGTCAGCTTGAAAAGGATTCTAAAAACACTGAAATTACTTGTAGTAGTACTAATGGGCTTCAGATGGGATGGGAAAATGCTCTGCTCAGGCTCCAAAGGAAAGGATTAAACAGCAGCAAGCCAAAAGGTTAACATTGTGCTTGGCTTTTTAGGCACTTTGATGACATGGGCTCTCGTGATTGGCTTCCAATCACGAGGAATTGAAAGATGAAGGCTAATTTATCCCAGATAAATGCAATGAGTGGTTTAGAGATGAGGTGGAACAGCTCTGCCTGCTCCTGTGCTCAGGGGGTGCGGGGTGAAGCAGGAAGGCAGCAAGGTCAAACCTGATGCCAGGGGCTACAGGCTGCAAGTCTCAGCCCTGAAGTCTTGTAGAGTCTTCACAGAGAAATGCAGGTACAGGTGAGAAGCCAAAGCAGGAGCTAAGGGATGAACAAGCCGATAGATACTTTCAAACAACCTGGACCCCATAAACATCTTAAAATCCTGGCTGAGCCATCTGGTAGCATTAGTTCCCACTGAAGACCAGTGAAGGACTCCCAAAATGTGGGAAAAGGTGAACCAGAGTGCTTTAAACTTCCTGGTTTACTTTATAAACTAGAAAATATTGGATGAAATAGTCACACTGCTTGTAAGCACCCTGAAGATGACAAGGACATTGGTCCTGATGGACTTGTCAAGAACTGATGTGTCAAATCCATCTAAGGTGCTTTTGTGACCAGGAACCTTGCTCTGTGCACAGGCAGGGGCCTGTCTGTGTCAAACATGGTCAGGGCAGGGAGGTTTTGTCACTGCCTCACAAGGGACCCTCAGGTACATGCAGTTACTGTAAGATGGGTGAAAAACCTGTTCGTAAGGTACCTGGGGAGTGGTCATCAGCAGTTCACTGTCAAAATGGACAGATGGATTGAGCAGACATCCAGACAGGGTCTCTCCTGGGGGTGGGTTTATTCAATATTTTCATTAACAATTGAATGATGGCATAACACGGATGACTATTAAATTCGCAGACAATACCTTGCTGGAAGGGACAGTGAGCACATCAGAGGACAGGCCTGGAATTTCAAGTGGTCTTAATAAATCGGAAAGGTATCATTAAAAAAATAAAAAAAATCATGTCCATGATCGGTGCAGAGGTCAGTACCACCAGAGAATAATTCACTACGGTGTCTCCAAGTACCCAACACAGAAACCTCAAGAAGGCAATTTGTCCTGCCTGTTTCTTTGCTGAACATAGCAGGGGTTGAGAGACTTTCTTCAAAGCAATTTAATGCATTCTAAAATTTGGGAGATAACATTTATTGAGATGCAAATCAAGGTACTGTGCATCTCTGTGATACAGAGCCAGCAAAATCACAGCAGACCACTATCAAGTGGTTCCGTGTGCCACATCCCTGCCTGCGCTTCATCCCAGGCCAAAGGCACGCCTGCAGGGGAACGCTGTCCTCTCGGAGTCACCAGCCCAGAGGTGTCCCAGCTGTCCTTGCCCATGACCCCTGGATGTGGCTGCTGCAAGGAAGTGGCTGCTATCTCGCTTAGGGAGAGCCCATGTGGCATCCACCACCCAAAGCCACCCCACTGGTGGCTCTTCCTTGCTGATGTGCCTCAAGCCTGGAAATAGGTTCAGGGCTCCTGAGTGCCCCTCACCGGGGCATCAGGCCACTGGGCCATCTTGCAGAGATATAGCCAAAGCAACAGTGGTACAGAAGGAGCATTTTGTTTTTTTTACAGCCATGAAAGATGTGTTAGTGTATCTGAAATGCAGCACACCTGCATAAACTCCCTTGCTGGTTCAGCTGGCTTTGGCTTTTTGTTGCCCATGCCTGCCGTTGAGATGTGCTTCTCTAAGGCAGCATTTCAAAGGCATGAGGGAGTCAGGTGCTAGGTTCTAGGGACATTGGCACCACAGGATGCCATGTGTGAAAGTCCTGGCAGTCCCCAGAACCTGCGCAGGCTCCCCAAGGTGCCCAAACACCATAGGATAAATAGGTGCAATGGAAGGGTGTTGCCAGGGGCTTGCATGCTGGATGGGGACCTGCTACATGAGCCATTGGGTCATGCTAGAAGGGAAGCGAGGCAGGGAGGGATATGAGCTGCTGCCTGGGATTTGCCAAGACCATAAACCCACCTAAACACTCAGTTATTGAAGAATGAGGTCAGGCTCCAATGCCTTCACGGCTTTACCCCTAGTCCCCATAGCACCGCCCCAGCACCAGCTGCATCTCAGCAGCGACAGAGCCACCCCCTGTTAGTCCTCAGAGAGTTACAAATCCTTCCTGAGCTTTTCTGCCTAGTCCAAATAAACAGTATTTACCAACTGCTCTGACTAATGCTGACTTACTGCTCCCAAGGCAGCTTTGCTGGAGGCAGTGATGGGCTGTCCTGCCTCATCCCAGGGAGCAGGCAGCTGCTGCTCTGCTCCCACCTCAGGATGCGGACATGGTGGGTCATCTCCTGCCTCCCTTTCCATCAGCTCCCTGGCAGGCCTGATCTTCTATGCACAAAGCCCTATTTTGGAGTCCTCTGCATTGCTGTAAATAAATCACCCCCACATCCTCATTCCCATCTTTTCCCATTTCTTCTGAGGTCCCTCCCACCCAGCTCATCTCTTGGAATCAACAGAACCCCCTCACCCAAGTGTCCTCCCTGTGTTTCCCCCCACCTTTTGTAGCTCCTGGACTCTTTCCCCTGCTTTCCAAGGTCAGGAAATCCTTTAAAGAAAATAAATATGTATGTAAAATAATAAAATCCCAGCAGAGAATGGCCGGATAAAACTCCTTGTCCTGGTCTGCAAGACAGGACTGCCTGATGGGAGTGATGGATATCTGGGCACAGCGGACGCCAGTGGCTCCAGAATGCCGCCTCGGAATATTTTTGGTCTATTGTACAGGATTCAAGAGAAAGAGCAGCCTATTCCTGCTCTGCGTGACAGCATTTCCTGAGCATCAGCAGATATTAATAGTAGCTAATACAGCAGTCAAACATTTCCTATTATTTACCTGCTTCAAGACAATTGGCATCTGTGCTGATAAACATACCTTTGGGATTTGCGCATGTCCCTCACCTACTCCCAGCGCTGCTGAGACGTGTTTCCTCCCTCCACCATCCAGGCGCTGTTTTTCCTGAGGCTGCATCCATCCCCGAGGTGGGGGCACAGGACAGTTCACCCTGTGTCCTATATCTGGGAGGAGAGAGAATTCCTGATGGGATATTTCCCTCTATAGAAAGGTTCAGAAAAATCAGCATTTGTCCAGGACTTCTGGAGCCTGGACATTTTGTGCCTGGATTTGTGTTCAATGAGAAATTCTGCTGGCTGACAATCTGTGTTCAATCTAATGAGGAACAAAGCCAATTAAAAATAATAGGGACCCTGTGTTACTGCCTGTAACAAAACAATAATAATAATAAAGGCCAAATCAATTTAAGTGTTCCATTTAGATAAAATCCAAGCATTCCAGTCTGGTTCTGCCTTTCTCATTATTTTTTGTAATCCTCTCTCATCAACACTAAGGCATTGGAAATGGAGAATTGGAACAGCTGGTTCTGATAAAACTCAGACCAAATTTCATCCCTGTCAATGACTTCCAGAGGAAAACACAAGCAGCCCCACTCCTCCCACCATGAATGGTGTTTCCTGACACAGCCATGGGATTTCTCTCTGGACTTAGCCCATTGAATTGCAGGAAGCCTCTTCATCTTCCACAAACTGAATTTTGGGGAAAGAATTGCATCAGAGGCAGAAGTCATCCTCTTATGGCATAGTCTGGAGAGCTGTCCTGCAGATTTGGTCTAAGTAAACTTACCTTGCAAGAGGAACTACTTGGCAATTCTGCTTGCATCCTACCACAGAAATCATTAGCATAATGTTTAAAAACAAAAATTTGGAAACAGTTGAGAAGACTGTTAGTTAGGTTCTATCACCTCCCTACACCATCCAGCTGGATCTCATCTCCTAATGCAAGCTTCTTCCTTCAAGTATCAGGACAGGAGCTCATTTGATGAATGTGAGAGGCGGTCTCTATGTGCAAACGATCAACACAACTGCAAATCATTGCATTAAATAGTTTGCAGGGCATTTGCCACATAGGGTAGGATGTTTCTAGCAAGTGATGCTGTTGTGCCTTTGCATTTCATGCCTTCCACATGGTGGGTTGGTTGGAGATGTGTTCGTGTCCCTGCAAAGCTGGAGTGGTGATGGGTGCTTGGGGCCCCCCTGGGCGGCACTCCCTAGGAACATGCAGGAGACAGACATGTCCCCACCATCTCACTGCCAGCAAAGAGGTGCTCTGAGGGCCAGGGGCAGCAGGAGGGGGAATCCTCCCCACCATCTGTTCTGGAAAATTCTACAACAGAGGAGGGGTTACAGAGGGAGACTGCTTTGATTTAAACTTACTGAGGCTGTATAAAATTATGTTTTCCTTTATTCGCTCACCTGTGTCTTCTACAAACATCTCTGGCTCTGTTGTCTATTTTTGGATGCTGGGAATTAACACCTTTATTTGCATTTTGCCTTAATTTGGCCTGAGTTAAAAGCGATTTCAAGGTAATTGGATAATGACAAGGCTTTCATCAGCCAAGGCTGTGGCAAGTCTCCATAGCTGGGTCAGAGAAGAAGCTACAGCAAGTGCCCTGGCACCCGGGGGTGCTCTCCAGATAACAGCGGGGCAGCAGTGTCCCCAGAGGAGCTGCTGTGGCTGGAGGAGAGGAGGGGCTGGGGGAAGACAGGGAGATTTTTTGGCAAGATCCTAAGATCCTAGTCGGTGTGCTGGAACCAAGAGGGTTTCTGAGTTTTGAGCTTTTTGGCTTAACTGTTTCTTTAGCATCTTCTTAGCCATGTACTGTGGAAACTGAGGCACAGGCGGTGATTCCTCTGTATCTCTTTGATCCGATAGCTTCTCTAATAGCATCAGCTGGGGATGCAGCTGGGAAGAGAAATGATTCCCTGTGCTGCTCAGTGAACTGGAGCTGAAAGTTTCTTCCTGGCTGTGAATGGTTAGGAGTTAATTCCTGCTCAGAAACATTAGATCTTGCACCCCGTCTGGGGCTCAGGTTTCAGTCTGAATCCATATTATTATACCCCAGTGCATTTCCCTTTGCAATAGCCCAACACTCTTTGAATCCAAAATGACTCAAGGTAATGAGTTCAACAGTTAAAATCTGTGAAAAAACTCCAGAAGTGGGCTGGTTTCCAGGCGCTTCTTGCCTGTATGTTTAGCATGAAGAGTGGTGCCCTGGGATGGGATGTCTCTATGGGTTGATATGAGAAATGGGAGGATGGTTTGTGTAGAGAGAGCACTGCACATCTGTGTGGATGTGCACACAAATTCCTAATCCTGCCTGCTGTGATATATGGTATATCCTGCCAGGATAACAGTATGTTATCCTGCTCTGTGTCCTCCTGCTCGACCAAGAAGATTTTGGACCACAGCCTTCCCATCTCACCTGGCTTTCTGCTTCTGTTCTGAAAAAACCACTACTTGCATCCTTAAACTGTTCTCTACTCTGCTACCCCCTCTCCTGTAAGATAGTATAGACTTTGTACACTGCTTGGGCAGGAAACTTAACACATATGGAAATCCTGGGCTGCTATTTTTTCTGGAGAGCCCCCCTACCTCCTCCTCACTCCCCTGTTCACGCTCAGCTCAGGACACGGCGTGGAGCAGGGCTATAACAAGATCATCTCTCCTCATGGCAGGCTCTTGCCATCTGCAACTGCAGTCCTACCAGCTGGAGCCGAGGCTGGTGCTGAGCAAAGTGTCAGCAGTTAATAATTATAATAAATTAATAATAGCCTAATTAATATTTTTTTCATTATTTCTGCCTCCTCGAGAGCTCCCAGAGGCACCGAATAATCCACTGAAATGTTTTGTGCTATGAGCCCAAATAAGCCCCGATGTTTGGGAGGCTGGGCGAGCGACGGCTCCCCTCCGAGCGCGGGGTGGGACGCCTGCTGCAGCCCGGCACCCCCTCGCGTCGTGGGGGCTCTGCCTTGCGAAGCAGAAAACTGGTCTCTTGCTGCATATGCCTGCACTAACAGCCAAGGCAGCAAGCAAAGGATTACCAGCTGAACTGGTTTTGATTGGGGAAGGAGGGGAAATCTTTTCTTTCCAGGCTGTGGTGTTTTGTGTGCCTGTTTATCTGTAACTTGCGGTACCACGCACCCAGCCCAGGGTGGTTGTAGCCTTCTAAAAGCCACCTGAGAGTCTACGTCAGCCCAAACCCCATCTCTGGTCAGGGAAGAGGCTGGCGCCTCCGAAGGGTGATCCGGCAGTCCTTCAGTGGTAGGGTGCATCTCTCCCAACCCTGAGTCTCGAGAGTAGTTTGGGCCAAACACCCAGGCTGGTGTAAGAGACATGATGCAAAACCTGCTCTCTGTGTGCAATTTACATCTCTGCAAAGACAACATGGAGCTAAAAGAGGAGCCAAGAAATGTTCTCAGGGTGTTGGAGGAGCCCCAGGCATTTTTTTTTCCTGAAGGACCACAAACCCCTGTGTTTAACCCTGTAAATAGAGGCTGAGCAGGAGCTTCTGTTTCTAACAACATCCGAAGGATTAACGCTAGGGAGGGAGAAGAGCTATTTAAGCTCAAAGGTAATAATTAGGAAATAAGTGGGTATAAACTTATTTTAAGTTTTATACTAAACTTATTATTATAAAACTTATATTTATTATTATTTATTATTATAAAACTAAACTTATTTATTATAAAACTTATAAGTTTTATAATAAACTTATTATAAGTGGGCATAAATAAATTCAAACTAGAAATTACAAGCTTCCTAAAAGTCCAAGCAGTGAGGGCTGGAGAAGCCTCTGACAGGGACCTGGGAAGCAAAACCCAGAACCAGGTCAAGGGATAAGACTAGGATCACTTTGGGATGCTCTGGCCTCCTTCGTCCTCTGCAGGTGAGTGCTGCAGGGTGAGAAATTATATAAGATGTGAGATGCTTTCCCTGCCCTGGAACGGGACTAAACATCTCCATTTTGGGTCTTCATGTGACTTCTGCAGAGCTGGAGAGAAACAATCCTACATGGTTCAACAGGAAGATTTTGCTTTGTTAATTCTGGAATACCTCAGACGACAACAATGCCTCTGAAAGAAAGCGGTGTGGCAATTGGCTTGTGTTTCAAAATCATTTGTCATTTGAAAATGGGAAACCTGTCTTGTGTCATCTTTCAAAATGGCAAACTGCACCACTTAAACTATTTTCAAGAAATTACTCTAAATTATTCACATTAAGAAGGGTAGTGATGTAGATCTTTCCCTTAAGAAGTGTTGGTTTTGTTGAATATTAATTGTGATGAAAATGAAACTCATTTTTGATGTCTGTGGTGAAGAAGACAAGGCACCGTGATTTAAAATTACAGTGGAGGGAATAATAATATCCTAGAGGTAGGGATAGCGGAGCAGGGGCTGGATTACCTAGGACTGTTGTGGGATCTCCACCGCTTAGCCTTTCAAGGTCTTTTAGTGATTCTTTCTGGTTTGAATTGCCATATCTCTGCAATATTTGTGTAGGCAACCTCTGACAAAGCTGTGTCCTGTCCTGGAATGAAGGGGCAAATGGACATGGGAAGCCACTACCTGCTGGCCAGCCACCTCCGACACACCTCAGGTGCCACCTGGTTTTGCTTGAAGGGCAGGGAGCCGAGATGTCCCGGGGGACCCCCACCTTCACAGCCAAAGGGTGGTGCTCCCAAGGTGCCCAACCCCTGCAGCAGATGGTGAGGGTGGCGGATGGATAGGCAAAAGGTCATTTGATTTTCACTATTTAATGCATTAAAAATAAAGCCAGAGGTTACATTCACACCACCCTGCCCCTTTAAAAGCAGCGGGCGTTTCCTCACCTCCATCAGCCTGTGAGAAGACAAAAGCAGATGGTGCTGCAAAAAGGGGAAGGAGAGCTTTTGGCATCCTTCAGGATGTCTCACCAGGCACTCAGCAGTGACAATTACTGAGCAGGTAATGAAGACAGAGCAGAAACACTGATTTGCTTCTTGTGGAGAACAAAAGAAATTTCCATTTTTTTTTCCTCCATAGATCGGGGCAAACAAACAGCTTCTTTAATAATGAAATCTGCCTTGATGTGCCCAAGATAGGATGTCTCCTGCTGGGACGAGCTGGTCAGCTGATAACGGGCAGTTTATCACCAGCCCCAAACAGCAAAGATTATCTCCCTTGGCAAACGTACTAGAGGCTGCCAGATCAAATACTTTAGAAAGAGATTTAGAGGGTAGAGAAAACTGTTTAATGGTTCTCCTTCCTCATTACCATAGTTTGCACATCTCAGAGCCCCTTGGCTGTGCTGGGACTTGACTTTGTCCTTCCTGGGGGAGCTGAGGAGAAGACAGAGCAGAAATGCAACTGCAGAGGTGTCCAGGATGGGAAGAGGAACATGCAGCAGATTTGAGGTTTTGCCAGGGGTTCATATTATAATATCTGAGTAATTCTTATTTGCTAAAATGTAAATTATTCCACTGTGTCTTGGTATCCGGGAAGTAATGTTATCCCATATTTATGGCCCTGAGGCCCAGAGATGGCCACTGTGGGGTCAGGACAGAGCTGGGAGACGGACTTGCCAAGCTGCAGTGTCATGCTATGGTACAAGACATGCCAGGGCTGGGAAGCAGCGCCTAGGGTCTTTCCCAAAGCTCCTTTCCAGGCAGGTTAGAAACATAGAGAAGAGGAAAATCACAACACCAATTTACACACTGGGTTTTTGGTGAGTGGACAGGTCATCACCAGGTGCCCACCAAGGCTTTCAATCTCCTTTCCTCTGCAGTCTGTGGGAACAGGAGGAATTAACCCCACGAAGCTGCAGTTGTTTCAAGAAAAGAGAGAAAACTCTTGATTCCTGCTACATTTGAGGGAGCTTTTAAGGAGCAGCAAAAGCAAAGCCTGGAGGCTTGTGCCTGGCTTTGGTTGGAGCCTGCTGCTCAGGGCCACTTTGGACAACTCTAGAAGCCTGCAGATTTTTTTTCCTTGCTGGAGCCCCGGATCTTTTGTTTGGAGAAGAACTTGGGAATGAAAATTCAACTGAAAGGATTAATTGTGGCTGGCAGAGGGGAGTGCTAGAGGAGGTGAGCCGCTGAGGTTTCAGGCTGGCCAGAGCGGAGGGTAATTTAGTGGGAGGTGATGCATATAAGTTTCTGGCTGGCAGAGAAGAGGGTAATTTAGTGGGAGTTGATCCCTTGAGGTTTTTGCTGGATAGAGAAGAGAATAACTTGCAAGAGGAGACTCATGGGTGGGTTCTCTTTAGTTTCAGGCTTCACAGTAAGTTTCTTTTTTAACTTTAGTGCCATCTTCCCTGGCTGACACTTCTATTTGCTATTTCAGATGCCTGATTACAGAGCAGCTCTTCGAGGATGCTGAATGGCTCAGGGGCATGGGAAGGGGGAACAGAGACTTTCTCCAGCCCACGGTACCAGTGACCCCCTGGGTGGTGTGTCAGAAGGAGCTGCCAGCTCATAGTCCCCCTCCCCGGAGCTCTGCTGCCATTTCATAAGAACTCACCAGTGTAACTGGCCTCAGCAAAGAGGTCGGGATGGACCGTTCAATCACCATGGCCTTATCTTATGGAAAAGGTCGTCTCTGGGTACCTCTCCAGGTCTGATGCTTTGCTCTGCTCCACTGGAGCCAGAATTTCAGCCTTGTCAGGTGGCTCAGAGCACTTCAGCTGTGTTTTCGAGCAGCAGGAGCACAGATAAAACCTCCATTTCCCTAAAGAGCTCATGGGTCTATCCTCTGGTCAAACCAGAGGAAGGAAGATTTCCTTGTGGCTGGGACTTTTATAGCCTTTTCCTCCTGTGTGGATTAGTCAGGAGTCTAATAAAGGCTAAATCTATACGGCAGCTTTTCCCTCAGAATTTTCTTATGACCTATTTCCACTAAACTGGTAGAGAAATTATTTCCCTGAGACTTCTTACCCTATCTCAAATAGCGTTGAAGTCAGCCAGCAGGTTTGGAAGTTACTCAGGACAGACAGATGCAATAGTAGCTGCTAATGTGATCGTGCACCCTGTTTCCAGCAAGGGGAAGGTTCAGTGGGTGCTCTGGTCTTCCAGCTCTCACATCCCAGACTCAGTTCAACACATGCATGGACAATGCTTCTGGCAGAGACCAATTCCAGTAGCCCCAGATTCAACTCATGTTTAATTTATCTTCCTGCTTGAAAGATACTCAAAACAAACCTTAATTTCCCTCCTCCCAGAGGGCATGGCTGAGTTGCCTCCAAGCCTAGTCTCCAAAACGACCTTTGGATGGGCTGTAGAGCCTGGAACTGGCAAAGTCAGGGCAAGGGGCTCCAGGCACCGCAGGCTGAAGTCAGCATTGTAATGAAATGCATCAAGGGCACACAGTCTCACAGGCTCGACAGGGCTAAGACCACCCCAAGCTTTGGCTGTTTAAATATTACATGTCTGTTTTATGGAGTCCCCTTTGCCGAAAAGAGAGAAGGGCATTTCAGGAGTGTGGCTGAGATGTGGGGCTCAGCGGTCCTCTGACATTGCTTCCTTGTTGGGGAAAACCCTTCCATTTTAGACAGCTACAGTTATTCATACAGTACCTAATGTAAGAAGGCTCTAATCCCTTGAGAGGTTTCAAGATGTTTCTGTCATACGGCTAATATTTAGATTAAATCCCTCTTTTGCTAAGTAGCAATATTGCTCAAACTTCATTTCAGAACACCCCACCAGAGCCTAATTTTGCAACAGTTTTTCATGCTTTAGCAGAGAGCTCCTGTCTATTTATATACATCTCCTCCACACCTAATAACCACAAGAACAACTAATAGGAAGTGCTTGAAGCATGTCTTAATTAGTCTGACATTAGCAAGCTCCAATGTCTTTAGTTAATTGATAGATTTTAGCACAATTCAATCTCAGAAATTGAGTGAGGGTTTCATCTACCTTCATCAGAGGCTGAACAAACTGCGTTCATATATCTCTCGGGGCAAGGATATTTGACACGTTGATTGAATGGAGAGGAACCACCTCTAAGAGCAGCTGAAGGAGCACCCAGAACTGCCTCCCAGCTAGTCTGCATTAGATGTGACTGCAAAAGATAGTAGTCACGCTTAGCTAACAGCCAGAGGATCTCCGGAGCAGAGCCAGTGTTTGCCTTACAGCAGTCATCCTCTCCAGAGACAAAGCATATAACTGAGAGAGGGACCGATTCCTCAGCATCATCCAGCTCCAAGCCCTTCCCCACAGAGTGTTTTCACAGCCACAAGCCAAGGTGGACCAACACATCATAGAGGAGGGCCCACGAGAGCAGGGATGACGCTTGCTGGTGCCAGTGGTGGTGGAAAGGGAATCGTGTGCTTCTGGTCAGCTTCTGTGCTGGCAGCTCTCTGGGCTACTGGTCATCCCTGTTCATCAGGAACCAGTCTGACAGCTATGTGAGTCATCATGGGTCCTGGTTTGGATCTGCCCAGCACTATTAGTCATTTCATCTAATGGTTGGACTTCTCTGTCTGCCTTGCTCCCTACAAGCACTGAAGTGCTCAGTGGAGATGAACTCATGGTGCTCCAGAGCTCCCAGGGTTTGACCACGTCACTGCTGGGGGAAACGTCTGTGGCAGGAGAACATGTCTAGTCTACCAAAGGCGAGAAGGGGGACACCTGGTCTTGGTAGAGCAACTCATACTTAGGTCAGCCATCTGCACTACTCCTATCTGCCAGGAGCGGTTTCCACAGGCAGCCAGCACCGCCGGGGACTGTGGAATTCTCATCCATTTTCCTGGAGGCAGTAGGCTGATGTAACGTGAGCAGTTCCAAATGCCTTCCAAGAGTTGACCCTACGGGTACAGTGGGGGTCCCAGTTCTGCAGACCATTTTTTTCGCCTGTAAAGGGGGCTCATCCAACACTTGTGAAAAAACATTATCCTGGCAGGCATAATCCAGTGACCTTCCTGTCCCCCCTCCAGCTTCAAGGAGCAGGCAGCAAAGAGAGACCCTGTGATTTGAGGCAAACCTCAAAGCTTTGCAGTGTATTTGCAAAGCAACTGCTGTGCTGCTGAACTCATTTCACTGAATAAAAGGCCCGCAAGGAACATCTCAGACCTATTTCCTTTGGATTTATAATGACATCTCAGCAAGTTAACCCGGCTTTTGAAAAAATTTCCCCAGTGTTGGAGTCTGCAGAGTAGGGGAAGGGGAGACGATGAAAACATTTAAAGGAAGCCCTGTGGGGATGACTCCAGATTTAAACCCTCATAAAATGCAACTGGTTTTCCAAAACACGCAGAGCCAGATTATTGTGACAACAAATAGGAGGTGAGGGGGAACCGGCCAAGTGGAATTGTCTTAATGGCCACTAGAAAAGCAACTGCTGCGTAAATGTTGTAAAAAACATTAGCAAGCTGGACGCTGCTGTTTTGACAAGCTGCATGTGCAAAAGTGAGAAGAAATCCTTGTAGCACCTTGTTCACAGCATCTAAGTTCTCAGAGGGTGTGTTGTGACTTAATCCCCATCACATCGTGCTGACGCCTAGTGCTGACACGGGATGTGCGCCTGCCCCATGTGCTGGGGGTCCCCGTTAGGGACTTCTACCACCATTCCTTACTGCGTGCTCCATCAGAACTCATTTGTGCAGCCTAACATCAAAGATATAATTTCTGTGATATCGCAATACTTCATAATGAATAGAAAACATGTTTCTTGCCCTAATTTGAGATATCAGATTATCAAAGCAACTTCAGAGTCAAGGAGAGAAATGTTCTCACTGGTTAAAACAAAGTGCCCCACAAGTAGGTGGGGTCGGGACACTTGATTTCCCTTTCCCTTGTTCCTGTGCCTGGAAAAATGCAGTTTCTGACCAGAACTTTTCCTGAGGTTGGATACAGCCCTAACAGCACTTCCCAGCATGGGCTTGCTGGTTCTTGACACCCCAGATAAATTCCACCTGCAGCCATCCAGTGAAATATTAACAGGATCTCCTCTCCCAGCCATCTAGTTTTGCACAGTTTGTAGGACCATAACACATTTGAAACTTCTCCCACTTTATCAGATTCTTTGGAAATTAATTGGCAGGTTCAAAGGCTACTGGGAGGAATGGAAAGCCAATTAGATTTTCCTACCTGAATGGGCCAAAAAATGAAAAATCTGCTGAACCCTCCCCATCAGCATTGAATTATTTCCAAGCAAGCCTCCGTTCAGCTGAGGAGGGAAATCTAATAGAAGTGTCACTCCGGTGTACATCAGGGACCGCAGCGTTTGCTCTGGCTCGTGGCAGCCGGGGAGCGGAGCTAATAGGAGAAGCTGCTGGGTGGAGAGTCCTGAAGCTGGACACCCATATGGAGTCTGTTGGTGCTTGGAAGACCTCCATGGCAGCCCTCCTTCGTGATCAGTCCCCACAGAGGGATTTCGAGCATTCCATTCCCTCTCCGTTGCTGCCAAACCTGGGCTTTTAGCTAAGGTTTTAATCCACAGTATCCCCCAGATCTTCAGTTTCTGCTGGTGAACATGTGGCACATCACAGACCTTCATCTGGAAGAGCATGGTTTCAACCCATGGCTATGGTTTCACCCGGGTCCCCAGCGGGTCCCCAGCATGGCCTGGAGCTGACCTCGTAGCATGGAGTCAGACCGCCATTCCCTGCATGGAAATGGTCTTCCAGCCTGTTTATGGATGTGGATTCCTCTGCTTTGCCCTATATAACTGGACCTACAGCAGAAGGACGGTTGTCCCTCGGGACTCAGATACTGTGCATGATCCCAGATCACAGCCTTCTCCAGATGCTGGCTGCAACTGGAGCTGTAAGCTTCCCACCGGCAGCTGGAGGAGGACAGGCAGGGGTGCACATTTAGCTCTGTGTCCACTCCCACTGATTTATCCTCCAGCCTTTCCCCTGGCTTTGCAAGAGTGCCAGGGCTACGACAATAAGAAAAAAAAAAATCTTATTTCTAACATTTCTGCCGCACCCTTTGGGCTTTCATGAGCGAGGCTTTGATCGACATGGCACACCAGCAGGCTCTGTGCCAGGCTGATGAGAACCGAGGAGATTGTAATGAGATTCCTTTTGTAATTCTTGTCAAGGCGCAAACCCAGCGAGCCTTGGTAAATCAGCGAAGCCTTTCGTGTTTCCCGTCTTGATGGAAACATCAGTAGAGAGACACTTGGTGCTAAACTGTCTGCTCGTTGGCAGGTATCCAGTCCCAAGCGCAAGATGAGGGTAGATGGAAATAGGGGAGTGTAGTGCATGGGATGACACTCTTCCTCCAGCCCCGAGGGTCAAATCCAGCCCTGAGATGGTCTGATGGAGCATCTCCTTGTAGGAGGAAAAGTACCCTGCAAGTAAACTCCTACCTGTGGGGCTCTTTGAGCTTACAGTGCCAGAAAGAGGGACCCACGTGTTCAGCCCAGGGAGGGATGCAGGGAAAGAGCAATGCCCTCTGCATCAGTGATCACTGCACCTTCTTTTCTTGTCCGGGGGCATCACAGTCAGAGCAAAGAGCAAAGGTCTCTAATACCAGCGTCATGTTTTCTTAGTGTTTAGGAATTGCTATATATGTATTAAAAAAAGGCAGGGAAGAGGGGTGAGGACTAGGTTTTGAGGAGGAGTCAGGTCCTCAGGACCCTGAAAGTGGTTCACAAAGTGGCTGCCTTGCCCCAAAGGCACTGCAGATCTGTATCTTCAGCCTCTCTCTACTACTACTCCCATGACAGCAGGATGATGCCTCTGGCCACCGCTTGATGAATAGCACCCATGGGGCCCAAACCTATATGGTCAAGTGCTGTGGGGCTGTCACTGCAGCCGATATGATGGTTCAGGTACTGCTGAGCTTTCTCAGAGCTGTGAACTCAACTCCCTTCAGTCCTCTCACCTACCCCAGCCTTGTTTGTTGAATTATTTAGGTCTCCTTGCTAAGATTTAAAACATCTCCTTGTTAGCCTGGTGAAAAATGTACCTAGTTAGTGACATCTATCCCGCCTGGATCCATTTCAGGTATGTCTAGTGGTGATGGATGTGGAGACTGGGAAGGTTTTTCTCCTCCCTTTCTCCAGCCCCAGCCTTGCATATTCCCTGCTAGAGGATGCTGTTCCAGAGACTGTATTTATTTACCTTTGAGAGTCTGCGCATCTTCTCCTGCTGAGATCCCACCAGGTTTATGAGCCATCCGGTCCCTCTGAGCTTGGCTGCCTGGATCAGCATCCTGAGATGCTGATGTACTTTGGAGTGGAAAGGAATGAGATGGGTGGACAAGTTGGGAGGGCAGCAGCAAAGTTCTCGTTGCCTGAGCTGATGCTGCTGAGCCAAGAGGACTCAATTCACTAGCCTGCTTGATAGCTAAGCTCCCTCAGCACCAGTTCCTGCAATTTGTATAATCTGGGGGTAATTAACTGTTTTTTTGTCTTGCAGCTGCATAGTGTCTGCTTGTGCTCAGCTCTGATCTGCCATTTGACAGTTCCCAGCTTGGGGGAAAATGTTGCAATTAAATGCTCTTTCAGGTCAAACAGTATTTTGGGGTGGAAAACAGTGACTAGCTCTAACTGGAGCGTTACAGGCTGCTGGGTGGCTGTGCTCACCTTCGCAGCGCTGTGCCGGGAAGAAACATTTGGCACTCAAGTAGCAACCAAGTCCTTCTGGCCTCCCTACGAGGGGGCAGCAAACCCAGGTTTCTGTGTCTGTTCGATCTATCGGACAGATTATGCCTTTTTGGATGTGGTGGCTTGAATTGTGGAAGGGTGATTCAAGTAGCTCGAAAATCTGCATCTTTCCAGGCTCCCACCCCTGCCACTGCACCGTGACTGTTCCTAAATGCACTGCATTTATCCTGATGTCTAGTGGGTTTCTTCGGCTTCTCCTCCCTGTTGTCCTAAACCTTCTCCTTCTCCACCTTACACAGAGGTATAACTCTGTGGTGTTTATGCCTGGGACAGCCACACCGTGCCCTGCTGGGAGGCAGGAGTCAGCTAATGTTTGGGGAACACATGGAGAAAGTCTTTATTCTTCCATGTTGGGACATGGGCTGCACTTTCTACCTGCACTCAGAAATCTGTTGAAGACTTTGGGAAAGTTGTGCTGGAGAAATGCTTCTTGCTGTAAAGCTCTGTTTCACTGCACTTTTGTTTCCATAGACTGAGCTACTGCCGCAAACAGCCGCCCTCACAGCTTACCCACCATTCCCTCCCTCCTCCCTCTCTTGCAGGAAAGCAGAGCAGAGCTTTGTATAAACTGCTGCTCTCCAGATCCCTTTGAACATTGTCAGAGCCCCCTTGTTCTGTGTGAGCAGAGCAGGTTTCAATATACATGAGACTAACCAGGCACTAAAACAAAACAAAAAAAAAAAATCCCAAACCACAAACATCTGGGTGAGTTCTTGAAGAAAGGAGTCTCTTCCTTTAATATTTTTTTTAAAACAGAATTACCATCAGCAACACAACAACAAAAAGCTTTCAAGTCTTTTTCAGACACGTGTCTGAGATTTCCGCCTTTGACAGAGGATGCTTAGCATAGGGTGCCTTGTGTCGAATTGTGCTCGTTTCAGATGTTTCCAAAACAACAGATGCTTGTAAAACAAGAGGAATAAAGCCAGCCGTGGCTGATCCTGCTTTGTCTTGAAAACTAACTTGCAAGACAGTCCTGTCTGCTCTGCTACTCTAGATGTAGTAGTAAAGGCTCTGCCCACTTGGAAGGCAGTGATGGGCTTCTGGCTATGCTGGGTGAAGCCTGAATTTAACCCGCAGTAACAAGTGCAGTCTGGCACAGGCTTGGAATAAAGATGTTCAGAATGAGATGCATCTTCTCAGACATTTGGCTTCAGGGTCTGATGCTCAGCCCTGCCACCCACGTGCAGTTCCTCTCATTGCTGGCCAGGATCCTGGAGAATAAATATCTTTGAACATCAGGCCCCTAAACTGCATTTTTGCATGTCAAGCCTTGGAAAGGGCTTTGCTTTGGAGTCTGCTCCTATAATCCCAAAGGAGCTGGCTGCCAGCTCCTCAGTCCCTTTGTGCTTTCATACGTATTGGAGTCCATGGTAGATGAACGACAGCCCAGGTGCAATTTCCCTTCCCCAGGAACACTATGTTGATTTAACCAATGGCGTGCACCCTGTACGCACCCTGTGAGGAAGGATGCTGACATCGGGAAAGGATGCATGTGATGAGATTCTACCATGCCTTATCTCCCTCCCAGAAATCCCCCCTCATGCAGCCTTCTCCAGTGAGCAAGAAAAAAATCGCAGTATCAAACCCATCATCTGGAACAGCCTGTGTTCCTCCTCCTACAGCACAATGTTCCTTCTCCGTGGAGCTAATGAGGGCTCATTTACATCAGGGGATGTTTTGCATGAGGTTGGAGAGGTCCAACAGGAGGTCTATGGCCTGTGGGATGATGTAAAAGGGATGGGTGCTGGAGCAGGTGGACAGAAGGCTTTGGGAAGTGAGGAGGTGAAGGGTGCAATGGTTGCAGCTCAAAAGCAGTCTGCCTCTGGGCTTTGGAATAAAGATAAATAAGGGGAGCTCAGGAAATGGGGTTTTCTCAAGCGTAATGTTTGAAGTGTTCAGGAGAGGGATGGGAAAGCAGCAGAGAAATGCTGCAGCTTGTAAAATACCTGGTGGGGAGGATGGGTATGTCTCCCAGTGCTTGAAGGGGATCCCAAGCATCTCGACACCTGGTTCCCAGCTCTCCTCAGGATCCCCCACGTCAGATGGGATCAATCAACTGAAGTCCCCTTTTGCAGGGGGTCCAAGGGAAGAAGCCAATGCTGGGCCGAGCCCCAAGGGTTAACCAACCCCACAGTCAGCTTCTCTGCCGGCAGATCAAAGGGACTGCTCTTCCCAAGCCCTTGCCTTGGCCATGTGCTCTGTGGTGACTCCATTGTATTCCCTCCACAATGAGAGCTCTGTGGCAGCTGGGAAACCCCCCGCACGTCCTCACCCAGAGACTGTCAAGCTGGCAAAGGGTTTCGCCTGCATCCGGGTGCATGAAAGGGGGAGTCACGCAAGGGAGATGATGTCTCCATTTGAAGTCTCTGACAGGGCAAGCGCTGCTGCTGTACGGGGGCTCAGGCATGCTTGCTGCTGGTGGGAGGGTGGATGTTTTCCCAAGGACTTGGTCTTTCAAGTGCAGCCGGACTCTGTTCGGCTGCTGTCGCTGGCTTTTGATGCTGGGGGTCAGCAGCGTGTTGCCCAGCTGGAGCAGCCAACGGCTCTGCGCTTGCGGATGCAAAGAGGAAGGGATTTGCCCCAGCCTGGGCAGTGGGATGGTGGCAGGGACAGCGCTCAGAGCTGTGATTCCAGCTCCTGGGCTTACACCGCTGTAAAATGGCGTCACATGTGGGTGGGAGCATAAAAGAAAAGGAGTGCTGTCTGACGAGCTCGGTTTGCCAAATCTCTGCCATCCAGAGCACGGGCTGTGGCACCTGATGGTTTCACCAGTGCCAAGCTGATGGAAAGCGCCTGCTATACACAGTCCCCGTGCTCTGATTGACAGCTTTTTTTGGTTATCATTGCATATGCAAATCCTTGCAATGTGATTTTCAAAAGCTCTGAGCATTTGCTAACTCCCATCACAGAGGGCTATGTACTGAGTTACTGTGAATTTACACTCGTGTAATTGAGAACAGGATTTGGCTTGCTGTCAGTACATCATGGGGTTGTTAAGAATAGGATGTGGCATTCCTGTAGCCACTGCATTTGGAACAAATTGTGTTTTTAATACTAAAATGTGGTTACTTAGCACCAACGACTGATCATAAAGAAATCTATAGAAGAAGATATTATACTGGGTGGGTAATGATAGCACCCCCCCCAACACTTTGCAGCACTCTCTAGTAGCCCCCATGGTGAGCCTCTGATTTAAATTGTTTATCATTTTGCCAAGTGTTTCATCCTTGGATGGAAATGTCCCAGGCTGTTGTTACCTCAGGTTGAAATCTGGTGGAAACGTTCAGCAAAAGCAGCTCAGCTTTTGTGGAGTAAAGCTTAATATGGGTCAGGCCACCCTGCTGACCTTCTGATTTTTTAGATTTTAAAAACAAACCCAAAGGATCTCAGTGTCTTGTGTGAAGTTAATTTGGAGGTCATGAAGGTGCCTTTTCTTGCACCTTGGAAAACAACTCCAGATTTGGTCCAAGTAGGCTCTAAGGATGCTCAGCTGAGTGTTTTGCAGGCTCTGCATCCAGTATCGTGAACCTGTTGCTGTTCCAAGTAGCTCGAAAAATGATGCTGATCTCGGGCAATCACTGGCTTGTGATTTGGCTTCTGGGTGGGATGACCTGAAGTTGGTTTTTATGTAAGGGCTTGACTAAACCCGACCTTCTGTAGCTTTGGTTTCCCAGCTGCCCGTATTGGTGCCAGAGCTGCTGTATCTCCTGCTTTCCTCCTCAGAGAAGGTGCAGAGCTCACCCAGACACAGCTCCAGGCTCACCCAGACACAGCTCCAGGCTCACCCAGACACAGCTCCAAGCTCACCCAGACATAGGTTTGGATATGAAGCTGGACCAGGAGCTGGAATTGTTCCTGACTGCATTATTTTGGTTGATTTAGTCGAGTTCCTTATTGTATGGCTTTGTCATCACCTTTGCAATCGCATGTCCCTGGGACAAGCAGACGGCTGCAAAGCCTTCTGCTCAGCCCATCAGCTGCTGGCTGTCAGCACATGAAGGGTCACAAGTCCCACACTGCACTTCAATGAAAAGCAGGGGAAAAACCTCAGCATTTGTACTCCCAAATAGTTTCTGTCTTCCTTTGGGGCCCATTATGCCAGGCACTGAAAAAACACAGGGAGAGTCCTCTCCCACTGCAAAATACATTTTTCAGACCCTGGTTCAGCAAAGCATTTAAAAGCACACTTAATTTCAGTCTGTGTGCGTAATCCCCTTGAAATCAATGAGAGTTAAGCATTCACTTAAATGCTTCGCTGAGTTGGACCCTAAGCAGACAAGCCAGACAAAGAGGGGATGAAGGAGAGATTTTGATTTTCTCCTGGGAGTGGCAGCAATGAGAATCCATCTCTTTGAATCATTACCTTGCTGTCTCTGTCATGCTAGATGGGATCCTTCCTCTCTCTTAGATGCTGCTGTTAGCCTGGGGTACCTCCTTAATCAGCCAGCTCTGTCTGGGGAGGAGAAGAAAACCTTGGAGGCTCCAAACTCTTGTAGGGTTCCCGCCGCAGCTGTAGGCATGTGCATCTCCACACACGCATGCAGATGTCATTTAAAGGAAAGCAGCACGTTACAATGGATGTGGATACAAGCAGGAAATCCTCTTCCACTGCACAAATGTGGCCTTTTTCCAGATACCATGTCATCACTTTTTGCCTATGTTAAAAAACCTGACCTTCTGCTGCCTTTGCTTGCAGCAAGTTTAAATTACTTAAGACTTCTTTCCAGATGCTGTTTTCTTAAATTACTTACTGAGAAAGCCCAAGTCAATCTACATATTAAACATACCGGAGATTGGAGTCCAAGTCAGTGTGGCTCATGACAGTCCTAGAAAACCAAATCTCTCTCCCTGTGAGCCTGCACTCCCCCTTCTCTTTCTCCTTCAGCTTAAGGCGATAAAACTTTGAAGATGTAATCTAGGCATTATCTGCCTTCTTGGATAATGTTCAACAGTAATTTTAGCATAGTCTTTATCTCCAAAATGGTTGCTTTAAATTCAGCTGCTTCCTTCCCAGAGGCTGGTTTGATTTTCAGGCAGCAAAGCATCTTCCCATGTGTATTTCCTTCTGGTGGGTCAGATTTTTTTGGGTCCTGGCTTACTCTCCTGTTTGTTTTCCCCCTCTGCCATACATCCTCATTAGCCTTGTTTGGCTTTTATTATCCTGGGATTTACTCTCCCTATGAAAAGATTAATCCATACAGAAGAATTCAAATCATATTCCAGGGGTGAGACCTGGGAGCTGTTCCTGTTTCCCTACCAGCACCCTTCCAGCATGTGCTGCTGGGAAGGATCAAGGCAAGAGGACATCCACTCTCCGGGATTGACCCAAATTTTCAAAACCTCCTCTCAAGATAGCGATGACAGGATATTACCCCTCATCCTAGCCTGCTTCACTCCTGTTTTAAGTTCATCATAATTTTGGCGTGCCTTTCAAAGCTCATATGTTAGGTCAGAAACGTCCGTAAACTTTTACTTTTCTCTGCTTAAAAAAGAAATTTGAAAACTGGGTCAGTTCATATTTTCCCAATCTAGATAATTTTCTGTGGGGAAACTGAACTGGTTCCCTCCTTCCTTTTTTTTTTCCTCCTGACAAATCCTTCAGCATTAGCATGCAGTCTCAAGTATGTATTACCTTCTCCTCACAGAGACAGAACCTGCTTCCAATAAAACTTCCCCCAAGACACTGGATCTGGCTTTGACTTTCCTGATTAAATGGGCTATGGATTTAATTTGACAAGAGAGGGAACTGATCTAGCAGATAAAGTATCTTGTTCAAAAGGTGATGTTTCTATTGCAGCCCGATCTCTATCAGGTCCCCCCCCTGCCAGCTATGGTTGGAACCTACTATGAAACATCACCTTTTGCTAAGTTCTATTTATCGCAGTCGCTCTCTTTTCCCTGTATTTTTGATCAGCTCTCCTGAAACCGTGTGATTCCATAAGCAACGTGGCATGTGGTCCTGCGGGCTACAGACAGGCTGAACGCCCCACTGCGAGGTGACAGGGAACCCCCACCTAGCCAAACGTCAGGAGCTCGGCTGATGGAGCTGGAGGGATGCGGATCCACCCCTGGCTCACAGTGGCAGAGATTTACGGGCATCTTTTACTTTCCAGCATGGCTCTGGACATAATATTGCTTTTTGCCTTCTGCTGGGATTGCATCTGCCTGGCTTGGGCTGGGGGGGGAGGGCAGGGAGGGTCCCTGCCTCCAGGAGAGCACAGTGGGCTTTTGGCACTGGCTGTGAAGCCTCCAGGAGTGGAATCATGCTCTTAGCAGCATTTCCTAAGATCAAACACCTTCCAAAGTGAGGTCTGGGGGTCTTTGTCCTTGGCAGTGGGCTGTTTTGAGAAGGATGCATTTGGCAGAGATTGCTTGCAGGCACATAATGCTTTGCCGTGGGAGGGGCAGGGTCTGAGCACATCCCGCTCCGCTCCCTTGCCAGGACCTGTGGGAGCAGCTCAGCAGCAGTAAAGGGCAGCGGTCCATGGGGTGCTAAAGCAGGGAATGATGACTGGGGAGGGTTTATATGGAGTTCCCAATAAAATCCACTCATCTGCTAATGGCACCATTTGCTTAACTGTGGTGTCAGCAAGCTGTGCGTGGTTGCGTCCTCTTTAACACAGGCTGTTCTCCAGCATTTGAAATGCTCGCAGCCTTGGAGGTGGCAGGTGTGGGACAGACCCCCATCCCACCCATAGCATCTCACCAGATCTCAGCTTCATTGCTGGCACACGCCGACGACATTCCTCTGTGTCATGAAACCAAGGCATCAGCAAGCTCTGCCAACGAGGGTTGATGACCCAGGCAGAAATCTTTCATGTGTGAGTGTCTCTACAACTGAGCCGAGATGTGTCTCTCCGGTTAGCTCTGACTGGCATCCACTGCTCGCAGCTCGTATATAGGTCACTAGTTCTGAAATAGCGTGGACGTCAGGCACCCCGGTGTCTGCCTGTCTACAGGAGGTCTGGTGAGGAATATACTGAATGCTGAAAGAAGAGTTGGTAAAAACCAAATTCATCCTGATTGCTGGTGCCCATGTGAAAGAGCAGATTTTTTTGGAAATCAGGACCGTTAAATGCATGTATTGGATCCACCGTAGCTTTTTACCATGTGTGTCTCTAAATTCTTCTTGCAACTGCTACTGTAGCAGGCCTAGAGAAGATGTCCCTTACGTGTTCATATACATGTGGCACAGACACACTGCCACTGCATGACTCCTACCTCATACCATTTATTACCGTGTTACCTGGGTGCTGCACAGCACCCTTTAGGCTCTTGCCCCAGCTGGGCTTTCTGGGAGGATGGAAGGAGAATGGGCATCTGTGGCCAGTTCATCCCACAGACAACCCATGATCACTTAACGAGTTGCCCAGCTCTTCTCAACACCAAATTGTAATCTCAGGCTTGTTGAGGTGGGAGACTTCTGTAAAGGGTCATCCCTGCTAAGAATGATCTGCCTGGGAGCTGCCTGAAAAGGAACTGCTGGAAAATGCCCTACAAGAAGTTCTCCTCTTCTGATCACCTTTCCTCAGGCACTTCTTCAGGGGGAGATGTCCCCTCTTCCAGGGATATTCTTACAGGCTTTTGATCTTCAGGTTTATAGATATTTTTTTTTAGCCACTCCGGTAAAGCATTTCTTCTTTCCCTGCTGATCATGAGCGAAAGCATCAAATTCCTGGTCATGTCACAGGTAATAGCTACTTCTCTGATTAAGGACCACCTCAGCAAGCAGAATTTCACTGGAGGAGACATTGCTCAAGAAGATGCATTAGTACACCTGAGCAATTTTTTGCAAGGCTAGCAGAGACTCATTGCCCCTTTGTCTGGCCTGCTGTAATTTAGCTGCTGGTTATACTGAACCATGTTAGAGACAAAAAGTGGCAACTTTAACCCTTCACTCTTAATAGCTGCTTTAAAGAAAACATTTTGGAAAGCTGTATTAGAAATGAAGAAAAAGCTATTTGCCATAGGTGAAGGCAAACTGAAGATAAACATAGATAGTTTACTCATCACCAGCTGCAGGAATAGTGTGGTGGATATAATAATTTACTTTCTCCCTGATCCCGTGCTGCTTTAGTCTTAGGTTTTGTGTTCAGCCGTGGCCTATTCTGATGTTAAAAGTTTCAGATGTTTCGTGCAGTGTGTGTCTTTGTGATATACAGTCTGAAACCCCTGCATCAAATAGACCATTGGAATAGTATTAGGAAATACCTGCTCAGCTTGAAGACTCTGTCTGGTAAACAAAGGGACTGGGAGGTGGACATAAGGCAACAGGTAGTTATTGCAGTTTAATTAATATATTGTTCTTATGGGAGATGCTGGTTTGCCCATTTTACACAGGCAGAGGAGTTAAGACTTTGCCCTAATAAACTGGGGATGGGATCGACCTCACCATAACGATGTCTCCAATCCCAACATCTAAGTGCTTATATGGTCTGGAGAGACAAATATTGGACTCCAGAACCCTTCATCTCAACTTAAAGCAGACTTCTGGAATAACACAGCTGAAGTAAGCCATGAAATTTCCTGAGAGTATGAAGTGAGCCCAAAATAGCTATCACTGAGGTGGATAAATATGCCTTAGAGATTTGAGTCTGTTACTGATTGTCTGTGTGGTTTTGGTTTAGTTACTCCCTCTTTATGGACTTTCTTTTCCTTTCCTACTCTCTGGTCTCGTCTCGTTAGGATTATAAGCTCTTCTCAGCAGGCACTGCCTCAAGTGTAAGCAGCCACCAGCTCAGTAGGGTCAGGGTTCAGCTGGGATGAATCACGCAGCTACCTTAATAACAGCAATGTGTTACTGGAATGCTACGAGGTGAGGAAACAGCAGAAGAATTGGTGAAAAGAGGAACAACACCTCATGTCCTGAGTCAGTGGAAACAGCTAGTATCTCTGAAAGTGCCTGTCTGACAGTCAAGGGCTCCAGTGATGGAAGAGGTCAGCCTTCTGGCTGCTGGAGAGAAGCCTGCATGGCAGGAGAGTTGCTGTACAGAAAGCGCTAATGATGGCAACCGTAGGAATCACGGACTGGAGAAGACTGGGGCAAGAGATGATGCTGAAGAGAACATGAGGAATCCTTGCAGCTGTACCCAGGTACATGCCTGCTTGAGCCACTTTTTACCACCCAATAGAGAGCTGATAAAATGTCTCTTTAATGCCCATTATCACCAACCTTTCTTAATTACATCCTTCTGGGAGTGTTTTGCAATGGCATCATTAACGGTATAAGCTTCATGACTCATTAGCATTGCCACAAAGAAGTGGTTTGTATGAAGTTAATACAGCCACCTCCCTTCCTGAAATAATAGCTCCAATGTTCATCACACCTGACTGAAAGACTCCCAGCACTGCACGGGGCCTTGCAACAGGTCTGATTTATGGTGAGCTGCTGGGCCTGCTCTATGGCAAGCAAGAGCCCAAATTTTGGAAGAAAACACGTGTGTACATGTGTGTGCACATTCCCACACGTGCCTGGGTGGACAGGGAGTCTGGTGCTCCTTCCTGCCCCCGACCTTCTCGCTTCCATCCTGTCTCACTGCAAAGTCCATCTTCGGAATTAACCAGGCTCTGCTTCCATCTTGCTTGTCTTTGAAAGAAATAACACGTGTTGCTGCAAAGCATGAATTAAGGGAAGGCAGGAGCACACAGCCCGTCCCCACTGCAGGCGGGGAGTGCCCACAGGCTGCAGGAACAGCGGCAGAGCCTGGTGTGAGCAAAGCGGAGAAACCAGTATGATAGATAGGAGCAATTACTGGGGGTCTTTTCTTCTCTGTCATCTCTGACTGTCTCTTTACAAATGCAGTACTTCCTACTTGTTTCAAATGCTGTTGAGGCATTGAGAATCTTCAGTAAATAATGACCAGTCCCTGTAAACAGAGGAATAAATGAGAGTTGTGCCTCCGCGATGGCTCCCAGAAGGCTCCCAGTAATGGAAGGAGAGGAGAGCAGCCAGCCAGGCCTGCGAGGGCTATCATTCACGCTTCGCCAGGAATGTGGCTTAGATCAAGGGAAGGTTTTCTCTGCATTTTCTCTCTTTCTCGATTCATAACCCTTAGGCTGTTGGTCCATCTCATCTGACTTCCTGGAGACCGTAAGTCTGTCTCATCTGGCTTTCCAGTATGGTGGAATTGTTCCCCCCTCCTGTTCCTTGCACAGAACAAAGCAATTAGAGTTTTGGCCAAAGTATCTTTTCCCTGCTCTGTCACAGGGCTCAGCCTCCCCCAGGCCTCTCTGGCTGTGCTGTTGAGCCAGAGAAAGGCAGCAGGTCGGAGCGACACCTCTCCTGTGCTCAGCCACCCCAGCGCGGAACCAGCCGGCAGCTGCGGCGCGGGTCCTGCTTTCTCCCCCCATCACCGCCACTGCGGGTGCTGCTTTCCAAGCTGCTCACTCAGCTTTTCAGACTGTGCTGGGTCTGATGGGGATGGAGTTAATTTTCAAGTTAGGGGTCCAGCTGAACTATCAGATGAAGGGTAAAACCAGGGGTTCTGTTTTCATGTGGCTGTGTTGCAAGCATCTTGCTTTATAAGGGACTCCTCCACAGAAAAACTCTAGCACTGCTGTCTGAGTAGATTCCCAGCATGAGCAGATCAGTGAAGCATTAGTGCAAGTCAATAGAGCATCATTAGTTTATCTAACTGAAGTTCCGGCTTTGTTTACCTGTAGATCCTGTACTGTGTTTTACCTGGTGGGACAATGATGCTTGGCTCAGCAAGCAGGTGAGGAGGATCAGGTCTGGTAACACTCTGTAGGACTCCTGACACATCATTAAGTGAAAGGGCTGGCGATGTGGAGTCCACTTGTCTGGTCCTATCTCTCATGGAAACACATCGAAGCTCAGGCAACGTGCCTCTGAGCACTTTGGGCAGCGATGGCTCTTGCTGCGGGCTCCCAGAGCTGCTCCTTGCAGAGGACTGAAAGAGAAGAGAAGCTTTTGATCTTCTGTAGATTCTTGCCTGCCCTTCTTTCTTCTCTTTCCTTTTTATGTCCTGGGGTGTGTGTTTCTCTCTCAAAAAAAAGATTGATCAAGACAGTTCCCAGTGAATCCAGGAGTGTTCCTGTTGCAGAAGGGGAGGGCACATGTGAGAGGCCCTGCTGGTCTCTCTTTCTGTGACACTTTGTATTTACAGCTTTCAGTATTTTGCTGTAGGCTTATCTGTGCTCCGGGTGTCAGGCTCTACAGCCTGGAGATATGCAGAACAGACACCTTGAATCCCCTGGATTTACCAGCTTTTCTGTGATAACTGGTGATGGAAAGGAGCTGTATGGTCCTTTCTCCTTCTAGTTCCCATGCCTGGGTATTTTACTGGGTATCTATGGATGAGAATTTGTATAGCCTTTATTAGTTCACTGTGACCATGACTTATTCCATCATGGCGAGCCTGTCTCCTCGGTGGTGCACACTGCCTGGGTGCTGCTTGCAGGCTGGAGGGCTGGCTATCCCGGCAGGGAACCCGAACAAAAAGAGGGATACCAGCTCAAATTTGAGCTCCTCCACTACAGGCAGAGGGGACACAACTGTCCCAAGTCCTTTGGATGTGAAAACTTGCTCTGGACTTGAATTCACCTCCTCAACACTGAGCAACCTGAACGCGTGTGGGTTATGCTGGACTGGACTGTCCCAGGCATGAAGAAGACAAGCATGGTCTTCCTTCAGAGCAGCCTGCTCTGGTTCACTGAAGACCATACTACTCACACCAGGCACCAGGGTCTCTTCCAGTTCTCTGATCCTCCATGGCCCTCTTTGATCTGAGCCTCTCTTACAAGCCTGTGGAAGGCCCTATCAAGAGAGAAATCCGCTGGGATCTGTGCCTGAAAGCATGAAGGCAGTGCAAAGTCAGGCTGTCAGGAGTGGTTTTGTCACTCGTACGAACCACAAACACTGCATGCTGGTTTTTCATGTCGCATTTGGTGTGAATTTACTCTGGTGGGAAATGCCAGGCTGTTAACTATGGAGACTACAGCCCTCAATTTGTCCAGAGGGCAGGCACAGCACAGATGCTATCAGCTTTCAGATGTACCTCTATGGGGATGCTGGGGAAATGAGATGGAGGTGAGGCCATTCATCAGCTGGAATTACTACTTGCATATAATAGGCACTATGCTCATTACGGTATTGTTACCTGGCTGCTTCGCTGGCTGTCTTTTGTATTCTCTGGCTGCCTTTCATCTTTTATTTAGATCATGTTGACTTGCTGTTCTATTTTTATACAGCACCTATCACCAGGGGACAGGCCAAAACAATCCTTCAAGTTTTCCCCTGGTGGGATTCAGCCTTATCCTTCCTCACCCCAATCTTTCTGCCGTCTCTGTTCATCCCCAAGACACACACTTTTCCAGGTTTTCTCTAAACAAGGATCAGAAGAGTGATTTTAGAAGTTACCTGGTTTGCTCTAACATTTTATCCATTACTTTCAGGATGTTTCAAAGTATAATTGAGTTGTCTTGACTGGGGTTTTAGGAGCTGCCAGGTTATATCCAGGGAGAAAACACCATCTAACCCCTTTTCTTCAAAAGCAAACTCAGAAAGGAGGTCTGGCTGACTGTTACAATCCAACGTCATGCCAGAAATCCCCGTCTAGACTGTGGCCAGCAGAGCTCTGTCCCCACAGCAGAGAGGTCCCTCCAGGAGTGGCTGATGATGGACATATGTCTAAAGTAACCAGCCAAGATTGCCAGCTCCTCATTACCCAACTAGAGCTGTGGGGAGCCCAGGGATGCCTGCAAAACCTGCAGTAATGAGGCCAGAACGAGTGCTGAGGAGTTATGTTTCCAGCTCACTCTTTCTGTAGCCCTTCCTCATGCTGTGTGTGGAGCCCAGTGCCCCGGAGGGACAGGTCGATGGAGAGGGCACTGCTGGCTGTTCCTTCTCTCTGCCTGCTCCTACGTGGCCCTGGGAGAGGAGATGTGAAGCCAGCCCAGCTCACCGGTCTGAGGGAGGGAAAGATGGCTGGCATTTATTTACTAGGAAGCAGGCAAGCTGGCCTGATAGTGCATCCCAAGCATCCTGCTGTTTTCTTGGGAAAACAAAAAATTAATGTAGCCAGCAGCACAAGGTGCAACGGCTGGTTCTGGAGCAATGTTGGCTGTTCCCACAAGGGTGCTGAGTCTGTCTGCCTCTTCCCCCTCTGCAGCTGATAAACCAGCTCATTTACTCTCCTTGGTTTTAACACCTCCTTTATTAGCCAAGTGTGGTGCCTGCTGCCTGAGAAGAAGGAAACCCAAAGCAGGTGAAGCCCCCTGAGACCTGAGGATCCTGGTTTACTGCTAGACTCCAGATGATGGTTTTGCCTCAGGAGGATGAACTAACCTTGCTGCATTTACTACAGATTCAGATTTTTTCTCTGTCCCCCCTTGCCAGGTAGGAAGAGACTTTTTTTCACCAAATTATTACTTGATCCCTCCTGTTCAAGACTGCTGTGGTTGGTGAACCACTGCACGCCCTCCCAACAGCCCCAAAACCTGCTGGGGGGTACACAGGCTGCCCCCGTGTAGAATCACAATCATTCTTGTGGTGGTGAAGGGACGAGGGGTGGATTGTGTGTAAATTGTCCACTTTGTTCAGTGTTGTGATGATGTTCTTTCAATTTTGGTGTGGGGAATTCTTTTCCTTGAGGTCTGTGAAGTTTGTGTGATGAATGTGGATTTTAAGAAAAACTCTTAAATACCTCATTCACATCATTACCTGCTTTCTAGGACAGCCATCAAGCTACCTAAAAGGTCAGCAGCCAAGGAAGGGACAGCTCAGTCCATCTTGCCTGCCCCACGCTGAGCCCCAGCTCCAAGTGGTGGTCTATGGGACCTCATCAGAGGTGGGGATTTAGTCCCTCCCTCCCCCTTTCTTTCTTTCTTTCTTCATTTCCCTTCCTTTTAATTCATTCATCTCTAAGCAAGCTTTTCCTGTTTACAACCTCTCTAAAACACTTACAAATGATATATCAAGAGGCATATTAATTGTACACGCAGCTTGTCCCATTGATAACGTTGATCTCACAGCAAGCATCACCTAGAGTCCACTCATGACATATTAATAACATAGCTGACAGACCTGACATTTAGAGCACTCTTTCTAAATGACTTCTCCCACTCCCAACCCTACTCGTATTGGTTCAGGTGAGAATACGCTGTTCCAGATAGCTTTCTGATGGAGAGGGTAATACATTTAATAGGTATCATAGAACTATACTGGGTATCAGTATCAATCTTTGAATCTGTTGTGACTGCAGATATGTAGATTAGATGTCTATGTAAAGTGTTGATATATCAACACATCAGTCCTCATTTACATCTATTGCATTATTTAAGATGAAGGAGTGTTTTAAAATTATGTTGGTAATGTCTGGATTTACTGAGCAGGTGCTGGTGTGTTGAGTCTCATCTGTGTGGTGTACAATGAACAGTCCCCATCGGCTTTATTTTAGTTCCAGGATATATATGGGGAAAAAATGGAGATTTTCCATTATCAAGTGCTCAGAAATGTCACCGAACTCAAAATCTGCTGGGGACTTTAGTCCTTTTCTTCAACAGCTGTGTTGAGCTAGGAATGGCAAAGGATGTTCATTTGTGGGCTTTTGGCATCACAGAGAGTTTGATGGATTGGCGTGTGTTAAGAGAAAAGCAACAGAAAAGGACATAAGAGTTGAAGAGACTGATTTATGGGAAAAGATAAAAGGAAATCAATGTAGAGGGAGAACTCTCTCAGGCTCTGGTACTTAGACAAGCTCCAGGATTCCTCGGCTCTCATCCTTGCTGCCTGATGCCCTTCTGAGGCGGAAGCACTTCGGTCCTGCTCTACAGAATCCAGACCTGGAAAAATCAGACTGTTTTCTGGAGTGACACAGAAGACAAGAAGCATCCTGGCTCTTCTCAGATCGAGACAGCCTGCCCTGTGCTTACACTTGCCTTTACATCAAAGCGTTTGACCATCGTAAGGACCTGCTGAGGGTCAGATGCTATTGGGAGCAAATTCCCTTATACTGAGCATTTTGAGCGTCCCCATGAAAGCCCTGAGGGTGAAAGGGCAGCAGCCAGCAATTCCCACAGCATGCAGCCATGGGTAAATGGGGCAGGGATGATGTAGCGTGATTCCTGGCTCCAGTCTGGGGCACTGCAGTGCATAAAGCTGGAGCAACGCAGTGATGGATCAGAGCCACGTCCTGTGAGCTGTGAAGTTTCCTTGAGAAGGAAAAGGCAAGGGGGACATATGGAGAGGACTGGTGTCACTGCTCTGGAGACAGGCTCAGCCCTCCGGCCCGGCGGTGAGTGCTGTGATTGTTCGTGTGGTTATAATGGTGTAAAGTCTAAAGGAGGGTTGCAAGGCATTGATGATGCCAATAAAATTTCTGCATTTACCCAAGGCCCTGAGAGCTACAGAAGTGGCTCATGCTGAAATGTGGAGGACCTGAAGGTTGCTCATGGAGCCATGCTAGGGTCCATGCTCCATTCACCCTCCTGCTGCTCAAGCATGGGATGAGAGCAGTCTGTGATGGTCTTCTAGAAGTTTCAAGGTAGGAAACGGGACATTGATCTGAAGAACTTGGGACCTGCCAGCCAAGAGGTGGGAAGGGAGGAAAAAGCTGTGGGTCAGAGCTGCACACGTGGCTTTGATGCCAGCACCCATGGGACACCATAAGATTTGCTGGGAGGAGGGACCCGGGCAGTTCATGGTGGAGGAGGCTGGGGCTGTGTTGGTTCCTCTGACCTTGCCAGCGCTTGCTCACCCTGTCCTGTTTTTTCTCAAACCCCTTCACAGAGGCAGTGCTGTATCCATGGCAATTGGAAATTTCCTACTTGTGGCTTTCTTGTGTGTCATGGTCAGCGAGAACTTTCTGAGGATGCAAGGTTTCAAGGGAAGCTTGGATTTTCCTGCCTGGAAAGCTGCAAGCTCCTGACACAGGAATGCAGGAGAAATCCCCATTCTTAGCAGCTCTTTTACTATTTCTGGTTCTGCCTGGGAGAGCACTGGTCTGAGATCTACATATAAAACAACTGCAGTCACACAAGGTGCTAAAGGATTGCCCCATACATCCAGAAAATGTGTAACACCTAAAATACCGGCTGGGAGCTGCAAAAATGGCAACAGTGATTTTCTTCAGTAAACAGAAATGTAACCACTCCTTAGTAGGGCAAATTTGTCTCCAAAAGTGGCATAAACATGCACTTTATGGAGCACTTAGCAGTGACCAAAGGCGATGAGTATTTGGGGCATTTGTGAAAGTTGTTCTTTTTTTGAACATCAGAGGTTATTAGGTGAGGAGGGCCAGGATAGAGTGCACCAGGCTCTGGATAATATATTCTATTTTTCCACGATTCTTTGTTTTTGCTGCCATTTCCCAGCTTCTAGCCTCTGGTGAATTCAGCAGTGGGGTTTAGGTGGCAGAAGCTGCTGGTTCTTGTTTGCTCAGGGATGTATGTGGTGCCTTGGGAAAACCATTGTAGCTCCTTCACATTTGTAGTCTCTTCATCCCTATCCCTCTCCTCCTTCCATTCACACCTGCCTTTGAAATGAAGATAGAAAAAAACCCCAATTTTAATTTATTAGTGGTTGCAAAGGGCTTTGAGATCTTTAAATGGAGGTGAGAATGCAGGGTTGTATGGCAGTAGCTCACTGTAGTGTTGCTCTGTGTTAGACTGGAATCACCTTCCTCGGATATTGAAAATAGTTTCTGCTCTAATTAGTGTGCTAAGTACTTGTCTTCTTCTCTTGTTTGAAGTGTCCAATTTTCATTACAGAACAAACAGGCAACTCCTTAGAAAATTTTCTCTCAATTAGTAGCAAGTAGAAGCTGGCTTCATTGTTCAAAAAGTGGGAGACGGTCAAAATAAAAGTACAACCTTGTACTGGTTCCTGCTTTTCCAGTAGGACATGCTCTGTCACATTACGGTATGGCAGGAATAGCAGCTAATGTGTCATGTTCTCTCTGTCATCATTAACATGGAGTGGCATGTCATATTATGTCCTGTCGCTGAAGTCATGTCATTAAACACTGGAAACATAAGAAAAACCACACACAATTAAAACTATCCTGGGGTGAAAAAAAAAAAACCAATAAAAAAAATCAAATGCAACATTTTCTTACATCAAATTAATTCAGTTTTGTTTACATAAGAATTGCTATTGTAGCTGCTAGAATTTCCTGAAGATCTTTGTCTCTGCTTTAATTATTTCCTGTTCTTGGAGATTTTGACAGAGCTGTTCAGACCATCACAGTGGAGACGTCATACAGTCCGTCAGCTCCTGTCCTGCCAGGTACCTGTCTTGCTGCAAAACCCTGTGGGAGACCAGTAAAATGTAGATTTTGCTCTGATGTTGCTGGAAGAGATGGATACTGTTCTCTCCGGCTGTACACCTCTACCCGATGTAGAACCTGGGTAGAGACATATATCCTGGTAAAACTTACAAGGTCTTGTCTCCTCGCTGGTTCCCTGCGTGGCAGCTAGCTCTGTTCGTTATCTCAGGAGATCTTCCTCCCTGGAAGGCAGGGAGATGTGCAGCGGGGCAGTGCCGCTAGGAAGGCGGCTTTAACCTGGAGATTGCCTAGCACAGGAGTTTTTTCCCCTTCCTGACGTCAAGGCTAATTCATGGCATTACATGACTGATCGAATGCATGGAGGTGTTTGCTGCCCATTTTGCAAGTTATCTGAACGAGGGACTCTGGCTGGATCTGGGATAAGGGTTGCTGGGATGACTGGGGAAGAGGACACTCAAAAGCAGGCGGAGGGGGGCAGCTCTTAGAAGGCTGCTTCAGCTCAGGCAGCCTCATGTCCAAAGTCTGCCTTTTGATGAAAAGAGGACTCCAGTAGGTGATTCAGAGCAAGAAGCCAAAGTAGCTGCTCCAAGTTCCCCTCCGGAAAAGCCCTTTTTTGCCCCATCAGCAATGGGGGGGACCTTCTGCCGCAAGAACCCCCAGAGCCCACCCCGCTCTGCCCGGGGGAGCGCGGGGGAGATGCGGTGGCTCTCCCCGAGCAGAGCAGCACGGCACAGGGACGTGCCAAGCAGGGAGGAAAACCAAGAGACGAGGCTGGCCCCTGACCAAAGAGTTACAAAATGGCCATCAATAAACCAAGTCCGGAAATTAGAAGGTCTTGAAGCTTGGAGGAGTGAGGTCCTGGAACAGGTTCCAGCAGGAGCGGTGGCGGCAAGGAGCCCATGCAGTTTAAAATGGAGCTTTATGAATAGGTTTTATTATGTGGCTGCCAGCAATAGCAAGGGCTGAATTGATGACCGGGAAAGTTCCTTTTAAGGGGTTTTCGTCTTTGCTCCACTCTTTGCATTCTCCTGGGATTTTTTTAAGGTGACCTTCAAAGGATGTCTTTTAGAAAGCGAATTCTGTCAAGGTGTGATTTCTTTGCAATGTATAAAGAAACTCTGAAAGATTTTTAAATATTTGTGTTAGTTCATGCTTGATGGTTGCTCTCAAACGAGCGGGAAAGTTGAGTCTGGTTTTGCTGGAAGCCCTGCTGGTCTTCTAATGCATCTACTGGGAGAGAGGCTTTAATGTCTGGACTCCTCTAGTGCGTTCATTGTTCAAAGAACATTAGGTAGGCAGAATCTGGGAAAAGAATAAAAAATACCTCATGGAACCATCTACTCTTTTGCTTATATTATAAAGACAAATACTTTTCTTTTCCTTTGCAGCTGTCTCATTTAGATGACTCATAGAAATGTCTTAATCTTTTTATTGATTTCCCTTTCACTTACCTTTATCCTCTATTTACTTTGTTACAAGCTGAGTTCTTCCTAACCTTATCTGGTCGCCAGTTTATGAAACTGAAATCAGTGATTGACTGATTATATGGATAATAAGGAATATTGTTAATCAAGAATATATTAATGTCAGGGTGCGAATTTTTCCAGGCTCTTCAGATCGTATGGGGGCTGTCACAAAAATTTAGGAATATGCATGTACCCATCACGTGATTAATCATATATATTCTTGTGTTATGGTGGCTAGTAACGTATACTTAAAGATCTGCTGTAATTCATATCTTTAGAGGAAGGAAGGTAATTTTCTGTGCTATGTCAGGCGGTGAACCAAATTCCCATGGTGCTTCAGCAATGATGTCAAAGCTGTAACTAAACTCTGTGTAACCTCTGTGTTGTGAAAGATGCCAAATGCGATACAGTTAGGAATTTGTAAAGGTGATTTCCCAGGTGCAGGTGATACACATATTCTGGGCCAGCACTAATTTGGCACCAAAACTAGAATGCCCTTGTGGATTAACTGTAAGAGTGTATTGCAAGACAGAACAAAATGGATTATGCCATTGATTCCCAGCAAGCACGTCCCCCATGGCGAGGCAGGTTAGAGCAAGCTGCCTTTGAGCTTCGCTCAGCTTCTCATGTTTTTGCTGGAAATGAAAGAAGAACCAACAAGTGCTTCACAGGCATTTAGCAAAGGTATGGCAAATTAACAAAGGATCTGAATTTCAGAACTTCCAAGGGTGGCTTGGCCCAGCATGCTGCAGGGATGCTGCTGAGTCACAGCACACAGGTTTGGCGATGTGAGCTCTATCTGAATATATTTTTGTGTTTATATAAACAAGACAGCAACATAAAGAGCTTTATTTACCAAAATCAATAAACTTGTTAACTTGGTCTTCTCTATCAAAAAAGATTAGTAACTAATCCTTTCTCCTTCACCTTGGGGGCAGCCCAGGCATATTTATTACAGAATAGGAACCTTTCTGCATCAGCTGGGGGGATCATGAAAGCAATCACATAGGCAGGACAGCGCTCTCTGCAGCTAGCAATGCCCAGCCACCGACACAGCTGGGCCAGCGCCTGCCCCATGGAGGACACGGTTAGCTGTGACTTCCCAAGCTAAACAAGGACCCAGGAAAATTTTTGTAGACCTCAAGGAGTCAAGGACCAGGGTCCAAAAGGAGAGCTGCTGCCCCTTAGCAGGCTCTGTGTTCGCATGTGTGCACATGTAGGGACATGTGTTTGCAGAAGAGATTCTGTACTAAGCCTGGACTTTGAGGGTGCCCTCAAAGGTGCCACAGTTAGTAGGAGATTTAGGGTGCCAGGACTCTGGAGAGTGGTGGGTGGGAGGCTGCTAGGAAGAGGCGGGGTGGGGGGGTTAAGTCTAGAATGAACCATTTGCTTAGAGCAGGTAGAAACTTCTGCAATCTACTTGGGCTTTGTCAGGCTCAGCTTTGTGTCCAACTCAATCAGCCGTTAAGAGGGGGAATTTCCTTTTGTTCCTGGATTGGTCTTTGTTTCTTTAAGAGAGACAATAGGGAGATTATTTTTTTAAATAATAATTTAAGAGCTTAGTGAACACAGATCAAGCAACAATAACTGGTGGCAAACAAAAAAGCACTTGATGTACGAGATGGGTAAAGGTTGTTGGTTAGGGGAAGCTATACATCTAGCACAATAAACCAGGATGATCATGTGTTACCCAGCTTAAAAATCCTTGTACTTCTTCATTTTAGAGGGTGATTCAAGATGAAATAATGGCTTTGTTAAAAAAAAAAAAAAAAGAAAAAAAAAAAGTGGTGGTTTAACCTTTGATTTCAACGGGGGTAGTTTCTACCTACTGAAATACAAATAGATGTTATTATGGTTGTTGCAGATGGTGGCACAGAATCACTAAGAGGGAGGAGATGGGACAGAGGAGGGATGAGAGGCAAAGCTGCCTGGGGAAGAACAGAAGTATCCTGGAAAAGGAGAGCCACAAGCTGAAAAAGATCTCAGAGAAGCTTTCAGGAGAGGGCTCCAGCCAGGCTGCTTTTTGCAGGTTTGGCACCTATCATCGTGGGGGAGAGCCCTGCCGTGGTCTTAAGAGGCAGCTTTCCAAAGGGGAGCTAGACCGAGTTGTACAAAGTGAGGGTCAGGGGACAGCTAATCTTCCCTGCACAAGGAGCGAGTCTGGTCCTCATTCCACCAGGCTGCAGAGAGCTACAGCCACAATCTCTCCTGCTTTAGGTTAAATCGGGAAAAGTGCATTTGTGCCTGTTTCTACTCTGTCCCACAACACTCCTTCAAAAGCCTCAGGGCGTGGGAAAGTTGCTCTCAGCCTTTTGCTGGAAAAGTGTTGTGCTTAGTTCTGGGCAGAGAATGGTTAAAGGGCAGCCTAGAAATCATCAGAAATGCATCAGAAGATTTTTTTTTCTTTCTATTCATCAATCAAAGAATCTGGTGTAATTGGTCTTTAGTGGGATGATTTATTCACAGTGTTTTAATGTGACCTAAATCCAATCTTACTCATCATCAGCAACCATTGTTCTTGGCGCTCTTTTTAATCAGATGTCTCGCTAATCCAGACTGATTGTCTAGTGGCTTTCACACATGCCGAGACGGGGTCCTTCAGAGCAAGGAAAAAATCCAGGAAGTTTTCTACTTTGGAGTTGTCTCGAGCTAGACCTGGTGTGCCGTGTATTTCTTAGCTCTCGGACACCCCTGTTGTTGGATGTTTCCAGCCCAGGCTGTCTTTTGGGTTTGTTCAGCTGTTATTTAACTGGGATCCAGAGTCACCTTTTCTCCTCTTCATTTTGTGAGTAATCTAAACTACACTAGGACTTCCCAGCACCACTAGGCAGGGATTCATCTCCCCTCTGCTGGCCATCAAAGTTGTGTTTCAGCCAGCTCCTCTCACTGAAGGAAGTGGCGAATCATTCTAGTTATTTCAGAGATGTATTTTGGGATGGAAGCAGTATCTCTGAAGGGTGCCAGAGCCACCTCACACCCCCCTGCCAGTACCTCAGGGGTGTGAATTTAAGAGGATCTTTCCATTCACCTTGTGCAATTCAGATGAGGCTGGGAAGGGGAGCAGGAGCCCCGGGGTGTTGGCACCTTGCTGGTTGGATCATCCTGCAGTCAGCTTTAGGTGAAGACGTAGCAAAATTTAGCACTTCATCCTTCCTCAGTGCTCAGGTTTGCAACTTTACAGGTGTTCTTTTGTTCTTGCTTTGGAAGCAATGTGAAGGCTAATAATTAAACAAGCTTTGACTGTAGAAGACTAACAGGAACCCGGACCACGGGAGGTCCCACACTGGAGTGGCAGAGACCTGGGGGGAGCTTCACTGGCCCAGTTTGCCCACATCAAGAGCTGGTGGGTCATTGGTGGTGGGGTCCTAGTGCTGGGAAGCCTGCCGAGGAGGAGCTGACATCCTTCACCCCGCTACTGCAGAAGGAGGGTGGAGAGGGAGCAGCTGTAACTCTGGTGACAGTTTGGGGGAAAATAGGATGCTGATGAGAGTTCTGATTGAAAGTGACAGCCAAACCTTATCTAGGTTGTGAGTGTGTGTGTGTGGTTGTTAATTTTTTATTTTTTTGGTATTATTAATCTTTGCTCAGAATGGTGCCATGGTCCTGTTCTAACACGCTGTTGCTTGCGTAGGTGTGGGGAAAGGCAATGCAGACAGAATGTCTTCTTAAGAGAAATAACGGCTGCATTTTTAATGGTTTCCTTTACTTTTTTTTTTTTTTTTTTTTTTTTTCCCCTACAAGCTTGCAAGCTGACCTTGCAAGCCCTGTGCCATCCTGTGACTGTGCAGAGCAAGCTCAGGGCTCCTGGTTCAGTTCCTGGTGAACTCAATGCCATTTCTAAATAACATCTCCGAACACAGATGCTTTCTCTCTAATTTCCCCATGTCCTGCATTCCTTGCTTTACCTCTTATAGGAGGTATGTGGCTATTGATCAAGTGGTCATATAAATAAGAATAGCAATGAGTGCTTGAAATCCTTAGGGTTTCATCCTGGTGTGCTGAGGGCTCTGTCTGGTCCACTGCAGCTTTAAGTATGTGAATACCCATTAGCTTTGATTAGCACCGTAATTTTGCACTGCTCTGCACCATTCAGAGATGACCCCCCACATTTCAAACTGTCTGGTCGAAGATATCAAGTGCCGTTGCCATTTCAAGGCAGGGGGAACTGAGGTACAGGGAAGGAACCAGCTTTGAATGTATTAAAGTCATCAGTCATGAGTTTAGTGTCAGAGATGGGGCTGAAACAGGGACCACCCGCGTGTCATGACCTCCCTGCTGCCTCAGGGGTTAGCACAGCCTTTGTGCACTGTGAGACGAATCTTTCTGCTTCTGCAAAACTGATTTCCATTGAGAATTGCACTTGTGGGCTCTGCTGGAGATGTCCCATCAGAGTGCACGTGCATGGACACGAGCTCTCCTTGCACCCAGACCCCGTTTGTATGCTCCTGCCAGGCTTTGGGCACCTGAGAGACCGCCAGGAGAAGGGTGTGGGGTGTTCAAGCCAAGGCGGGATGAGGTCTTTTGAGTCCTGCAGATGAAACACAATTTCTGAAAGCCTCTGTCCTCCACCGACCACGCAGGCTTGGCAGATGTTCCCCATTAAAATGCGCAGAGGTATAACACTGATCTCAACATCCATTCCCGTCATGATCTGGGATCTCAGATGCTTCATTTGTTTATGCTTAAAAGCATTTCCATTCACCTTTGAAATAATCTCTCTTTCTCTTGTCCCCCGCCCCCATGGCTCGAGCAGTTAGACATGCTTTATATTCCCTCTCCCTTCCCTTCCCTTCCCCTGCCACTGCTCCACCGCCCCTGTGATCGGGTAGCTGTGTGCATGCATTATTGGCCGTCTGATAGTCCTGCCTGATATGATAGCATTGCTAAGTACCCTCCGAATGCTTAATGCTGCAATTATTATTCTGGTGGGCATCTCTAGAAACTTCTCGCAGTTGGATGAGTCTAGCCTTTTACCTCAGCTCCATTAACAAACATCTTCATCATCCTGAATGCTGTAATGGCCTGCAGGGCATGTGCTTCCTGGAGATCCTCCCGTCTTCCCCCCGTGGGGAGGATGGGAAGCCTTCTCTCAATACAGGGACCTCTCCTATCAGTAATGATCTGTCCAGGAATCTCAAAATAACATCGCTGTTATTAGCATGACACTTCCCACCCCCTCCCTCGTGCCTGGCTGAGGGCCAGGAGGTAGTTCCCCCGCTCTGCTCCCAGTAACAAACCTGTCCTATGTGATACATGTTACATGCAACATATATTTATCACATAGATGTGCTGATACCCAGCTGAATATTTCACGGCAAAGCCCCTCTGTCAGTGCCCAGCTCTCTGACCTTGAGCACACCACGTTATCAATCACTGCCGCTCCTATTTTTGTTGGACTAGTGCATCTAGAATATGCCAAGTACCGGGAAAGTGGGAAACGCCTGTCAGCCCATCCTTTCTAGGGCAGCATCTTTTTGTCCATCTCCTTATGTCTCATCATCAACAAGGCATTGCCATGGCCAAGCCAAGGTCTCCAAGGACTGTATCTGAGGCTCGGAGGCAGGTGAGGTGTTTGGATCCACGTTCAGGGTGTTTCTGTGGCTGGGGATGGTGTGAGGGCTGGGTGGCTCCATCCTGGAGACCTCTGGGCTTTGCATCAGCCTCAGCATCCCTGTGGGAAAGGCCTTAAAAATGGTCAGTACTGGTGATTTCAGAAAGAGACGTAGAAAGAAATCATGGTTCAGCTCCTAACAGAGGAGCTTAGTTTGACAGGCTGTTTTCAGCTTGAAAGTACCGAAACAAATATCCTGCCAGTGTCCATGTGAACTGCTGCCACCTGGGACGCGCGGGTACCCAAAGGCGCCCCTTCGCTTGCGATGAGCAGACCGATTTGCTGGGTGTGCAGCAGGCTTGCAGCAAAGCGCCGCAGGCATCGTGCTGAGCAAGGCTGCTCCCAAAATGCAGCCCTTGCTTGCCACTTCCACTCAGCCCTCCACCACCTTAATGAATCCTTGTTCCCGGTGACAGCAGCACCTCATAACACGTCAAGTACTTTCAAGATACAGCGGAAGCCACTGCCTGCCCTGGAGGAGATACAAATTAAGTCCATCTCACCCTGGAAATTAGACATGTGGGAGGAGGGGAAAGCGCTGCTTCTTCCCATGGCTGCTGCAAGCCGGTGAGAGTCACGGACCAGCACGTCTGCAGGGTGATGCTGTGGGAAAGGCACGTGTGCCTGGAGCAGCTCACGCTGCTCACGGCCAAAACTCTTCCAGGAAGCAACAGTGCCCAGGCATCACTGGGGTGTGTTCCTCCCTCTCTGCATTTGCATTTGGCTCTGAGTGGATTAATAGCACAGGCTGGATGTTTTCTGTTGGTTTATTCATTCCTTGGCTTGTTTTGTCAATTGAGCAGCTCTTGTTACCCCAGAAGGAGCTTGGGGAATGATATATGGCCCTGACAGCAAGATTAAACATCCCATTTACTGCACCCTGTCTTCAGAATTCAGGCAGTGGAGGCATGGGGAACAGTAATAATAGTCACAAAGCAAACAGAAAACAGATACTTTTCATCTTGAGTTCATTTCTTTAGGGGAAAAGGGCAGGGGGAGAAAGGGAAGGAGAAAACAGAGGGAGAAGAAGAAATGGGCTGGAAAGGAGAGAAGGAGGGGGAAACTATCAGAGGGGGAAAAAAGAAGAGGAGTTATTAACACATGATTTAAATGAGCTCAAAGTCAACTCAGGGTTAGCAGTTTCTCTCTCAAAATCATAGCAGAGTAGCTGAGGACTGTACAACTGGGAGCCTTTGCTGGTGCATGGCCCGACCGCTTGTGCTTAACGCTGCTTTAAGTGGCATCTTCTGACACTTTTTTGAGGAACTGCAGCTGCTCTGGGCTAAGTGGGAGCTCAAGACTTGTGGGATGGCTTTGAATGCAAAGTGGGTCTGGGTGGCAGATACCCAAGGCTTTTCCTTGCTGCTGCTTCTGTGCCAGAGCGCAGCAGATGGGAGAAGAGCTGAGAGCAGCTTTGGAAAGGCAGAGCTGTTCTGGTCCCTCTGGGATGGGCTGAGCTCCTCTGGGCTGGGCTGGAGCTGGTCCTAGGACCCAATCCTTGATGGGATCCCACAGACTGGGGCTGAGGTGGGATGGGGTCCCCCTTCACCCTCCTGTAAGCTGGGGGAGCTGAACACCAGCTGCTCTGCTGGCGGTCAGGCTCCTGTTCCTGGCTTCCAAACCTTTCTTAGTCCCAGGAAAGGGCTGTCATCCTCTTTCATCTTTGAGCTTGGCACTGAAGGTCACTCAGCTACAAAACATAATGTGCAATGGAAATGTTCTTCAGGTGCACCCCCAGGCCAGTAAATATATCAGGGCAGGCTCTTCCCGCAGCCCCTTCCAATGGCAATTTATATTGGGACCCCTACAGAGAGGGGCAGACGAGGTGAAGATCAGAGTATCGTCGCTGCCTGGACACTTGAAGTCTGGCCTGAAAATGAGGGATGTGACAGGTCTTTAACTACTTGCAGCAAGTTACACCACTTTTTTTCTGTGGAGGGGGCCATTCCCATGAGATGGGGGAGCATTCAGGACCCTTATCTTCATCCCTCTGTGTTTTTTTGGATGAAGGGGACATTACTTCTGGTGTACCAGCCTCTGTGTTCAGCAGGTGCTGTGGCCTGGCTGATGCACAGCAGCATGTTAAGCTGCTGTGTCTGGACTGTGTGTTTTAGGGTGACAGTTCATAGTATTGGATTGGGACAAAGAAAATGCACTGGGCAGGCCAATAGCAGATTTTGAGAAAGTGCTATAAATATAGCCATTCCTAAAAAAAAAAAAAGTCCTAGGACTTTACTGACAATGCCTGCACCACTTGTCCCAGGACTCCTCTCAGCCATTTTCATAAGTGAAGTGGGATTCTGCCTCCCTCTTTGGACATGACCTGTCCCCATGCTTCAGGATGCCCTGCTTCAGCACCTGCTAGAGACTGGGAACTGCTGAAATCCTTGAAACTTAAAGTACATGTAAATGTCCTGGGCAGAGGGACAGCTCTGAGCACTGAGTGGGTGTCCCACCTCAGCTGTTTCACTTCTCAAGTCCTGGAGTGAGCTCCCACGATGTGGTTCTCTCGTGCTCTGCTCGGGGAGGGGGAACACCGACTGTCTGGATCTGTTCAGGGTTGTCCCTCCTTAGTTTTGAGCTGAGCATGGGAGTGGCTTCAGTGGCATTTGTGCCTTTTTCATGGCTCAGTAAATGTCACCGTGAAATAATCACATCTAACCATGCGTGATGTATCAGCAACAAAAAAAGGTCAAATCCGACCGTAAATATTTCAAGCCTTGTAAAATATTCATCGGTAGCCATGAATACTGAAGAGGTGGGATGGGCCAGAAATCTTCCAGCCCGCTCCTTGCCCCTGCCAGCCGGGCTGCACAGCTGCCGCTGGGTCAGAGCTGTCTCATCCTACTGCCTTTCAACACAGATTCCCAGCAGTACGTCCTCTGCTCTGCTGGATGTAGACATTTGAGGAGTGCTACAGCTTTCTCCAGATATTTTTGGCTAAGCAAAGCTGGCTTTCCCAGGTGGTTGTGTGTATTCTTCCCACTCATACAGCTAGTTGTCTGCTGCCAAATTTACAGGCACACCAAGCACACACGTGCCCAGGCTGACACCACGGCTCATGCAAAGAAGAGCTGGGCTCCCGATGGGTTTGTGCTTCTCTGCACACACGCACATCTCTCTGGCTTGAAAGTCTTAGGCAAGGTTTCCAGTGCAAGGGCATCATTTTCTTAAGCCAGCAGATATAGTAGGAAGAAACCAGACTGGTTTTAGGGCTGTTCTTCTACCTAAAACAGAAACAGCATCCTCCAATGTCCAGGGCAGGTAGAAACCAACAGCTCTCAGTTTACTCATATTGTACTACCTATTTAATTAGACCATATTGAAGAGAAACAGGCTGCCAAAGGCAAAGGAAAGGTGCCATGAGAGGGAAAGCAGATAGGGAGCTACCATAACCTCTCCCTGCAAACCATCATTTTTATCCTTTAACAATACACCTTCAGCAGCACTTCCCTTGGGATACCCTGCACTGCAACACGTACTGCCTTGCTGAAGGGTCTCCTGGGCTGCTGACAGCTCTCCTTCACGTTGTTGCTGTCATCTCGCTTAGTATGGACTGAGTCAGATCTAAAAACACCTGAAAAGGGGCCAAAGCCTGCGTTTTCAGTGTACTGAATGCTGGAGCAATGAAATCCCATGGCGTTCCCGTGAAATCTGGAAGGACAGGGCTCATCCCATGTATCTCTATCCATCTGCAGTGAGTTGTGTCCTGGCCAGCAAGGTGCCCCAAGAGCTGTGGGGATAAAGTGACTCATGCCATGTCAGTCTCCTCTCCGTGGGACTGGATTGGCATGGGATGGATGGGATTTGGGTATCCACGTGTGCAGGAGGATTTCACAACCTTCAGCTGCTGCTTCGGAAGAGGGAAGTTTCCTAAAGGTCCCATGTCAGCCCTGCCAGCCCTGAAGAGGTGCCCTGGATGCTCTAACACATCTTAACTGGCACAGATGTCAGGTTTTTTTAAGCAACCAGATCACACCTGTAGTGTTTGCTCCATTTGATTCAGAGAACTGAAACTAGACACCTAACTTGGGGTGGATAAAGGCGAACAAGACAGGTTTCACCCCAAATAAAAGACTGTTCCCCTGCTTCCCACCTCATGTACTGAGGAATTACAGATGTGTTCACCCACAAGCCATTCTTCCCAATTTCTTGCCCATTGTCCTAATCTCTTCAGCTGCCTTTGCCTTTTCCCTGTCCTCCCTTGGTGTTTGCAACATGTCCTAATTCATTGCAGTCACTGGTGTTTATTATTATTAATGTAACACTGAGACACCCCTGCCCCAGACTGGGCCCAGTTGTGCTGGGTGTTTGACATCCATAATGAAAAAGATGGTTTCTCCCCCACAAAGAGCTGAACAGTTGAAGAGTGCAGTGAAGAACCACAGATGGAGGCAGACACATGGGCTATATGGGACAGCAGGGGACATCTATTTTTTCTTTTATATAATAGGTAGTAGTTTTATTTAATAATGTATTTCTAGCCCCTTGGCAAAATCCTAATCAAATATCAATAGACACCATCACATTTACTTTTACTGGACCAGTGCTTCAATAAATAATCCCCGTTTTTCTAAGAGCCATGGCAAAGTCTTAGATCTCAGGATGAGCATTTCTGTCTTAATGCCTGCTTTTACTGAGGAATGAGAATGGGCTAATAATCAATAACCAATTGAACAGTAATAGTCCTTGTTTCAAAGCAAGCCCCTTTCAAGCCCTGATTTACCAAGATAATTCAGCCGGGAGGAAATAGTGGTGCCTCTTAATTATAAATGCAATAAAGACTTGTGGAAATTGCCTCTGTTTTTGCTGAGTGGAGTCACTGTAGAGTCCATACAGAGTATTTTGGGGGTGGAGGGAGGGCAGGCCAAAGGCATCTTGATTCTTTAAAGCAAAAGGCAGAGTTTTTACTTTGTCCAGTGACCTCATTGGTCTTATTTTTTCCTGGCAGAGGCTTCCTGCACGTCCTCAGGTGCTTGGTGCCCCTCTGCACCACGCTTTTCCCCCAGGAAGATGTAGTGACTCCAGTTTCTTGCAATGTGTTGCTCTGAGGGTGAACACAGCGCTTTTAACAAACACCTACCCAACAGTTTTTCCTTTTTAGAAAGGTCTGTATAGCAAAGCAGTTTTACCGAAGACCAGCAGTGCATACAAATTGTGCTGTCTGCTGGCTTGTGCACCCAGGGTATATTGTATTTCTTGGCTGGATGCTTGTCACACACAACCTGAATGGGTTACTTGAGCTTTCCAAAGATTTTCTTCAGAAATTGTATATTTTGTAAATATTAGCTGTTAACCCAAACCCTTTTGCCCTGCTCCTCATGTCACCAGCCTGACCTTAGGAGCGTTTTGGAGGGTGAGATCATATTCTTTGCTCTACCCAAATATCAGCTTCTCCTATCAGGGCAGGTGGGAGGAGGTTCAGACCCTGTGATGGAAGAAAAATTACTCAAGAAATGTCTGAACACTGACCGAGAATGAAAGATGTCAGCTGGACAGAAGAGCTGAAAAAGTGTGCCAGAAATATCAGTAGGTCAGGAAGTCTGGCAAAAAGCAGGCACATTTCACATGGTTTCAGACCCAGCTGCACTGGCTGAGGATTTGCCTGCAGAAACAACAAAACTACATCTTGGGGCTGTAGCGGAAACTCTTGCAAAGACCAGCTGGGGAGATCAGAGCATCAGTGCTAACACTCCGGGTGCGCAGAGAGCAGAGCTCTGGGGTCTTCCCAGGGAAATGTCGCCACTCCGACTGGCAGACTTGGGTCTCCCAGCATTTCTGTTTGCTCTCCGAGAGCTCCAGACCAATTATGCTCCGTTTGTAATGTTGGGTTTTCCCCGTCCCCAGCTGTCAGCATTGCTGATACTCCTGACACCAGAGATCTGACAGCCACGCTGGGAGCATCCCGCTCCTTCTATTGTTGCTCGTGCTGAATCCCCCCCAGACAAACACACACCATCCCTGAGACCTGCAGAATGCCACTGCCTTCAAGAAACATATCCAGCTGAAAGATGACGGGAAGCTAGCGCCAACCCACCACCAAGCTGGGAGCCTAGTATGGGACTGGTCAGGAGGACAGGGAGGCACCTACACCCCCCTTTCTGGACCATTCATTTTTCTGCTGACAGCGTGCAGGAGGGCACCAGACCCACCCCACCAGCTCTCTGCGCGGGCATTAGCATCCTCTCTGTGCAGGCATTAAAAGTAATACAGCCTCTGTTCATGGCCAGGACGTGTCAGAGGGACTGGAGCTGTTAAGCAAGGTGCTATTTTTACAGTCAATTCTCTGAGCAGTTTAATGGGCATGAGTGGCCAAGACCTCTGCTTTATATCCCACCATTAAGAAGGATGCCCCGAGAGGCAGGACCTTCCCCTCATCCCACCAGCTGGGGCACAGATTCCAGGTGAAGAGCACCACCTGCTGACATCCCCTCCCTGTAGCTCCCTGGATTTTTGGTGAAGGTCCCTGGCCAAGATCTAGCCAGGCACAGAGTCAGATTCAGGACTTGCACGACACGGAGCTGCCCAGGTGGGCTCAAAAAGCTCCTATCCTGATAGGTGGCTCCGTTTATTTGCTGTTTTAATTGGAAATCCGTGGAGTCTGGCAGCTCCAGGGGAAGAAGGCGGCTCTGTTGCGCAGGTTCTGCCAGGCACAAGGACCTCCCTTAGCATCACCTCCCAGCTGTGACC
>JAVJGI010000040.1:120497670-120509275 GCA_035590275.1 Ibycter americanus
TTGGTCTGAGACTTTTTCAGAAAGGAGTTTCTCTCAGAGCTGCATGCCATGCTGCAAATTGAGGATTGAGGATGTTTTAAATATGTATAAGCTGATGGAAAGCAGTCATGAAAGGAAGAGCGTGGCTGATGAGTCTGTGTGAGATTTTTCTATTACTGAATTAATTGGTGTAGGAGATGAGGCAGACGCACAATGAATTGTCTGCCTTTCAGAACACTTTAATAGAAAATACACAGAGATTCACTCTTTGATGCTCCCTCCACTCCCTTGCCTGGCCTGTTCTCTAGCTGTGCTGGCCCACAACTGCTTTTCCTCTTTCTAGCCACATGCTTTGGTATTTCTTCTGCTCTTGTTCATCCTGTACCATAAGCTTTCCTCTGCATTTCTCCCGCCATCCCTTTAATCAGTCTGGAAGTCTGAGGCCATGCCAGCAGTTTTGCAAACCAGCAAACCAGCTGAGAGCGCCTGGGACAAGCCCTGGTGACCAGCACACCCACAACGTCCTGCTGCTTTGGGATGAGATCCTGTAGATTCAGCGGAACTGGTTCCCTTCCCAGGAGGAAAGGCTGGATGGATCAGCCTGAGGGTCTTCCTCCTCCAGCGGTACATGCCATGGACAGTCCCCTCCTGCTCTCATCCCCAGGTGAGGGATACCCTGCCCACACCAGCAGTGGTCCCAGTGTGGCCCCGGTGATTTACAGGCACTGTGCCTGGAGCCAACACCTAGTTCAGAGCTGCCGGGAGCTGGTGACACGCGAAAGCGATGGCAAAGGCTGGCTGAGGCTCGACAAAATTGTGGCTACTGCCCAGTGCGATCGGATACACCATTGCACTGGGCAGGTAAGATGGGCATCAGCCAAAATGGAATCAGTTCACCACAGGTCGAAGAGTTACCTGGCAAATGCAGGCAGGGGCACATGCAGAAGGGATTGGGTCTAGCTGCCACCAGGCACTGGGATGTACTGGGATGCACTGGGATGCACTGACAGTGGGAAGCCTGAAAGCTGTTCTGCCGTTACTGGAGCTGGGTGCAGTGTTTCTCTCACAGTGAAAAGCTTGGACTGAGACACCAAAATGCTCCCAGCACACCTTCCTCCTCCCCCAGCTAAAACGCGAAAAAAGACCCCGCTATTTTCTTTCTAGATTCAGCATGACCTTTTCAGTTAGGGCTTTTCTTCATTTCGTTTTTAAGGAGTTTAAAGGAACACTTAAAATCTGAACAAAATCCATTCCTTTTTAATTTGCCTGGTGTTGTTTTTTTTTTTCCTCTGATTGACCTAAATTCAGTCCCCCTCATCACCTCTTGCCCCAGTTTTTTTGGACCTGGCACTAAGCCAAAAAAAGGGGGGAGGGGAGAGAAAGAAAAAGAAAAACAAACGAGGAAAGATATTCACAAAGCTCCATTTGTTACATTTTCTCTGAGTAGATTGATCCGAGCTCTCCTGCTCAGCTTTTCTTTATGTCCAGACAATGAAGGTGCACTTTTCCCTGCTGGCATAATTGGCTACAATTAAGCTGTGGACAAGATATTTGGTTAACGATCCCCAGGAAACACAATTTGGGGATTAGGGGAGATATTGTTTCCTGAGCGTGGGCTATCATCCTCGCCTGTGTTTAGTTATTGAATGTCTGTGTCTCCAAGGCACGGGCTGGGGCAGGCTCCCCCCTCTCCCCGGGCAATGCTCCTTTTGCATTTCAGCTGAGGATCTTGAAGGGCTTTGCACTTCAGGGTTAAGTGGGGACAGCCCAAAATTTTGGTCAGCTGAACAACATAGCCATTAGCGTCATGGATGGGAGTGCTGCAGAGGTGGGGAATGGCTTAAAAGTCCCAGTGAAAATTTGCACAAGGTTCCCCAAACTGCGGCGAGTTCCCTGTCAGGGTGCTGGTGGCTGGAGCTGGCTGTGACCCCCATTAACGTCTCCATGTATGACCACACGCCTGCATTGCCCTCAGCCTGCTCCAGCATGGATGACCCAGGAGAAGAAAACATTTTCTCCCGTAACCCTATGGCCCTCATTTCCCCTGGCTCCACATTATGCAGAAGTTGCTTATCTAGATTTGACCCACACAACCTCCTTAGACCATCTGAACTGAGCCAGGGGATGTTTCCAGCCTGTGGATCCTCTGAAGCACATGAGGGAAGGATCTGCAGTCTGTTGTACATTTGTGAATTAAATCCACACTGAAATTAAAGGTTTGCTCATAGCTTGGGTGGAAACAGCCCCATTGGGATGTGAGTTGTCATCCCGTGTCAAAGGGCTCAATGTTTTTCAAGGATTTGAGGGGAGAGGGATCACAACAACCAAACGGGAACCAACTTGTTCTGCACAATGGGGGTTTAATGCTTCGTTTTCCTCTTTTGTGACCTTGCTTCCCAATGGATACTCCAGGGCTTGACCTTTGGCTCAGCAGAAACTGAATTTGCATTGTTTTTCACCCACCGGCAGGTCTGACCTTGTAGGAGAGCTGGCAAACCCTGGTTGCTTTATGAGTCTGAATTTTGCAAATCTGAAGCAAACAGTGTGTGTGCAAGTAATGCTGGGGTGGGGGGCTGCGCCTGGGGTGCCTTTGGGAGCCCAGCAGGTGAAGCAAGTCCTACTGCAGAGCCAGGCTGGAGCCAAGGAGAGCCAGACCACCTCTCCCCCTGCAAGGTGCAGGCCAGAGTCGCTTCAAAGCATCACAGCAAATCACTGAGACCCCTCTTTGGGCACCGTCCCCCCAGTCTGATTTCTACTCACCCCATCTGGGGCAGCTCGTCCTTGGCTGGAGGCAGGATTCCCTCCTCCTGGAGCCTGGGCTGCCTGCGGGATCTCAGGCAAAGCTGCCCTCTTGCTCCCTCCTCCCCTGCTCTTGCTGATCACAGCCAGCATCCCCCCTCGCAGCCTCCCCAGCACCCGGCGGCTTTGCTGTGTCTGCTCGGCAGATGCAGCCCATTAGGAGGCGGAAAGGGGTGAGCGGGGTGATGGAGAGAGGGGAAATCAGCCAGGCCTCCCCGAGACATTAAATCTAATGGTCAGGTAATAATCAGAAGGTCATTGAATGAACAGGCTATAAAACCAGCCGCTGCCTCTGCCCTGGATGGGGTTGTTTGTGAACCTCAGCAGCTTTTCCTCATGTAAACAGCCAGAGACAAACAATCTCTGCTGCCCAGAGCCCACTCCCGGGAATTCTTCTTTTTTAGGGCATGTTTCCATTTCTATCCCTTGACCTTTCAATTGAGTGAGCTCTGGTGCTTGCGGAAGCTCCTCAACCCTGGGCAGGGCTCCCAGCACTGCTGCAGTTAAAACATCCAGTACTGGGGGAGAAAAATCCCCCTGCAAGGGTGAGGGAGGCTGGGCTGGGAGCGCTGAGCTCTCTCCCTGGCTTTGTGTAAATCAGGGCTGCTTGAAAGATGACTGACAAAACAATTCGTCAGGAACACATCAGGTTTTGGCTAAATAAACATTTCCATCTCTATGGAGAATGTCACACTGTGCTCATAAAATTTCTGGGTGAAGCTCTCTTTTGGTTGTAAATTTAGGGAGGGGTGCTCAGCTTGCTTTCTTTATTACAATAAATCAGGATTGTCCATTTTTTTCCCCTCTGAATTGCTTTCCAGGAAAGAGGTTGGAGAGGCTGGGTCTTTGACTGGCTGCATCAGATTTGGTCTGTGTCTCAGTTTCCCCATCTGTGGTGAAAGGAGCATAACAATCCCTCTGTACCTGACAACGATGAGCAAGGATTCATCACCACATGTGGTCATTGCACAAACAAATAGATCCCTTTTCCAGTTAGTCTGATGTTGGGAATAGTTCACAGATCATCTTAGATGTTCTTTGGGTTGAGCCCTCGGCCGGGTCTCAGCTCTGCAAGCTCCAGGAAAGCAACTGCTGAGCACCAGCGTGCTGAGTCCGGCACCTTTGCAGCGTGCAGCCTCTCCACCTCAGCAGCGAGGGAAATGCTTTGGGATGCCTGGGGTAGGGTGATGTGTGAAATAAACTCCTGCAGCTCCTTCTCTGATGTTTTCTAAGATGCAGTCGTGTTTCAGCCAGAAACATTGACATCCCAATCTCTGCAGAGCAAATGCCATAGAAACGGAGGGGCAGCCCCTGCACGTGAGTGCTGCAGGCTGAGGACTGCGAAGGTCTGATGGCTGCATCATCTTGGGCTAAATTCAGGTCTTATTTGCCTTTGCCATCCTTCTTACTCTGTTGTGCCTTATTCTACTCTCACTTGTACCCAGGCAGATCAAGAGTAACTTTGGCGAGGCTGACAGGGTGGTACCGATGGGAATATGGCATGAGCTTTCAGATACAGAGACATGATTTTCTACAGCAGGGACCATCTTCTAACGCTTTCCAGCCATGGACATACGAAATGGTCCAAAGGCACATGGTCTGTCTCACCTGGGAGGAAATAACAGAACCATGTCTCACCTGAAAGTCCATCTTTCCCTTCCTTCTTTAATTGCTCCATCAATATTTCCAGCCTGGGCAGTTCCTGGGAACTCTGCAAGCAGACGGGCTGGTCATGAATTAAAATGACAATTTTTGAGTCCATGGTGCTGCAGCACTACCTGACCAGCACATTAGCTAATGCAGGTTTAGATACTTTCTCTGGATCATGTGTAGGCACATGATAGTATTTCGGTTAAATTAATCAGAGTTTTTTGCCATATTAGTGATTTTAATCCAGCAGTAGAGCATGGACAATAGCTGATCTGGAATAAAATTAGAGTTGTGTGGACCTGTAATACCCGTGTGGGTAGGAAAGCTGCTGGCACAAAGTTAAAACTAATCAAAATTTCTGAACACATTTGAAACGGCCAAGTGAATTTTTTACCGTTCTTGGCATTGTGTAGTTGCAATGTTTTTGATCTGATATTAAGTGCCCTAAAGCTGCCTTTAATGAATTGGTAAACCATGAGTTTTCTTCGGTCATGTTGCTTCTAAGAAAAATTAAGTGATGAGATTTGTGTCCGGAAAACTACAGAATTCAGTTCAGTGTCTTTGTTGATACTGCAAGAGAAAGGCGTCTTCATGAGGACATGGGGGTTCAGCAGTGTTGCTAGCTTCCCAGTGCTTAGGAGCAAACTTGGTAATTTTCTTGAAAATCCCTTGACATTGATAACAATGGGTGTGGTAAGGAGCCTGCAAAGAGCAGAAGGGAAAAGACATCAGCAATTCTGCTCCTGAGCTTGCAGCAGAGACCTCCCTCGGTGTTGAAAATCCCATCAACTATTGACAAGCTTCCTTTAGGAAGGGGGAGGTTTCTTTGTAACAAATGACTGCTGAAAGAAGGAAAAAAAGGAACCTCCCAGCATCACTGGTAACTTGGGCATGAGACGTGCTCGGCTGATACTACAAGTGGCAAACAAATCACACGTACAAACCCCAGTGTCACAGCGAAGTGGGAGCTGACACAGTGTCGCTGTATCTGCCAGTATGCACAAATGTCTCGGAGATGCAAGAGGAGAAACACACATCAGGTCCAATTTGCGTAACATTATAGTTTATTAAACATACTGCTGGCCAGGATGGGTGTCCTGGGTGAGGTAATTGACATGTATTGATGATCTTCTTGGGAGCGAATGACGGGTAGCGATGAAGTGTGGGCTTGCACAAAGAAGAGGGTTTCCTCTGAAAGTGCCTCTGGGTGCTGAGGCAGAGAGGGATCCTGGTCTGGAGGGAATTTCAGCAGAGTTAATGGCTAGACCAAGGCATGGAGAGGATGCATGTCCAGTTCCTGATCATGGTGAGGAGCAGAGCACTCAGCATAGTCTTTCCCCACAACAGGTTGGGTTGTCACCTGTGCCAGCATCGGTGGATGGCTCTGGCACAGGCAGAGCCATAAAAATCAGCTGCACAGTCATTGTTTCTTTTATCTTCTTGTAACCTCTGCAGAGGCGATTAGTAACGGGATGGATGGAGGTTAGCAGGGAGGTCAGCAACCATTTACAACCCAGTTTTTCAGCTGTGTCTTCAGCATTACTGCTGTCTTATTGTGTCCCAGCACCTTTCTAGCTCCCAGTATCCTTGGATGAGCTCCCAGTATCCTTGGTACTCAAGTCAGTCCTGGATGGAGGAGAGGGTAGCCTCTTCCACAGACCCTGTGTGCCAAGAGCTAAGCCCTATGGCATCTCTGCAGCCCACGGTCCCTGTGAAGATGCTTCCTGCAGGGTCAAGGACACTGTTGACTGCTCAAATGCTCTAGGACCAGCAGCCTTTTTGAGCAGAAATGCCTTTGCCCAGATGCTGCCTGCCAGGGACTTGCACATCTTGGTATTTTTCTCCTGACTGCATCCCTCCCCCCAGACTGGGGAATCCCATTCCCTGACAAAGGCACGTTTTTGAGTTGAAGGCTGAAAGGTGAGACTCAAAGGTGAGATCCTGCACGGGCTGTCACCCTGGTGAGATGCATACACTGGTGGATGGGTAAATATTACATCTGCAGTGACTTCAGTGAGCTGCAGGACAAGTTAAGAGCCGGGATCTGACTCTCACCGCTCTTAGGAAGAGCCATTACAGCTTAGCCCGGACAAACTGTCCTGAATAGCTGTGCTGCTCCTTTGCCAGAACCGGTAGCTTCCTCCCAGCTTCCTAGGGGTGACACGAGGTCTAGATTGCATCCAGATGGAAGCGCTGCTAAGGCTGACAAGTCATGGACATAACTGGCTTAGCTAAAAAACAACAGCCAGCGTCACCGAAAGAGACTGCTACAGAGCCGAGGGCTGAACCTGCGTTCCCCGCCGGTCAAAGAGGGGCCATTACACCAGGCTTGTGCTACTGGTGACAAACCAGCCATGACTTGGAGTTAATGACTCCTCTGGGGAGAGGCAGGCCTGAAACAAAAGCAGAACTGGAGCTGAAAGGCAGCTCTGTGCAAGGAGAGGAGGAAACTATGAGCCTTCTGGCAAAGGACAGAACAAGGGGATGTGTGCTGAATGGAGCATGCCCCAGCATACTGATCAGAGGAGAGATTTCAAAGGTATTGTAAAAGAAAATTTCTCCAAAGCCTTCACCCTCCCCTGCACAGGGGTGGGTGGCATCACACGGCAGCAGAATGCAGATCAGAGCAGCACTGGCTGCTCTGCAGAGCGGCCCGAGCACCTCCCATCCTTCCTGGCCAGGGTCCCCATGATGCAGGGGACACCATGCAGCGTTGTACTGGGCATGGGGAGATGTCCTGGGCTGCTGGAATGGGCTGTTTCCCTCCAGATACACTGGGAAAGAAGCAGTGTATTGCAAGAAAGGTGCTGTGCTGGCATGTGGAGGCAAGCAAAGGTTGGGACCCATGGACTGACAAAACAAGCCCGGGTGATGGAGCTGGGCTGCGGGTGCCTGAGGCAGTCATGTTGGACACGGGATGGAGGTAACGGGCCTCCATGGCTTGTTGTCCTGCGCTGGTGTCACTGTGGTCCTCAGAAGCTCTGCCAGGCTGTGGGCTAGGGACAGGCACCAGCGTGGGCAGAGCAGGTCTGAGTCCCTGTGTGTAAAATCAGTGCAAAACTGGATTTTGAACATCTGCTTGTAAGGAAGTGAGAGCCTGCACAGAGATGAGTAAGTCCTCAGTATGTGGGAGCTGCTTGCACATTCCCCCAGTCCCACCTAAAAGCCATTTCTGCATGGCTGGATGGAACCCTATAGCCAATGGATGCGATCCAGCCACCCTTGCAGCCCAGGCAGAGCTATTTACACTGCAAACACAGCTACTAAATTCATCCCAGCGGGGTTAAACCGGTGCTCATGTGCTGCCCAGCATCAGGGAGGGTGAGAAGAGCAGAGCAGGGAAACCCGTGCCCAGAGAAGGGACGGCTGGAGCCATTTCTGGTTTCTAAGCACAAGCCACGCCATGGCATCGGTGTGCACATTGCACCTTTGCCCAGTGCCTCTGGCTCCCATATTTCCCTGCCCTGGCACAGAAGCAATGCCAGCACCCAAAGAGCAGCCGGACATGGCAGGGCACAGCCCAGGGCACAGCAGGGAGCCCTGCAGCACCCAGAGGTGCTTGGGGAAACAGTGAAAGTGTTGTTTTAGATGAAGGCACAAGTGCAATCCAACAGCAGTGCCATTTGCTGACATGAGAGGGTCTGGGAGAGGGCAGAGCCACACAGCTGGGGATCTCCCCCCAGCCCTGAACCAAGCGAGCACCCACGGGAGAGATGCTGATGGGGAAAAAGCAGCTGAATGGGTAAAGCAAGGGCACCTGCTTTTAGTCTCTCTTTCGATCTTCAACACACACCTGAGCTCTCTTCTCTCTGCCTCCTCCTCCTCCTGCACTGTGGCCAGTTCATATTTTGTTCAGTCCCACCATCACCTCGGACCCCTGGTGCAAGGCACTGCCCAGAGGTGACAGTGCCAGCCCCGGCAGCCCAGCCCCAGCTTTCAGCACGGCACAGCGTGGGCTTCCTCTAAGGAGAGATCTCCAGTCACCATTGCATGCTAAGAAACATGTATTAAGAATAATTGCTGCTGCTGCTACAATTACAATAACAGCACTGTGTGGTAAGAAATTGATGCTTTATATAAAGTAGATGTGTAAGTCTTCGTTCACTTGTATGGTGTTTTATAAAACAGAGGCAGAATCTTGTAATTCTTGTTTGCATCTGTATCCCCGACGTTAACCTCTTCCGAAGCTGCAAAGCAGATCTGCTAGGAGGAAGCTGCCTGTTCCAGGACTCCCGATGAAGTCCAGGGTTTGAAAGCAGCAGCCATGTATCTCATGATTGCTGAATTTTTTGTAGGTTAGAAACAGGGGGGAGATGGGAGGGAGGAAGGGAGAAGGCTGTACTTTCAGTAATGAAGCTTGTGCATTTCAAAAATTAGCATCAGAAGAGGCAGAAAAAAAATCTTGTGTTTATAACATATTTTTACATAGTCAACATTTCCAGACAGTGATAAATGCGTTTTGCAACATGCATTCAGCTAATGACGGCAAAAGTCTTGACAGAAGTAAGTGGAAAATACCCATACTTCAGGGTTGGTTTTTTTTTTGTTATAAAGAAAAATGTGTTTGTTTGTGGGTGTTTTATATTGATTAAGTTGCAAGTGGTTGTGAGCTGCTGAGAGGCACAGCCCCTGTGGAAGAGGGGCTGCTCCTCCGCGAGCTGGAGGCAGGTGGGAGGCATGATGGATTGAAACACAGAAACGGTCCAGGCGAGAGACCCAAGCCAGGTCTCCCTGCCTGGAGGATGGTTTGCAGTGGGTACAAGCCAGAGCTGACCCTGGGAGAGGACAGCAGCCTCTGGTCTGTCCTGTCCTCCCCTGCTAATTGCGGCTAAGACCTTTCTCACCCACTTTCCTGCCCCAGCAAGCCTCGAGGAATCCACAATACCTGTTTTTGCAGGGAAAGTGGTGGTGAGCCCTGTATTTCCTACAGGCTTGGAGCCCTCAGACTGAGGGAAAAATTGTTTTCAGGCATCCCATGACCCAAATGTGCTCCAGAAAGATGCTGTGATGCAGAAGACCTGGACCACGTGCAGTGGTTGCACCAGGGCAAGGAGCAAGGCAAAAGTCAAAGTGATCCACGGAGGCATTAAATCACCCAGCCCAGGCAGCAGGGCTTGTCCTGCAACCAGTTCAGCATCTGCGGTGCTGAGTCTGAGAGATCCCAGGGGTGCGGAGGGGACCCTGTGCCTGGTGGGCAGCACCAGCGTTCCAGGCATCAGTGGGAGGCAGGTCGCGCAGTGCCTGCGGGGCTGCCCCGGAGCTGGCTCACCAGCACGCGTGTCCCTGCTGCTCTCCAGAACTGGCCTCCTGCTCCTGGTAAAGGAGAATTAAATTCCATCGGGTGGCCGTAGCTAATGGACTGTGTTGCCTCCTTTTAGCCTTTAGTTTTCAGATAATTAGCTGATTTTGAATTATTTATGTTGTGAATTTTCAAATAAATAATGTAATAAATGCATCTCAATTATTTACCCTGTTACAAAGCTGACTTGATGGCTGGGCAAATATTTCCATGAATCATTGATTTTATGAATTTTGCAATATTAAAAAAAAATAAATGATCCAATTTCTAAGGCTCTAAATTATTCTTTCATTTCTTTAGCCTTACATTCTGTTTTTGGGAATCCTCCCTGGACTTCCATCTTCTAAGAAATTCTGTAATGCATTTGGAAAACTGCAATTATTTTTAGCATGAAAGTCACTCTGTAGAGCTTGATACCACATTTAAGTTGAATAAATGTGAGTTCAGGTCACCAGCGTACAGAAAAATGGTTACTTTATCTCACCAGGGTACTTCAGGAGATCATATTCCTCTAGGTGGGTAACTGCAAAGTGTGAATATTGTTTGCTTAGAGCATGTCAAGTGTGTGCTTCCCCCCGCAGACTTTCGGTTGGGAATATGAGATTTAAGGTAAAATCTGAATGTGTTGCTGATAGCATTGAATTACCATGAATAAAATAGGCATAGAGAAACCTGAATATCGGAACCTGAGGTACAACAAACTGCACAAACAAGCCTCTAGCAAGCAAGAGTAGTAAGACTTCAAAATATTTGTAGGCTCAGTGAGCATTGCTGCAGCCGCAGAGGAAAAGGGAGAGGAGGAAAAAGCAGAGCAGATGCTTATTCACCCCTTGCACAGTCCTAGAGCAAGGGCAGAAATGCTGTGGGGAGGGGGAGAGGGTTTCCCCATGACCCTCACTGCCTTCCCCTGGTGAGAGCAAGCAGGAGCGACCCTCCTGCCTGGACGTGGTCCCTGGTGATCCCCTGGGAAGATAAGCCCTCTGCCAGGCATCTGGGGGGGGTGGGGAGGGGTGGGGTGTTGTGTGCTGGGGGGTTTGGGCTTTTGGGTTGCGTGAGAGAAGAGATGGAGCTGCTTAGGGAACATGCTAAATTTTCTGTCCATCCTTAGGCTGTAGGGATCGTAGCGCAGGCAGTCTAGATGCATAGATGCTAGGCAAGAGAAGGCAGGCAGGACAAATAATAAATATTACAATAAATTGTAGGGAAGCTACTCAGGATGTAAGGGGCTTGGCAACGTCTGTCTGCTTGTCTGTCTGAACTGAAACAAGTTACAGGAGGCAAATCCTGGCTGCTGCCCTTCCCCACCTCCCCGTTGCTCCGGGGGTCTGGCTTTCTACACTGTGGGATGCTCAGACTTACTGGTGCTGTATGTGGCGTTGCTGGTCTGACTCCAGCAAGAGCAATGTCCTCGGCAAGGAAGGTCTCCAGCTTTGTCCTGCTCAGGGATAGCTGGGAGATGCTTAGAGGAGAGCAATGTGAATGGACTGAAAAACAACTGGCAGCTAAGGGACATGGATCCTAAAAGGAGCTTTTGATACAGCTGGTGTATTCAAACCTTTCCTCCAGTGTGTTGGTACAAAGGGGCTTTTCTCTGTGCTTTACTCTGCTTTTCCCTCACTCTCCCTGGTGTAGGGGACTGAGTCGATGCAGGGCTGGCCAAGGGGGACGGGCTGGGCTCTTCTCGCACAGGGGCGTTCTGCAGTCCCTGACCGCCTCCTTGCACAAGCAGACCCTGATGCTCATGCCCGCACGCTTGAGACGATGCGGGGAAAGGGGCTGAGTGTATGTGGGGTAACAACCTGCGAGCACCCACCCGGCTTGCAGGAGGCAGCAGGGGCTCAGCCAAGTCTGCCCAGTAACCTCCCAGGAGCCGCTCGC
>JAVJGI010000040.1:120515452-120546070 GCA_035590275.1 Ibycter americanus
CCAAGGCCAGGCTGGATGGGGCTGGGAGCAGCCTGGGCTGGCGGGAGGTGTCCCTGCCCAGGGCAGGGGGCTGGAACCGGATGGGCGTTAAGGTCCCTTCCAACCCAAACCCTTCTGTGATTCTATGATTCTATGATTCTATGAATGCTCAATCCAGTTATAAACCTTGCTAGCTGTCCGGTTCAAATATTACCTTACTTGGAGCCACATTTCTCTGTGGCTCTTGGAGCGCTTTGCAGCGATCAGTTAATTCTACTTTCTGATGCATAGGGAGAAAAAAAAATTATACTACTCTAAACTAAAGCAGAGAGAAGATGCCTGGTTTATAGGTCTCCTACAACTAATTGTTGTGAATAGAGTTGACGAAAGGACCCGGATCCTTCAGCCTAACCACGAGGCAACACTCCCTGCCAGGCTTACACAGCCAAAATCCGTGCGCAGTTTAGCAGAGCCTGCTTTTGCAGTGTGGCTGGATTGGCACGGAAGAGTTTAACTGTCCTTGCAAGAACAGCTCTGCCTTTCACCCCTCAAGCTAATAAACAAATAAACCTCACTGCAATCCTGCCCAAAGTCAAATTCGCACTGCTGACAACCCCTCAAGAAACAAAGTCACGATAGTTGCGTCTTGCCAGCTTTTCCTCCCTTTGGCTTAAGCAGGGTAAGCCATAGCCAGCAAGAAAAACCAGGACACTGGGAAGTTTGCTTCAATTCAACGGGCCCTTGTTGGGATCTCTGGGATCTGCAAGTCTTTCTCCAGTCCAAAAAACATCAGCAGAGCCACAGGTCACCTTAACAGCAACTTCATGGGGGTTGGGTCCTCGGTGGTCCTTGGGGGGCTGCGCTGATCTGTGTGGCATGGTCTGAGGGCAGAGGGAAGAGCTGGGAAACACGGCGAGGCTGTGTTCTGTGCTGCTTGCAAGAAGAGACAGAAAAATTAAACATTCTTTATCTGGAGATGGCTTTGGAACAGATAAATGCAACACCCCTCCTGCCAGACAAAATACTCTTCCAGGTGCCAGTTGTGCTGGTGGCATTTAATGACTGTTTTGATTCATCAGTTGGCTTCTGCCCAAAAACCCACACGGGTGTCTCACAGGCCTTTTTCTGCAGTGAAAGAGGCACATGCAGGTAGTGCTGCGTGGGAAGGGGATGTGTGCTTTGCAAAAGGTTAACGGGAAAATAAATATTTTGTAATTCAAAAAAATGCCGCAATAGCAACGGAGGCTGGAAGTGATTAATGCTGGGAGTTGATGCATGCTCACCAGGGACCTAATTAGGGTGGTACAGGCAGCCTTAATTTCTGGTATTTCCAAACTTTTGCATATTTGACTCTGCATTTCTAATAATGATCACTTAATATGAGTTGCTGCATGTGTGCAATAACTCATGCCCCAGTAGCTCTCTACAATGCACTCTGTACTGTCCACAGAGAGAATGAGGCATGAAATGGAGCTGAAGCCGGTGCCAAGTGTCACACCAGTAAACTCCATTTTAATGCTCTTTCCCCTTGGGATCTGATGGGTTTTGTCTGTGCAGGCTGCAGGTTTTCTGCACTGACTGCTGATCCCCGAGAGCTAGGAGGCCTGGGGATTAAAAAGAAAGTCTCAAGTGGTTTTAGGTGGTGGGTTTTTTAAGTATCTTTCAAAGTCTGGTTTTGTGGTTACTTGCATATATGTGCATTTTGGATTTTTATGTTTTCCTTTATAGGCAAGGTGAAAAGAGGTGAAGTAGTGAGCTCAAGGCAAAGCAGTAAAGCGAAAGCAGGAAAAGACTGGAGTTCATTTCGGTATCGTCGTGCTGAGCGGGGTGAGCCATCATTAAAAAGCAGTTATCCATCCCTCAGTTACACTCACAGCAAATGTTACGTTGCTTTTGGAGTGAAAGCCAAACGGTGGGAGCTGCATCCCAGCCTGGCCTCGGCCAAGGCTTTCAGGGAGGCAATTTGTGTTAAAGGGATGCCCCTTCAGATGCCTTCCCCGTCTACTGGGTATGATAGCAGCAAAACCGTCTGGCAGAGAAGCTCGTACAGCAGAGCACAGGCAAAGCCCAGGGTGCTTATTAGGGGGAAATAAGAAAAAAAAATATCCTGGAAAAAGTTTTGGGATTTTGAACCAGGAAACTCTCCTGACTTTTAATCCTTGTGTGCTCAGGAGGCAAGAGGGAGCGACATGTTTATCCTCTTACAAATGTTGTTGTTGTTTTCCATTGATTTCCTCCCACTCTCAGGTCTTAACATTGTCAGAAAATTCAAGAAAAATGCCCCAAAGTTGCCCTGAAGTAAACATTTAAATTAAAAAAATCAGAATTCCCAGCCCATAGCCCCTAAATCTCATTAAGAAATCCTCAAAATATTAAAGATCTCATACCTGCATTTCCCTAAAGCGAAATGTCAAATATCAGAGAGGTTGTTAATGAATTGGCAAATATAACCCGCTGAACTGCACTGAAATATATTACAGGAGAAAGTAGGAAGATTAAATTGCAATTAAATGACTTCAGAACATCCAGCCCCGATGAGAAAATGAAGCTGGCTGTTAAAAGGAAGCAACTTTAACAAAACTGCTGCCTAGTTCTTCACATTTAAGCCGCTTCAAAGCCTTTTCTCATCACAGAGCAGCTCCAAAAGAAGCGGCAAACAACTGAAACCCATAAAGCAAGACAATAAGAGTGCTGATAATTAATCTTGATGTGATTAAGAAGTTGGAGGAGAAGGGAAATCTAATTGTGCAACAATTACTTTTATTTATCAGTTTTATAATGAAGTGCTGAGGAAGAAGTTTCTCTGGAGATCCATCCAGCCATGGGTTATTTTTCCGAACCTCATCCACGCAGCACAGCCATCTGCTGTGCGGGAACATGGCAGCCTGGTGAGCCCGGCACCCCCCACTGCCCATCGCTGCCTCCTCGCCTCGCCGAGAGCTGATGCTGGCGGTGGGTGGTGCTGAGGGGTGTGGGCTGGGACCGCCGAGCTGATTTCGGGGGTGACATGTGAGGCTTTGGGGCAGGAGCAGTGTCCTGTGTGCCCAAGCCTGTCCGTGCACTAATGAGATTTTCCCCGTTAGTCTAAGGACCTGCCTTTGCAAGGTGTCAGGTGAGCTGGTCCAAAAGAGCTTCAGGTTTGCAGGGAGGTTTTTAAAAGAGGCATAACTTTCCTGAAAACTTTGGGATGTAAAGACCAGGCTTGCTCAAGACACTTCCTTTTGATTACATGGTAATATTCGTTTCAACCATCAATCACTTTGTCCTGGTTCTTTTAAAATTCCTTTTATTATGGACATATGCAAATACACTCATCCATGACTCGCATAACTTCTGTGGTACGTCTGTTGTGAAGCTCCAATAAATCACTCCAACGCTGCTGAACTACCTGGGATTATCTGCCTGTGAAAAGTTAAAAAACATTTTGGGTTTTTCCCCCCCCACAAAGAGCTCAATGTCAAGAAACACGGTGTCCCAAGGGGCAGAAATTCCCCTTGCCGCTGGGGCTCGGTGGCCTGTGGACACAGAGGAGGTGCAAGTCGTGCTGCGAGCCTCAGGCACGTGGCAGGCATCCCTCCGCTCCCATCCCCGGGGCTCAGGGACAGAACTGGGAAGGAAGCGAGGCCATTTGGGGACTGCAGGTGGCTGGAGGAAGGGTCAGCGAGCTCAGGCTCCTGAACCCCACACCATCACCTTAACGCCTCATTCAACATGCTCTGAATAGCTTGAAGCAACCCTGGATGTGTGGCTGGGTTGCTGTCTCCTGCAAGCCTGACTTACAGCCGAAGAATAAGTGTGGAAACAATTTTGCCTTTGCATCCACAGCCTCAGTTTGTGTGTGCTGGGACAGAGCAAAAAACCTCAGTGCTTTCGCAGAGCTTTGTTCATCCCCGTGGTGAGCGGCACTTGGTGCAGTGAACCCCCGAGCCCTCCAGTTCTCTGCTCATTGGAAACATTTTCTGGCAGGACAAAAGAGAGAATTTTTTTCTGAGTAACTGGTGCAGATCCATGTTTAGAAAAATCCTGTTTAGAAAAATCCTCTTGCCCCAGTGAGCTCTACAGCCACCACGTATCTGTTTACTCATGGCCACCAATGCTTAATTAACCCTTTTGTACTGCTGTATGTGGAACTTTTGGATCCAGAGCTTGGCAGATTAATTTCTGAGCTTTGCTAAAGCCTTAATAACCTTTCAGCTGGCTGAGTGAACAGCCTGGAGCTCGAGCAGAGCGAGCAGCCTTGCAGCTGGGGATGGGTGCAGCCAGCCAGGCTTGCGCGGCACAGCCCAGCACTTGACCTTTTGCTGCTGCCCCATCCTGCAGCCCTGACCGCTGTACCTGGGGAAGTGACTGGATGGAGACGGAGCGGGTATCTCGGGGAAAATGGAAACCTTGGCAGCCATAGGTGGCTTTGTAAGAGCTGCAGGGCCGTGCGGTTTGAATATCACCTCCTCTCCCCTTTCCTAATCAATAATGCATTGTCCTGGATGGGATTTCGCTCTGAGAAGGGGGATGTTGGCACAGGACTTCATGACCCTCTTTTCTGGCATTGCCACGCAAAGTGTGCATTGAAAAGGAGCCGGGGCAAGGGACAGAGTATGGGGAGGCTGAACAAGGGACCGTTGTTCATGGTTCATTCCCAGTAAAAGAAATGAGTTCAGATGAACAACAGGAGACTGTTCCTCGTGTGAGAAGTGCTTATCTGGTGGAACTCCTTGCCGCAGGATGTTCCAGAGGCTGAAAATTTCTTTGAGTTCAAAAACAGTCTCTTAAGGTGCTGGGGGAAAAACCTCAAGGACTCAAACACAGAAACAGCGCTTCCGCCTTAAAAAGTCTCTCACATGTGCTGGGGTTTAAAATTATCCTGGAAGAGGAGCAGCACTGCATAATTGTTCTGTTTATACACCGCTGGGTGACTCTGAGAGCCAGGATCAGGCCAAACGGAGCACAGGTCTGACCTAATGCCTTGGTACTGGCATCCAGACCCAGCTGGGTTGCTCCCATTAGCAGCTGTCTCCCTCTGCCAGCTGTTTCCAGATGCTGCTTTGAGTCCCTTTCTCCCATCAGTGTTTCCCTCATGCCCACCTCCTTGCCTGGATATTCGCATTTGAATAGAGCTGCCTTGGTCAGGTTGCTGGTCTCCTTGATGCACAAATTATATATCTATGCAGAGAGTCCTGGCTGCTTTTCATCGGGGTGGAGAGGGGCTGGATGGGAATACCAGGTGTAATGGGAAGTCTGGGGGCTACTCTATCTCATAAGCCTTGGATGGGTATCATGGAGGAAAAGATAAAAGGAGATTCTTATTCTTTAGGCCAAGAGTACACAAGTCAAACAAAGACAAAGCTGTGATGTGCCCAAGGGCAGCTTCCCATTGGAATATGGGAATAGGGACCTGTAAATAAAGGTTTTCTTGGCAGCCAGTCTGAACAAGGGCAAGTGTTTGAAGTATTTCCTGGATGCCTTGAGGCAGTGATTATTCGTGGAGGGAGAGATTTCTGCTGATGCCTCTTAAATAGGGGCACAGCATGGGGTTAATAAACCCTGGGCAGGGCTCATCCCAGGGGGTGCTGCTGGGGACCTGCTCAGGGAGCTCTGAGGTGTTGCACCCATCCCATGGTTGCTGACAGGGAGCCTCAGCCTCTGGGCAACTCTTCTTGGCGAAGCCCGGCACGCCAGCATTTCCTGCCAGCGGTCAGGTCTGCGTTTAATTACCACGCAGAGAGGATCTTTTAAAGAGGGAATGAGGTCTCTTCCCTCATGTAATAAAGCTCCTTTCTGCGGGCTCAACCCTGAGGGCTTTATCTCCATGGGTGAGCCACCCCTTGAGGATGCGTTGGCTGGGGCAGCCAAAAAGTGTCCGCTGGGGGCTTTCCTAGTGTCCTTACTCTGGCTTTGGCAACAGCAATCTCCACACCAAGAGCCACCAGGCAGGCAGACGGGGTGCGGAGGCTGAGTGTGGGTCCTGAGCCATGCTGGAAGGCCAGCTGCAGGCAGACCCAGGGCGTGAAGCTGCACGGGTGCCTACAGCACGTTTGGCATTGCAACAGGGACGAGCACTGCAGGGAGAGCTGGCTGTGCCTGCCTGGCTTTGTGCTCTGCTGAAGGAGATGGGACAAGACAGCCAGGGCTGGTCTGTGTCCGGCAGAATTGCCAGTGCAAGGGATGATCGCCTCTTCCAAAACTGCTGCAGAGGCACAGCTCTCGCTCCAAGGAGCCTAGCTGCAGGCGGTTTCTTCTTGATTAGTGGAGAGAAAAAGGAAAATATAGCTTTAGAGGAACATTTCTAGCTAGCAAGTCCTCATGGAGGACAGCAGCTCCTGTATCAGTAGCGGGCAGGAAGCAAACTTGTTTTTGAGGACAAGGCTTGCAAGCCTGGCAGCACAGGCAACCTGAATTATTTACCCTTTGAGGAGTTATGATCATGGGAATAGCGAGAAATTTTTACCAAAAATCTATTAAGTTAATTTAAAGGATTTGGGTTTTTTTTTCTGTTTTCATGAAGGTTCAGAATGGCTGAAAAGGGCTGAAGTGTTTTTGTCAAGCAGAGTGGCTTGTAGCTCTCAAGAGAATCAGGTTTTTAAACTCAGGTCTTTTTTCCCCCTCCCCGTTCTAAACCTTATTTTAAAAAGTCATTCAGGAAAATTTCAAGGTTTATTCTTTCCTCAGTTTCCAGGAACAGACTAGGTTGCAGGCAACTTCATGGTACTGAGAAGCATTTTTCCCAGACTAAAGGATAGGGATAAACAGCCCACTGAGAGCGTTATGCCAAACATTTTCTTCCTTCCCAAAATGGAGGTTAAATACACAGCAAGAGACAGCACCTCCCACTGAGTTCAGCAGGAGTCTGGCTATCACGTGCCCTTCCAAATCTGCCCAACGGTCATATCTACTAGTCAGACTTTAATTCAGTGTGCTACTGTCCTGGGTCTGTTCTGCCTCTGGATGAACCCAAAAACCCTTTGAAGTGTTTGGCTCATGATGAATTTGATATTCCAAAGTCGATAGGTTGCTCAGCAGGGCATGAAAGCGCCCGTTTCAATCCCCGCTGCAGCTCGAGCAATGCTGAGGGTTGAACCAGGCTCTCCAACAGCTGGAGGAACCATCCTGGCTTACCAGCTTATTGGCTGCTTGAAAGGATGCTGTCTAGGCTGGTGTGCTTCCATGAAAAGTTTAGCATCAGTGAGTCCATGTTCTTAAATGGAAAAACCAAGTAAACAAACCCCCCTTAATAGGAAAACCCCCAGATATCGCTGTGCTGTGGTGCAAAGCATGTCTTTCTCCACCTCATGCTCTTCCCCTCTCTCTCCCTCTTCCTGAGCACTCCATTAGTCCTTACCACAATAAATTAATGGTTTTTTGGCTTGTGGTGTTCCCTGGGGGATACCCTGGTCACCACAATATATTGATGGTTTTTTCGGCTTGCTGTCTTCCCTGGGGGTTGCCCTAGTCCCTTGCTGGGGAGCAAGGTCAGAAAGCCTACAGGAGCATTGGGTTTTGGGATGCACCTGCAAAGATGGATTTGAATAGATACATTGTGGAGAGGGATTACTTTAGCTGTTGTTATCAGGCTATCTCAAAGACAGATCGAGTTTCTCAAACTAGGAGGAACCCATAGGACCTGAGGAACTTGCCGTGTATTGACAGCCTGCAAACATGATAAACAAGTTGACGTTGGAGGAATCAATTCATTTTAATTTGAGAGCAAGAGCAGGGAAATGACTGAATTATCTCCTCTCTCAGGGACGGTCCCAGCAGCACCACAGAATTGGATTTGTTGTTAACTTTTACAGCTATTGTTTTATTGTCTGTATTTTGGGGAAATATATCAAGAACTCCAATGGCTGCACCTCACAAGGGGAGCATATGGGAATAATAAAAATAATAGCTCTTTTCAACTGTAGATATCAAAGTATTTTATGAGGTTGGTTTTCCTTGCCTTAAAGGCAAGTTACTTGCCAACATTACATCAGATTTGGTGGCATAGAGCCACAGATGTGCTGCCTCAGTTTACCTCCCACTGTTGCAGGCAGCAGCAGAGGAAGATAAGGGACTCATCGCTCAGACCCACCCCATGCTCTGTTCACAGATGCCCCTCCACATCTGGAATAGCTCTATGGTTTCTTTGGTCTATTATTGACCCTTACCAATGCATGCAGCATTAATATCATGGACAGGGTGAGAGTATTTATCTCACAGTAATTGGTGCCCCTTTCACCTTTGCTTGCAGTTGCCTGCCTCTCCTTGCAGCCTTTTGCAGAGGGATGGGGAGAGGATGGAGGCGAGCAGCACTGTAGCATCATTGCCTTGGGACCCAGGAGAAGGACAAGGCAGTCAAAAGTGGATGAAATCCCACTCTGTCTGTGAGGAGCAAATCCAAACATCTGCTCCTTCCGCTCTTTTTCTGTCCCCTCCAGGCAAATTACAGGAGCCTCTGCCACAGCAAAAGGCTTTTAATCAAAGCTAATTACCCACTTCAAACGTTTTTTCGGGGGTTTCAGGGTCAGTCCCGGTGACGGTGTCCCCATGATGGCGCACATCTTTGGCGGTGCTTCCCCTGAGCCAAGGAGGAAAGCGGGCTGTGGGCTTTGATGGCAGCCCTGTCCTACCCCCACAGAGCAGGTCTCCATGGAGAAACCACAGGAGAGCTGATGGGTTGCTCAGTGAGACGGTGACATCCATTAGTTCGGCTTGGAGGGTTTAGCAATGCTGGCTGACTTAATTGGATTTCGGTGTAACACAAATCTGTCCAGTCTGGAGCAGGGGAGAAAATTAAAGAAACGCAGGGGTTTTCTGCCTTAACGTTTCCTTGAGAGCACTTGCAGTGCACAGCTCCCGCCACGGGTGTGATGCGGAGGGGATTTTGTGCTGGTGGTGATGATGATCAAGCTGCGGCCAAGTGGGACAAATGAAGCATCCCACACTAATGTTCCTTGTAAACTGAACCAGTGGCTCCAAGGGTTTGTCAGGAATATACTCAATAGAAGACCTGGTTGGAGTTACCAGTCCCTGGCATAAGGCTCAGTAGGGGTCTGGTAGGTTGAAGTTCTCGGGGGAAGTACCTCGGGGAAAGGCAGGTAGACATCAGGCCCAAATTCTGCTGCACCTTGCATGTATTTTGACCTCTGGGTCCTTCTTACACGTGCTGCTTGAAGTGCACAAGGCGTACTATTAAAGCAGCCCCGCTGGATCAGAAGCCCATCCAGCTGTGCCTCCAGCAATGGTCACAGGCAGGTGCCAAGGGAATGGCAAGTCCATCCATGCCAAGTCGCCTGGCTCTGTCCCTGGCTGTGCTGCAGATGTGCTGTGTAGCCCAGGCAGGTTTCCACACCACACTCTTCCCCTCCCACTCCCACCTCCCTTAGTGAACACAGGGCTTCTTGACTTAACTGGAAAATGTCCCATGTGCTGCAGATACCAGGTCCAGCCCTGGCTCTATGGGATTTCGGTGTGGAAATCAGTGGGAGCCGATGGGATTCCTCAGTCTGATGTGTGCTGGAGAAGACACCCACTGATGTCACAGGGTTTAGGACATGCCCTTGATTTTGCAGATCCTGAAAGCACCAAACATACTCTAGAAGTGCAGGACAGCTGCTTGAGCCAGGGCTGACCGTTAGTGGCCTTTCAGCTCCCTCTGCAGATATAATTAAAGCAATGTTTCCATGCCCAGATCAATTAGCTGTCTCTTGGACCTCCTTTCCCCCACAATAAAGACAGATTAAGTTTGTAAGTACATCTGACAAATCAGCTCAGGCTGAGGGACGAAGGCTCCCCTGCTCTCCGTGCTCCCAGCTGGACCAGAAGCACAGGTTGTTGCCAGCTCTGCTCGGAGCACAGTTGCCTCTTGCTGTGCTTTTGGTACCCTAAGGTGCCAGTCGGCAGAAGATGGGTTGTTTCTCCTGCCTCAGTTGCCGGGCCCAGGGAGGCTGGGAGCAGGCAGATGGTGTGGGCAGGGTCTGCCGTCTGCCTGATGCCTTGTGTCAGCTGTGCTTTTGGAAGCTGCCTGCAGCCCTGCCCTTGAAGCGCTGCTCGGATGCTGATGCTGAGATCTGTTCTCTGTCATTGGTGCCAGAATTCAGCAGCAGCCCCAAATCCCCGCTCCTTGCCTGCTCTGTAGCGGTGCCCTCCCTGGGACGTATCCTGGCGTCAATGAAGCAAGCAGTAGCAGCATCTGCAACCACTGCCTGCAGCAATGGGGTCTAGTCCCCTGCTCTAGGCAGAGACAGCTGGTGTTGACTGGGATCAGCGTGCCGTGATACTTTGGGTCAGGGCTGGAGCTCTTTGCAAGAAGGCCAACTCATGGCAGTAGGTGTTCACAGTAGGTTTGAGGTGTGCCCGTCCTGCAGAGAACTGGGCTGAGAACCTCCCAGTTCATTACATGGGGATGCCTGAGCCTCCTCCAGTCCTGCTGCTTGTGCAACTGCTTGTGCAATGGCAGCATTTTGCATTTTTTTTCCAAGGAGAGCAAATGGTTATACAAGGCATGAAGCAGTGGGATATAGAGCCCACTCTAGGGCTCTGCATCCACCCACAGGAGACATCCTTCTTGTTGATAGTCTTCCCCTTCTGCCTCATGGTCTTCTTGACCTAACATAACTTAAGATGGTCCATAGTGAGACAAACATATATATCCTGCAGTGAATCCCTAGGGAGCAGTCAACAGAACAGAGGGATTCAGGGACCCCTCTCTGAGCAATGCCCAGTAGCATGTTCTGCTCTGAGAGGGAGGGAAAGAAACACTGGAATTACATTGCAGTGAGTGAAATCAGCTGCTCCAGATGTTGTCCAGCTCTGGCCATCATATCCAAGAAAATTCAAACAAAGACTGAGGATCTGGAGAGAGGAGATGAGTGATCGAGGGAAACCTCTTCTGTAAAAGATTAAGCAACCGAAAGAACAAATGGTGAAAGCATACAAAAAAGATGAATTATCCAAAGATAGGGAAGTTCTGTTTCTCAAATTATGGATACACAGGCAAGTACCTTTAGCCATGAAGTTATCAAACAGTAATTTCAGGGCTCCTTCAAGGCACTATCTACCCCATGGCAAGGACTCAGGCCAGGGAACTCATCAGCACCTGGTGTGACACAGGCAGAGGCAGTTCAGCTTGATAGAACTAACTGCATAGCCCAGGTTCACTTCAGGAGCAAACCCAGACTTTCTAAGCAGCAGTTTTGTGCTTTATAATGAAATCTTTCATGTCTGTTTGGCTTCTGGCTGTCTAGGTGGTTGTGACCTTGTGGAATTTGAAAGGTGTTGAAGATGTGGGCTCATCGTAATTTAGTTTGATGCATCTTTTACAGCAAATTCAGCAGAAATAATTCCAGATTTTCTCCCTTTTAATCTCCTTTTCCTCTCTCCCTTTCTCAACTTTCTGGCCAGAGTTGTCATGTCAGTTTTGATAACATGATCTCTACTGTTTCAATAGTGCAGGAAGCAGGGGGGAAGTGCTTTTATTGATATGATTTCTTATGCATCCTACACTGAGATTAAGCTTTGGCTGGAAAAACCTATCCTTCAGCCTAAATATACTGTTCATACCTTCCCTGGGATTCACAGGGAGAACTTGCAACTGAAGAGGGAAATTGCACAGTAATCTCGAGGCTGTTATGAGTTTGATGACCCTGTGCTGATAGATGACATTTAGTATGGGTAATGTGTGTGAGACTGATATAAAGTCAAATACAGAGAACCAAATTTTTCAGCTTCCAATCCAAAACCTTTAGCTCATGATGAGCTGTGGAGATGACCTTTAAAACACTCCTGTTGCTCCCATTAAGGTGGAGATGCTTCTCTGATTGTGTCACGTCATTCGTGACACACAGCTGCTAAGAAAACTGGGGTAAGTTTTGACTTTAAATTAACATGCATTTAATGATGACCCAGACCAAGGCGCAGCCTGTGAGCACGTCACTGCGCTGGGTCCTTTGCGGCTGGGTCTGGGCTGTCACAGGTGCAATATCCCACCAGTCAAACGAGGCAAAGCTTGGGAAGGGAAGACAAGCAGGCAAAAGCCCCAAGCCCTGACCTTTTTTAACTTCCTGTTGGATTCTCCACCCTGAGCAGATCCTGCTTTGAGGATTATTGATCCTTTTGGGTGCTGAGACTTTGTTTCAGGACTGAGGCATCCTTGCTCTTCTTCTCTGTTGGTGTTTTTTTGTTGTTGTTGTTGTTGTTTTCCTATAGCTTACATCAGAGCAAAGCCACTCTTACAGCACAGTGATGTTCCTCTAGGAACAGTCCTCCTGACTCACATCTTGCATGTTGCTACGCAGGTTTTCTGTGCAGGCTTTGGCAGGTGGAGGGAGATGTGCCTCGGCTGCCACTGGCTTTTCTTTGGGCAAGTTGTTCTCTGGGGACAGAGTGAACCTGTCTTATAAATGGGACAAGAGCCTGCAAAAGGGAAGAAGCAACCAGAGCTTGCTCAGATCTGTCTGCAGCATTAGCCAGCAGAGATAAAGGGTTGAGAAAGAGAGAAAGGAGGAGTCTGTTCTGCCTGAGCTGCTGCTACAAATGTGCCTGGTTTCACAGATAAATCTGTTTTAAAAGGTTGTCAAGCATAATTTGTGGTAAGGCAAAAGGTTGCAGGTTTGCACCAGAAGTGTGTTTCTCCTCCCAGTCCTCTGCTAGCTCCTGAATCCTCTCCGAGGACTCAGCAAAGGAGCGTGTGTGGGGCACAGATTTAGCTGCAGTTCAGCAGATGGCACGAAGATGACCTTCACTGAAATGGTTGGATGCAACATCTTCGCTGGAAGATTACGGGGAGGGTTTCCTTCCCCCCTTTTGAAAGCTGTCGCTGCTTCAGCTGCTTTATAACTACTTTGGTCATGAAGGTGCACTGTGGAAAGGGTGGTTTGTCCTTCGGAAAGGGTGGTCTGTCCTTGGTGATGGTGGAGAAGATCCACTGCAGCCCTGAGCCCCAGCCACATGGCTCTCCCTGCCCTGCCACGACAGGCTGCAGCTTCACCAGTTTTGGCTCTACTTCTCCATTTACCGCTTCCAGTTTTCGAAATGACACAATTGTTCAGTGAACAACTCCAGACTTTAGGGAAACTGCTTCTCTCCCAAATTAATTCCTTTGCATGATTTCTTATTTATGAGAGGTAAAAAGAGACAGCTTCTGTGCCATAAGACATTTCTTCATCTTTTCCCTCATGAGGACCACGTACAGCCTCTCCAGAGACATTCTCCAGGCATTCTTAAGTTTTATTTTATTTTTTGTGAGTTGCTTTTTGTGCTGCTTATATGAGCTGTAATAGTTGCACTACCTTTGGGGTACAGAAGGTGCATTGGGTAAATGTCTCTTGCCCTTAGATTGGAGTTGAGGGCAGTCTGCATTGGTTCCATGTTGACAGAGAGCTTGTTTTTCAGCCTCTCTTCCCCTGAGAAAGCTTGTTTCCTTCCCAGATAAGCTCTGCCTTTACTGGTGGTGCCAAGAAGTTAATCTGTCAGCCACATTCATCATTCCAGATGTTAGCTGGTCTTTTAGGTATTTGCAACCCAGATTGCCTGGGAGCTAAGGATGGGGACCTTGACCCTGTTTTGATGTGCTGCGAGGAGTGTAAAGGCTGGTTTTGCCATCTCTTAGGGTCTCAGCAGTGTGCTAAGGAGTTTCGTTTTCTGTTATGTTGGGTTATTGCTGTTCCACAGTTTGCTAATCCCAATACAACCCAAGCAGCACAGCTCCAGCTTTCATCCTTGCTGCCATCATCCCTGTCAGGAGGAATGCAAAGGTTTTGCGTAAAACTCATTTCTCTCAAGGTGATGATGCCACTGGTTTATCTGGCTTCAGCACAACAGTCTGAAGAAATTGTACATGCGCTGAAACCCATCACGCTGCTGCGGCTCCCAGTTAACCGGTGCAGTGAGTTTTTCTTGTGCAGGGGGTGCTTTGGAGAGGGCCAGCCTGCCTGTCAGCAAAGGCTCTGCCAGATGGGGGGATCAGCTGCTGCCTTACCTGGAGCATCTTTCTAGAAGTCTTGTACAGGAGGCAGAAATGCTTCATTTCAGGTACTTTCTCCTGATTCTCAGCCAGCTGAAATACAACTACGGCTGGTTTATTACCGTCACCCACAAGTGTGATCGTAACAGCAAGAAAAATACATCTGCTTGTTGTTCACTGGGAAAATTACTGCTCCTAAATGAGCTATCAGCGAAGGCTGCAGCTGTGCTCAGAGACAGGCTGGCTGCACCTTTGGAGGCAGCTAACATGGCCAAAAGCTCGTGCTCTGCCGCGGACTCTCCTGATGACCTCAGGTAAGCCCTTCGGCCACTGCCCAGTTCAGTTCTTGGTTGGCACCTGTGGGTGATGGCCTGGCTCTGGCCACAGGGCTTGGGAATCAACTAAACAGCTGTAGACTCCCAGCTCCCTTCAGCCAGGTACCAGACACCTAATGACACCCATAAATCTGAGCTGTAAATTCCTGGAGCACTCCTCCAAATAGTTTACATTTTTGCTGGGTATACCAAGTGCATGCACCCTGTTTTAATACAGGTGGGTTTGATAGCCAGTTATCATCCCATGGATGTAATGCCCTGTGCCCAGCTCAGCATTTTCACTAGTGCTGGTGAATTTCTATGAATTAGTTTTCTACTGAGTTGCTTTTTTATGGTGAAAAATTTGAAGGAAAACACAAGGGGCTTTGCCATAGAAAAGCTGATCTGCAGAGCCCAGCGCTCTCCTTCCCCTCTGCCGTACTGTCACCCCGCTGCCCCTGGTGCACTGGGGTGAGAGAGGAGGGATTGCAAAGTGGTGGCAATGCTGCTCGTCTCTTTGGAAGGATTTGAAAGCATGTGGGAAACCCTGTGGAGATTGCAATTCCCTTACCTTTGTCATTCAGCTGTAAAGTGCTTTGCAGGCAGCACCGAGGGGCTCACAAGCACCCCTTGCTGTTGCAGGCTGACACGGGCAGGATCTCAGCAGTCCCCTCAAGGCCATTTCACCAGCAGCTCCTGTATGAAACAGGGAAGAGCAGACCAAGAGCATGCCCTGTGGTTTTTCTCCAGGAGACCCCAAGAACATGAGGTTTAAACCGAAATATCACACCATTTCCCATGTGAACATCACAATCAGGGTTTTCCCTTCCATCCCGAGGCCAGCCAGGCTTTTTCCTGCAGAGAAGGGACAGATGCTCATGAATATAACTGGACACAAAGAAGACGATAGCGGTGACAGTGTTATTGTCTCCCACCAAGAAGCAGTTGGTTGAAGAGATGCCTCTGGCAGCTGGATGTATTGCTGCTTCACAGGCTCTGCTGCTGAAATCTCTGCCTTGTATCTCAATAAAGCATCTCTCTGCCTCTTCTCCCTCCATAAAGCACAACCTATATTTAGAGTGTTTAGAGTTGCATTTTTAAGCAGCAGGCTTAATTAAATTCTCCTGGTGAAGGAATCAGCCCCTATTGCCTCTTCGTGATCCTAACCACGGACTGTTCTGCTGTAAATACAGCCTGCCCAGAGCTGGTGGAGGACCAAATTCAAATGGGGACCTTCTGCTCGGTCCTTGGAGCAAAGGCATTTGGACCCAAATGGAAGATCCCAGATCAGTGGGGCTGCTGGGCTTAACCCAGAGCTGCTGTTCAGGAGCAGAGTGAGGATAAAGCTCTCGTCTTGTCTTGAAGCCTGGACAAAGAAGAGACTTTTTCTGGGTGTTTTTTACCAGCATTGGAGTTTAGGAGCAGGGAGGTAAATCTCTGCTCTTTTCTGCAGGATGGTTCCCAGAAGATATCATTATACATTTGTTTATTGAATTAAAAAAGAATGTAATCCTCTCCTAGGCCTTCTGCCATTTCTGTATGAGGGCATGCACAAATAATGGAAACACATCTTCTTCAGTTATTTATCTGAAGAGAAATGCTTAATGCATTGCGATGTATTCCACTTGAACTGGAGTCCAGTATCCTGCCTTCAGTACATTAAGCTGTAACTTGATTACGCCAGAAGCTGGAGTCCTAATGGAGATCAGGACATGCTGGGTCTGCAGGGATCAGCAGGAGAAAGTGGTCTTTGCTCCCAAGATCTTAGTCTGAGCAGAGCTCTGCCCCTTTCTTCTAGGTGGAACGAGTAGGGTCTGTTGTGATATGACAGTGGGCAATGGTTCTAAACTAAAAGAGGGTAGATTCAGACTAAATGTCATGAAGAAATTTTTTACGATGAGGGTGGTGTAACAGTGGCACAGGTTGCCCAGAGAGGTGGTAGATGCCCCATCCCTGGAAACATTCAAGGCCAGGCTGGACGGGGCTGTGAGCATCCTGATCCAGTCAAAGATGTCCCTGCTTACTGCAGGGGGTTGGACTAAATGGCCTGTAAAGGTCCCTCCCAACCCAAATCCTGCTGTGATTCTATGATTCTATGTAGCAGAAAGGGTGTTTCTCTGCCATGCAACATCACCTAAAATCTACTAATTGATGGGAGAGAAGGGTGAGGGGAAAGCTGTAGCATTGCCCTCATGAGATGGGGCAGTGAGGCATCCAAAATGCTTCACACCAGCCAAACTCAGCCTGGGCAAAGGAGCCCAGGTCCCTTTGTACAGCATGTCTAAAGGCGGCTTACTTGCTGCTGTGCAGGAGATCTACAGGAAAACAAAGGGTCTTGGAGTCTCAAGAGCTCTTGACACACAAATCCTCTTTCTCAGCTGTGCTGCGGAGCAATCTCCACACCTACCTTAAGGGCAAGGAGCCCATCTGGTTCCCATCTCTGCATGTCAACACTGACCGATATAGTGTAGGGAAAAATTTGATGTATAGAGGAGGAGGAGACAGGAGAAGATCCTGATAGATGTAAAAGCTGATCTTTGCTCTGACAGCGTGACCCAGCCTGTTCCTCTCCTCCCTGGAAATTTGGATTTGAATGCACCGAAAGCATGTGCACATCAGCTATTTTTATAGCAGAGAGCCAGCAGCCAGTGCTCTTCGCCACCTGCCAGAGCTCAGACCCCAAAGCAGGCACTGCAGCGTGCCAGCGTCGAAAGGACCTCGGTGCTCCTTTCTGGGTAGGAAACAGCGTGAGCATCAGCTGCATGGGTACTCGCAATTCTCCACCGACTGAAGCGGGAGGGGAAGCTTGTTAATCTGCTGCTGTGGAAATGCTGTCGTACAGCTCAGCTGGAGAGAGCAGGGGTTATCCTCTCCCGGGCTGTTTGCTCTCCTCTCCAGTTCCCCAAGCAGGACTTGCCAGGCTGATTGAAACACACATCTCAGACCTAGGGACTGGCTGAAACATCCATGTCATGCTCCATGCTGGGCACTTTGTGAAAATGATGGCACAAGGATGCCATCATTTACAAGGATGCTACAGTTCCTGCTCTTCAGGCTGGTATTTCAGGCAGGATGTTCTGCCTCCCAGAGCTAATATCATACAAGGCTAAATGCAACACCCGCGCTCTGCCAAAGCCCTAGAGAGATGGTCTTTTTTGGTTCCTGCTGTCACTGCTCACGTTATTGCTGTAGTTGTAGAAATAATACGCTTTATTGATGACTTTTTATTTCCTGTTGGAACGGCATAAACATGTATATACACATTGTGAGTGTATTTATATAAGTGAAAATTATTGCTAAGCCCCAGCCCAAGGAGGCCATTAAAATGAGGCTGGATTTTATTTTAAATAAAGACATAGAGGGATGACATTCAGCTTCTCCAGGATCTGTCTCTATTTGCATTTTTAATGTGTTTCTAACATCCAAATGCATCAGCATGGGACAAACACAGGGACCAAATCTAAACTCTTGAGTGATGACAAACTGCTGTGCTCTCAGGCCAGGGAACTGTCTGCTAAACTTGCTGCAGAAGGCTCTTGTCTGACCCCTGTTAGCACTGTGCTAGAGGGGGGACGCTGGGCTGTCCTTAGAGCCAGGTCGTGTCCCTCCTCTCTGGCTGCCAAACTCCCCACCAAGGTTGCTTCTTTTCTGGCCAGTGGGGTGGGTATATGGGATGCTCCTTGAAATGGAGCTGTCAGAGTGGGTGTCCCTGCTATTTACAAGGATGGTCCCCAAGGAGCCGGTTGCTGGACCCTCCCTCGTTGCACCCTACTCGTGCCCTTGCGCTGCGTTTTGTGTCAGCATGGTTGGACTGGCAAAATGACCCCTCTTGTTCTGCAGAAAAGAGGCCCCTGTGCCTTGACAGTGTAATCATGTAAGCCTGTCTGCTTACAGCAAAGAGGGCAACAAGGATCATCTTGAAAATCTACCCACCGACTTATGCGCCAGCTCGAGCCATATCCTCCCTTAATGCATCAATGCAACACATCTACGCAGCATGACTGAAGTGTGAGCGTGGCTAAAATACTAGTTAGTAGGGGAAGGCAGGGAATGTTGGGGTGGTCCCTGTAGTCTTGCAAGACACTTGAAAGATGAAGAGGATACAGAAATGAATGGCTGGTAAGTGGCTTCAGGGTGTTGTCAAGTCCAGCGTGCTCTGCTGTACTGTGGGAGGATGCCAGTCTGGCTGTCCCTGGCATCTGCAGACTTCCCTGTCTTCTCATTTAGCCTCGTTCAGAGCTAACTGTCCTGATTTTAGAAACATCTCTTAATGCTCCCTCTACCTCATCATTGTTGGGCATGTTCCAGTTGCATCTTTTCCTGCTCCCATGGTACAGAATAAATGATCACCTGCTCTTTCACTAGGGTTGGCAAAAGGGACCCCAAGCAGGCTCTAGCTGTGTCCCCAGCTACTAAACATTTAGAGAAAAGAGAGGTAGAGCCCATGTGCATTCCTTCTCTGCTGTGCTGCTGCCTGGTGTTTACCCTGCCTGGTCACTGTGTATTTGGTTTCTTTGTACTTAGTGCAATCCTCTTTTTAATTTTTTTAATTTCACCTTTACTTATTTCAGACTATTTTGCTAGCATCCTCTTCATTCTGAATTTTAACCCTGTAATTCCCAAGCTTAGCTCCCCTCTTTGGATCACAAACAAGAATTTTAAAGTGTATTATCTTTGCCATCATTGTGGTTTTCAAAAGAAGCGTTCAGACTTTGACCAGTTTCCTATTGGACCAGAAGAGAAATCCTTCTTATTTTGACAATCAAATGTGAATAAATACTCTTTGAGTACAATTTTCCCACCAATTTTGCATCTGCCTCACGGGGGTTTCTCCTAAACTGTATTTATTTAGGATGTCATGTGAGACCGTGTCAAAAGCAAAAGTCAAGACACATCACATCTGAAGCTCCCCCCCCTCCTCCTTATTCACAAAGCCAGTTACCCTGTAAGAGAAAGAAATTAGATTGGTTCAACAAGATCTGTTCTTAACAAATTCGCATTGGCTGTTTTTTATCACTTTATTATCCTCCAGGTGTTTAGAAACTGCTTAATGATTTGTTTGAGTGTCTTACGGGATATGGAAATCAGTCTGTCTGTGCTTCCAGGCTCCAGGTCTGTCAAATACAGATGTTATATTTGCCTCCCCCAGCCCTCCACGCATCCCTGCTGGCCTGGGCGCTGCCGGTCCCCACGGTGGCAGGGCTGGCTTTCACCAGACACTGCCAAGCTGAGTGCACGTAACTCACCGCGGCAGCGTGATCCTTCTCCCCTCTTTCTGGCCTATGTTTCTCTCCCTTGTTTGTATTAGTTATAAAAATGTTTGATCTTTCTCATTAGGAATTAAGAAAAAAAAGAAAGATATTTCAACCTTTTCTGTCTTTCTTTAGCAATAAACCTTTTTATTTTTCCTCCAACTTCTCAACCTTCTAAGAAGGGCTGAACTTCAGCCACGCCTTAACCTTTGTTCATTGCCCTGGCTTATGAGTGGGGGGAAAAAAATCAAACCCCAAAAGCCATTCCTGTATTGAAGGATTTGTCTGGTAGGTGGGAATGCCACTCTGTTTTGTGGCAGGAGGGACAGCAGCAACACAATGTTAAGGATTTGCTCCAGCAGGTCCCTCCATCTCCTCCTTTCCAGTTACAATAATCATGATGTTACTCAGTCCCTTAAGAGCTTATATTCTGGGGGAATCATGGGGATTTCAGGTCCTACATCACCAATGCATCTCTGAAGATTTAAACCCGAGTTCAAACTTGCAGCTGGGGAATAAACCTCAGGGCACATTTTCTCTCTGCAGGGGAATGGGATGTGCAAAGCCCCAACTAGCCCAGACTGGTGCCTCCGTGGGCGCAGCGCAGCCCTGGGCCAGTGTGACAGCAGCACCCCTGGTCCTCGCTGGGCCCAGGGCTGGCACATAGCCCCTCTGAGGGGTTAATGAGCTCGAAATCTGCACTGCGCTAATGCTTCATACCCTGGCTGCCATTGCGTCTCCTGATGCTGGCTGCATCCCTTTAGCTCCTCAGCACTTCAGTCGTGTGTGAATTACGCTGTTACCTTGCCTGCTTCACAGGGGCACTGAGGAGGTTGGGTGCATTGGGATCCCTGGATGAAAGAGCCCTTAGAAATGCAAAGGAGGAATATTTCCCATTAGCAAATGCAGTGTGGAAAAGAGAATGCAGCAGGAAGAGGCTGGAGTGAGAAAGAGCACAGATGAGAGCAGCAGCAGAAACACCCATCATGGAGCAGACAATGCAGGTGGGTATGGCAAGGACAGAGCTGAAGTGAGCACCGCCTGTTACAATTCATTAATGCAGCAAAGCCATAACACATCAGCTCTGTACCGGAAAGAAAATAATTGAATACATTTCATACAAACAAAACAAAAAGTGTCTGGGGGAGCTCAGCCCACCCTGAGCTCCCACTGCCTCAGCCAGGTGCCTGTGGCTTTCCCAGCACGGTGATGGGTGACGGTCCCATCTGCTTCCCGATGGGCCCCAGGTTTGCAGCAGTTCTTGACTCCTATAGCCACATGGTGACTGATCTTGGATTCTTGCCTGCCAGTATTGAGGTGCGACAGCCTGGTGCTTGGGGCGATGGGATGCAAAACTGGGGGTTGGAGAATAGTTCACAGCTAAACCAGCCACTTCCTTGCTCTGGGCAAGTCTGTCCTGTCCCTTGGTTTCTCCAGGTGAGATACCTGGTAATGTTAAGCAGCTCACAAGAGCATCAGGAGTGACGCGGGTGGTGGCTGTGAGATGGTCCAATAGCCACTGGTCCTCTCTGATCTGCACGGGAAAGTTCTGTGGTATCCCTCCCGCAGGCGTGTTACCAGATGTGCAATGGAGGGACAAAAGGGCTGAATCCCTCAAGGCAGGCAGGGCTCTGGTCTGTTCCATAAATCCTCTTGGCGTGCTCTGGATGTCAGGTGCTGCTGAATTTTGCTGGATCAATAGAAAAGGGTCCAACACTTCACCAGATTAGACCCTTTGCATGCTCAGCAAAGTCATACAGGTTGTCCATGACAAAACAAGGACACGAGTCCCAATCTGCCAAGTCCCATTACTGCCCCTTAAGATGTTCTTTTCTGCTCTGTAAAGATTTCTTATAATCTGTAGCTAAGCATCTCTTTGATGACAGCATTCAATTCTGCTTTTCTTTGCAGCTTATCCAACACTGTAAAATGGCCTTTATCACACTTGGATATCTCTTGTTAATAAAGTGCCAGGAATTCATTAAGCACAAGGACTGAATGGGGTCAGGATGACAAGGAGAAACTCCACCACAAGAGGAAGTCAAGAGGCTGAGCCTTGGCAGCACAGCTCGCAGCACTGCTGTTGACAGCGAGCATCGCCTGCAGAGAGGCGGGCGTCACTCGGGGCCACTGGGAAGGATGCAGGATCCTTTAGACTCTTCAAGAGCGTTAACTGTTGAAAGCAAGCTGAAGGTTGGATTTTAGTGCTCTACAGCCTGGGGATTTGTAGGGAAATGCTCACACCGCTTTGGCCTTCAGTAAATGTTTTCTGGGAGTGAGTGGTTTGAAAGAGCAGGCTGGGCAGTGAGCGGTGGGAATAGCCTGGTGCTGCACATCTGGGGCGGGTGTAATGTCACAGGAGTGGGTAGTTACGCATCACCTCATGAAATTAAAGTGTGCCTTTTAAGAAGAAAAAGTAAAAAAGATTAATCCTGGAGCAACAGCGGTGACAGACGCTTTCCAGCTCCATGCACAACCCGTCTTGCTGGAACCATTTCCAAATGCACCCCCTTCTCTGTCCCCCCACCCTGGCTCCCCGGAGCCTGATTAACCCCACTCAATTCATCTGCTTCATAAAGCAGCTGCCAGCTCTTGGGTATCACTCCGCAGGGCAGAGCGGGGAAATTCAGGCCAAGGTACCTACTCTTACCACTGTTCTCATGCTTTTGGCAGCTGCGCGATGCTTCTGGTGTCTGGTTGTCCGAAGGCCTTCACAATAAATATCCTAGAAGCCATTTTAGCTACAGGCATCATTAGAAAGTCCACTGCTTGCACACAATGACTGCTGTCTGATTTCAGAGATACTGCAGTGTTATATTAAGTTTGAAATGGAGAACAATTTTGTGGTAATTTGTGACTTCAAAAAGGAATAGGCTTTGCTTTAAAGGATGAGACTCAAGTTGCTCGAGAGCAGTTCAGGTGTTGCCAGCCCTGGAAGTTTTTAAGAACTGATTACACAGCCCTTCAGATCTATGATTTATATCTTGTTTGAGCTGCTTTTCCAAGAATATGAACAAAAAGTCTAAAGCAAGGTTGCTAACTAAATTTCTTAGACTAGAAACCTTCAGAGAGCATTATAAAAACGGACTATTTCATGGTATAACTAGCCAGTCACAAGCAGCACCATTCTTAACATTAAAATTTTCAAAAGCAATGAAAAACTCTGGATATCTCAGGTTTGGGGCATTCAGCATTTTATAGGAATTGAATTCCTTTCAGGTTGTGCTGCAACAATCTGCATTTTCCAGTCCACTTGGGAGACACCTGGGAGTTATCCCATCCCATCCATGCTGTTAGTGGCTTTATGGCATCATGTCAAAGCAGAAGATAAACCAAGTCAACAAATCTGCGTTAACAAACTAACAGGGGTTTGTCAAAAGAGCTTGATAGAGAAATCAGAAAAGGCTGGGAAGAATAAAAGAGATGAACCTTCAAAACAAATCAACAGCCTCAAAGTTAAGTAAGTCTTTTCTACCACATGACCAAATTATCTCCTAATAGCTCCACAAACCTTAGGAATGGAGGGAAATCAGAGCCAAGCACTCTGGTGCGGGAGCATGCTGTGCTGCTTAATGAATTCCTATTGTTCTTTACCTGCCTTGTCCCTGGGCCACTGCCTGGCAAGTTCCCGGTGGCTGAAGACAGGCTGCTGTATTAAATTTGCTGGAAGGTGTGGATGCACCCACAGTGGCTGCAAATCGTTTGCAAATCACTCCAGAGATGGGTAGCGGTAGGGGCCAGTTGTCTGCCTTCCAACCACCTTTCCGAGCTTCATCTGCACTGGCAAACAGGACCGGGACAGGGTACTTCTTGAGCACAACCTGTAGATGAGTAGGCTTTACAATTGTCACCATGCTCCCTGGCACGGTACTGGCCTGTGCCAGCAAGTGCTGTCCCAGGTGACACTTGGGCACAGCTGGAGAATAGCTCAGGACAGGAGCCTTATCTTCCGAAACAGGGACGTTATTCCCTGGCAACCCAAACGTTTGCTGGGAACACTGCTGGGGCCATTTCAGCAGCTGAGCAGCACAGACAGCCCTGCTTGGGGACACAGGCCCTGCCTGACCATGGCCCAATTTGCTAATGTGACTGTGCTCATAGGCTATTTCTGATCACCTACGCTGCAAAAATTGTAAAGGAGACTCCACCTCTGCCACCGTCTCTGCAAAGAGCCCTTTGATGGTGCTACATGTCCAGCACAGCTTCTGTGAAATCTATTTCTGGGTCCAAATCCAGGATTAGCAGAACTAATAGCAGAGTGTCACCAGACTGTAGTACTCTTTACGTTGGGCAGTTGGCCCCGTAGGACTGGGAGAGGCTTTCTCTGCTTGTCTAATGCAGAGCAGTGGCAGCTGTAGCAGTGCTGAGTGCTGCAGTACCATGAGGTCCCGGCTGGTTTGAAGTCCCCAGTGGCGTTGATGTAGTGAGAACATCTTTCTTGGACGTCATCCACAGTCTCTGCTCTCCCCACAGAGCTGGTTTTCATGATGTGATTGCAGCCCATGAGATGCTAAGCTAGAAAGCTCTTCAGATCTGTCTCCTGCAAATCACTTAGCAGCAAACGGACAGTAGCTTCTGCCCGCTCTGAAAGCGGATCTGAGCTCCTGCCTGAAGCAGGACTTGTGTATTCTGTGTTTTGTTCCATGTCCAGCATCTGCAAGCCTTTAGCATCCCTGTGAGCCTTCCCTTGCTCACACCCTGCCAGCACTCCTGAACATGTGCCACAGCAGTGGTGCAGGCATAAAAGCCATCTCCAGAGGATATTAATTATTCCTTCTCTGTTAAGTGAAGGTAAACTATAATCTCTGTTGCTGCACTGCAAGGAGCATGGGAAGGATCCTGCCTGTCTGGATACTCTAATTAATCAGATTTGGTTCAGTTCCCTCGTCTTGGCTGTGAGCTGCGCATTAGTTCACGATCAAGCGCTGCACCAGAGAAAGCTGATGTTTTCCCTTCCCTCCTGCCAGGCAGAGGAAAGCAATGCAAGGGGGGTTGGAGAGCCACTGCTGAGTGATCTTGTTCTTAATTGCGCTCCACGGGCTGGATTCGTAAAAGCAGGATGACACATCAGGTTGTTCCTGCTTGCTTTTCTGCTGAGTTCATTTAGAAGCAGGGGCTCCCATCTTTGTACTGAAGCAGCATCATTTGTTGCACTTGCCGGCCGGTGAGTGTTTCAGGCATCGGGGAGGGAGGCAATACTAGAAAACCAAACCCAGACACAGGGCGGCTTTTATTCACACAGTGAACAAATAGCAAAGACAGCAACTGGGACTGATGCTCTGTGTGTGTGTAAGACCCACAGCTGCCCGGCTCAGAGATCACAGTGTCTGGTGTCACCGCAGAGCTCAGCCTCTTGGTACAGTGCACCCCAAAAGGGACCAAGGGCTTTTGCTTCCCAGCAGCACAACAGCAGCAAGTGAAAATGGGCCAGCCTGCAATGCACTCGGGCAAAAGTAAGTGCCTGGGCATGGACATCTAGGTCTTGTTCGCCCTCGTGAATTAATCTACAGCTACAACCTTCTGACCAGCATGTGTCTCTTACCCCCACAACCAGGGCAGGAGATCTCAGGGTAGCTCCAGTTTTATCAGTGTTTAGGTCATTGTTTATTTCTAATCTTCTTCCACCCACCATTAAAAATGCATCTACAGGTGTTGTCTTGTTTAACACCGAAGTGCTGGCATTAATGCTCGTTTGCCTGGAGCTTCTTTGCGCTTTGGGTCCATCCACAGCACAGTTTGTTGCTGTGTCCCCAAACCCCGTGCTCCACCACTGGCAGTCACCTTCTGCGCAATCCACAACAGCGCTGAGAGAAAGGTGTTGAGCCATAACCAGCAAGATCTGAATTCAGGCCGACATGCATTTCTCAGTGTGAGGAAACTGGGTCTTATCTCCTCCCTCCTGCAAGTCTATAGCCTAAACTTTCACCCCAGACCCACACCAAAGAGCGTCTCTGTCCTGTCTCCCACCTTGGGAGGGGGTCCGGCTCAGCCGCAGGAGAACAGCATCCACCAGCATTTTAACTTGGGCAAGAGCAGCAGGTGACAGCCTGGGACGTGTAGTGCCTGTGTGGCTGCTCAGCTGGCTGCGTGGCCCTGCCCTGCACCCCTGCCCTTCGGCGGTCACCCCCGGCAAGGCCCCGGCTCCCGCCCCCTGCTCGCTCCCCGAGCTGTGGCACCGGGCACCGGCGTGGCTTGCGGTTATGGATAGCTGTTGACTCTGACACTTCCTCAGCCGTTCATTACAGGATATGTTATGTCAGCCAGCTGCTCTCCACACTGAAAATGTATATTATTCCTACAGATTGCTTTCCCGGGAGGTTTCATATGAATATGCATTTTCCCTGCTATCCCTTACTTAAATCAAGGATATCTCTATCCATTCCTTCCCAGACCTCTTGTTAATGTTTCTTCTGATAACTCCATTGCTAATATGCATTTACTTTCTCAGCAACGCAGGGCAACACGTGTGCAGGAGTTAGGGGCAAATTGCACCCTGCCTTGTTTGCCCCCGCGCTGATGGGGACCCCATTCCCCACAGGGCTGTGCTCCTGATTCTGGTGAGTAGGGGACAACTGGTACGTGCCAAATGCAATCTTAAATGCTCTCCTGGGGAACAGATTGTTTCACGCTAAGTGCAAAATTCAGAAGAAACAATAAAAATATTTGACAGCTCTAAAGAAACCTGAAGCCCAGCTTGGGACCTTGGGTTTAACTCTGTCTTTGCTGGGTATGGTTTAGGGACCATGAGCAAATCATGGGGTGTCTCTGCCTCCTTCCTCCTGCCCTGCTGCTGCCCAGTGGATGTGCATCTGCTGCTGTAGGCTGTACATTGTGCTCACCTGAGAGCAGACCGGGAAGTCAGGATTTCCATTTATTAAGAGAAACGGATATTAAGGAGGAACACTCTGTGATCTCTAGATGAAAATATGTATCCTGTCATCAGAAGGGAAAACTTAAAAATTTTTATGTGCTTTATTTTAATTTAAGTACCTTGAGAGCCCCTGGCTCGGCTGAATGCTGAAACAGGAGCCAGAGCACCCACATGCCTGCTCTGGGCTTTTAACATCTCCCCTCTGCTAAGGTACAGGGAGGGTTACTGCAGCTCTGCCGGGAGTGGGGGATTTGCTAGGCTGTGTGAAATGCCAGTGAATGCAAGTGTTGATAATTCTGTTTTTCTACCCTTCGCTTGCTCAACACCATCCCCACAATGACGAGCAAGCCCTCCACTGCCCGCGCTCCACAAGTGAGCAATCCTGCCCAGTACTGAGCTGCAAATGGTGGTGCGGGGCAAAGGATGGACATAGGCTTGTTTCAAAGGGGACTGGAAGTGTTTGGCACCTCCAGAGAGTCAGGTAGTGATCTGTAGTGGGAGATAAAGAGAAATGAATAAGATCAATTTGTGTTTCTGGGGGATCAATGCCTCCCAAGAGGCTGAGCCAGGGCAGGAATACAAATATCTCCTCTCTGTTTGCAAAAGGTTTTTAGACTATAATGAAGAGGCACCATGTGCCTGTCCATGAAGGTTGAACATCTGCACAGACTGATGCAACTCCCCGTGCTGCCAAAGACCTAGTTATAAAGCATGTTTCTAGCTGCATTATCATTATTTATACATTTGCTGAAGAAACAGAGATGATCTTGCTTGCAAATGGCTTAAAGAATGTGTTTTATTTCAGGGGAGGCAGGGACGTAAATAGCCCCCATTATGTTGAGATGCTGTAAGTAGGACTGAGATCAGGCTTGCATGGAGCTGATTTTTCTGGAGAGTTTGTGCAGGGATCAGTTACGCTCCCATTTTCTTAAAAAAAATATAATAAATTGTGGCCTGGGGTGTGGTTTGGCTCTGTTCCTGAAATTGTTTATATCCAAGGACAGAAGAGGCTCCTACATATGTAACAGCTTGAAATCTAAGCACGCAGCTCTGCTCTTGTTAGCTGAGGAGGGCTACGTCTAACTGTGTGTTCAAAGATGAGAAAATGCGGGTTTGGGGAGCGGTGGCAACTCTCTAGAGAAGTTAGTGAACTGAAATTCGGGGTGAAAGTTTGTAAGAAGATGAGAGGCTTTGCTGAGATGAATCAAAGATGCACCTACCCCAACACCCTGAGTCCAGCGTGGCCACAGCGATGGGGTAGGGAACAAGCTGGGGACATGACAAATTCAGCCAGAAATCATCAAGTAAAGGCATGAAGTGAGTGGGGCTCCCCGATGCTGCAGGATTAGTGAGATTTTCTTGTTCTCAGCCCTCATCTGTGATGGCTGAAGGGGGTCATCGCTGCATGGGAGCAGAGAGAAATTTCTTCTCAGGTCAGATAGCAGTACCCAGTTATCAAATCCATCCCTGCTCCCAGCCAAAGTACACAGATATGAACAATGGCACCCATCCCAGAATCCCAGATAACCTCTGCCCACTCCTTATCCCTCCACTAAGAGAAACTTCAGATATAGCACTGATTTTTTCAACTAAATCTCTTTTCTAAGTGTTTTCATACTCCCAAGATCATTGTGATGTTTAGCGCTGGGCTGAAATGCTGCAGAACACAGCGCCTGATACAGGGCGTAAATACAAATGAATGCATCGAGAAGGCAGAGCTTGGGGAAAGTTAACAATTTCATTAAATTACCTTTAAAAGCTATGCTATTTGTCAGGTGTCAGGAGCATGCTAACAGTAGTGGTGATGTGAACGGCAATGATGGCCTCATCCTGTGGTGGGAGCAGCGTTATTTTTAGCCTGATTAGTCCTACTTTAGATTTTAACCTAGTTACCAGATATAGATAAAAACAAAATGAACACGATCTGGTCCCTGCAGCACGATGTCCTCGGGCTCAAGCACAGGCTGCTTTCAAGAGTAAATGAAATGTAATGAACGGTGTACAAGAGAGGACGTAAGAAGATTAGATTTGTTTTAATGGTTTTCTATAAATACTCTGTCTGGCTGCTAAATGCAAGCAATTATTCTTGTGCTGGCCCCCAAAAGCCTCCAATGGCCCCTTTACCCATGGCAAGAAGTGATACCCAGGGGCTGGGCAGTGCTGGCATTCCATGGGAGCATCGGCATGTGCTTCTGCGCTGTTTGAGGTGGCTCCTGCTGGGCTCTGGGTTCGGGTGACTAATTGCATGACAACAGTTTGGAGCTTGCATGACTTCAGGGACTTTGGTGGTTCCCCAAGGATTTCTGGGCTTTTTCATTCAGCTTCCTGCTTGTATCTCTTGGCTGAAGGTTGTGTTGACACCCTTTGCTAGAGCAGGTCAGCGGATGCCCACCATAGTGATCGTGCCCCTGCAGCTTCCTGAAACATTATCTGGGAGCACTTGCCTTGCTCATCCCAAGGGAATCACTGCCGGCCACCGTAACAGGGTCTAAAGACTGTAGCAGATGTGATCTGGCTGCCCTAACGCCAACTAAAAAGCAAAAAGCTCCTCAGAGCTAGAGAAAGAAAAGGCTGTATCCATCACTCTGCCACTCCTTATGCTATCAGACAGAGCCTGTCACGGCTGATAAACATTTCTTCCCACCACAGGGCCCTGACGGGACTGTTGAGTCATTTTAGCTGCATCCATCGGAGAGGGCTGTGCTGAGCGAAGCTCACCTCATGGCTGCACCCTTGCCCGGCCGGGAGCAGGGCTCTGCCGCTCACCCAACAGGAGATGGAGACGATTCATGTGGAAGGACAGAATAGGGACACGTCCCCATCCCTCCGGAGGGAAGGCTGGAAGGAGCACGGTGGAGAGGAGAAAGTCCCCATTAGACCCGATTAAAACCATCAGCTGAATAATGAAAGTTTACCTGTCTACAGAGCAGGAGAATCTCTGCATGGCTCTGTTCCTGCCCAGGATTTACTGTGTGACCTTGTATCTCACCTTGCATCTCCCTGCCTCAGTTTCCTTATCTGTTAAGGGGGTTTAACAGCACTTAAGGGGATGTGGAATGAGGAAAAAAATAATTTCATGCCCTATAGTAGGAGCTGGCCAACAGGTACAAGTTGACTTTTACAGGGGAGTCTGCAATAATCCTCTTCCACTAAAAAGCTGTAATGGTTTTCACTTTGCTTATGAAAAAATAAAACTGGTCACAAAAAGACCAACAGCTGCTGAAATAAAACCACATTTCCCATCAGGTTTTGGTCACTTCCCTCTGCATTGCCGCCCTTTCCACTGGCAGAAAGAAGGAAGGCAAGAGAGGTGGGAGTGTGGGGATACACAGGTGGGAATGTTTCATTTTGTTTTCACACAAGCTCTCAGATATGGTAATTAAAAGAACATGCATTCCCAAAGCTTTTCTTTGGGGGGAAAAAGAATTGTTTTTCATTAAAAGAACCCAACTTTGATCGAAAACTTCCCTCCAGTTCACATCATCACTCCTGCCTGCTCATTGTGTTCACTTTTGGATAGCAGTATCACTTCTGCTTCCTTTTTCACGTAATTGCTTCTTTTCCCCTAGAAATGGCCAGATGGCATCAAAGCGGCCGCCCCCACCGGCCGGCGGCGGGGCTGTGACGGGGCTGGCACCAACCGCTTCCGAAAAGGACGTAAACCACAGCATGGCATCCGTTACGCCGGGCAGATGGGTAACGCTGTCCCCCGTCCTCCTCATTAAGCTTCATTCCCGTTGCTACAGGCTTGTTCTCCCAGAAGAAAGGTGGTGACGTGACTTGAATCAGCTATTGCGCCATGGCATAAGCTCCTAATGAACACAGGAGATGGTTTTCACATGAAGATGCAGGCCAGGCAAACCCTGCCTTGACCTGGTGACTCACGTGCAAAACTGCTTGTTGCACTGAGCTCATTAGGAATTAATTAGCTCTGATGAGGAAAACACTTTTGTTTCTTGTCGCTGAAGAAAAGCCTAGGAGCTGGGTTGCAAAAAGCCCTGAAGCACAAGGTTCAATATCCATAATGTTGCTTCTGGACTGTGCATTTCTTCTTCTTGACATTTTTCTTCTCATTCATTGAGTATTTAGTGACCTATTAAATTCACTTTGAAATTAATAATAAGATCACGACTCTGATGCTGTCCACCTCGCCAGCATCAGGTTTGGCACTGATGGGATCTGTGCTGATGTTCTTTTCTTTCTTTCTTCTTATTAAATGCTAGAGGCCATAAAAAAAAAAGGGGGGGGGGGGGGGGGAAATAG
>JAVJGI010000040.1:120546076-120589218 GCA_035590275.1 Ibycter americanus
CCCCCCAAAGAGGAAAGGCAAGATACTTTTAGATTTAAACTCCATGAAAGTAGTTGTGTTCAGGACTGAAATCCCCCTGCATGCTACTGGACACCGTGGAAATGCTCCTGACATCCAAACTCCAGCACTAGCGGGAACATTCACTGAAGATTTAGGCTGTAATTTTTCACCCTCCTTGAATGTTAATGGCTCCTGGGCATATCATTCTTTTGGGATCTTTTAATCCCGGCCTGCATGAGGGTGTGCGGGGTTTTGGCTGGCTGGCGGAGGGTCCTTGCAGGGGCTCTGCCCCACTGGGTGACGGGGTGTCAGTGGGCAGCGCTGGCAGGACACCTTCGGGCATCACCCTCTGCGTGTCCAGGGGAGTGCATCATCTCCCTGCCTTCTTCACAGACTGGGCCTCAGGATCTCCTGCAAAAAGAAAACACTGGACAAGGCTGTTAAGAAGCTAGAGGTGATTTATATTTTTTTAATGTTTTTTCAGAGGAACTGGGCACCAACAGATGCTGTGGCTGGGGTTCCTCAGCCTGACTGATGCAACCCATGGTACCTGGCTGATCTCACAGAGACAAACAAACATGCTCCAATTATGGTTAGATGAATTTTCCTGAATTATTATTTATTAATTTTCATTATTTGTTATGATTACACTAAGCTCACTGAGCCTGTGCCTGCCTGCCCTTTCTCACCATGTGGTGTAAATGCTCCGTGGTGCACCTATACCTCTCCTTTTTGAGAGGGAAGTCCAGAGAGATGGAGAAATTAGCATCCCTCAAGGACATTTCACGTCTCCATGACTGTCCAAGTGCTGGCTCAAAGGATTTGTGCTGCACTAGGCGAGGAGAAACCACATCTCCTGATGGTGCTGGCAGGAATTCAGAAGAGGCTGTGGAGCCTGTGGTGCTCTGCCTGCAGGATTTAAGCCAGAGCTTAAGGTTCAGAAGATGCCAAGTTGCCTTGCCCTGACCACCCCCACATGGCTCAGAGAGGAACCCTCATTTTAGTGGTAGGAGATGGTGAGCAAAGGGACTTGCAGCTCCTCTTAGAGCAGAACCCATCTAGCCCAGCTGCCTTTGCCTTCCCCTGGGTAGGGCTGTCTCCCTTCCCCTGCCCTCACCTATATTCAACCTTGATGGTCCAAAAGCCTCTATGGGTGGGAGCTTTCCAGCAGCGGGACCTTCCTCTGGGGCTCCGCTGGTTACCGACAGTCAGATGTTCACTGAATTCTCAGAAATGGGCTCTCCCACATCATTTTTATTTTTCTCTTATTTACTAGAGAGTTTAAGCACCACCGGTTAAGTTATCTGGGGAAAGGGGGTGAAAAAACCTGGTTTAGAAGAAGAAACTCTGCAGATTCATCCAGTTCATCATTTTCTCAGAGACTGACAGGTAATTTACGTCCAGGCAGAGTGTTGAGATGTTGCCAGGGCAACTTACCTTTCTCACGAAGGCTGCAACCTTAGAAACAGAGCTGTAAAAAAGGAAGGCAGGGAGGAATTCTGCGAAGTTTTGGAGGAGTTGAGTGGTGTTATCCATGTCCTTTCACTGCTGGAACGATCAGGGGCTGATCTTTGGATTATTTGTCAAAGCCACAGGAAGGACAGAATAAAGATGCTTATCCGGGCTGTGATACAGCAGACAGCAGGAGGTCCAGATAGCGAGTCCTGCAGCCAGCCTGGCTTTGTTTGAATGAGGCTGCAAGCGGCATCGCAGGGTGGGTGTTACTCTGCATCTACCTTGGCTGCTTTGTGCAGGACTCCTCAGAAACACAGGCTCCAGGTTTCCCTGCAAGGAAACCCCAGTGTAAGAGATGAGATGCTTTCAGTCAGTAAAAGGCTTCTGGGAAGTGATAATAGTAATCTCAGTAAAAGCCATATTCATTAGTGTGAAGGAATTCTCCCGAGGCTACACAAACCCAGAATAACTAAAGAGCTTAAAGTATTTGCGAGGGGCTACAGGTGGATTTAGATGGACGGGGCAGAAATGATGAAGTGATGCTGGCCAGCTCTGCAGTTACTGTGCTGCCTTCAAGTCTTCAATGATTTTTTTTTTATCACAGGAACATTAGAAAACAGGTTGAGAAGTCTGACACAGGTAGGAATACGAAGAAGCTGCCAGTGGGAGAAAGAAGGGGATCGCAACTTCCATTTCTGTGGCTCTCCACTACTTTTTCCTTCTTCCAGCTTGTAAGGACTTTGAAAGGCAGTGATTCCCTGCCACGTTAGGAATCACAATCTGGACACTTGGGATTTTCTAATCATCTGGGATTTTCTTCTGTGCCTCAGTTTCCCACTGTGTATATATTGATATTTGGTCAGTGCTCAGCGAGCCGTGGAATAGAAACAACCCATTCCCCAGCAGTGACCAGATGTGCGGGGAGCCTCATGCAGGCATGGAGCTCAAACCAGGCTCCCACTGCCATAAGAGGGCCAGGTTCAATCCTCCGACCTGACAGGCCTCCCTGCAGCATGAACACACAATTTCTGAAAGATTGCATGCTGTTTGCTTTTCTCTCCTTCCCATCCATGCAAGTGCAAGGAATGAGAATCAGCTGGAAAATAACCCCGGTAAAAATTCCCCAGAGCTTTCTTAAAATAGTTTTCCTCATGCGTGCGTGAGGTTTGCAATGGGGAAATAAAGGTGGTGTTGGCATTTGTTGAGCCACACCTTCACGGCTGGTGAGCAGCCACCCCCCTAACGCAGGGTGTGCGAGCAGTGCCGCTGCCCGCGCCAGCTCTGTGCTGCGCCGGCGGAGCGCAGGATGGAAGCCCTCATTTTCTCTCTGTGTTACCCATCCCCTCGATCCACCTCCTGCCCTTGCTGGGAGCGCACAGCTATTTCTGTGTGTTCCTAGAAAGATGAAACCGGTGAGATGTACCTCGGCAGAGGCAGCTGCAGCTGAACCGACTGCTTGTTGCATGAGTGCGGGAGAAAAGGCAATGGTGGACATTGGGGTGATAGAAGCAGGATGGGATGAAAACACAGAGAAAAGGTCAGTGAAGAAGGGACCCTTAGGCTCTATATCCCCCCTTTTTTTTCAGGGCTGGGTAACCTCCTCTGTCTGGGTTGTTTCTATTGCAGGAGTGATGGAGAGGCAAAGTTGCCTGCAGGTCACTCTTGAGATTAAAGTATTGGGCAGATCCTCGAAGGGAGGAGGAGCCATTTCTGTCTCTCATTTGGAGGCAAGGAGCAGTAAGCAGGAGAAAAAAACACCTAGGAGCTGGGAAATCTGCTGCTGAATACTAACTGGTCCTCCTTTCACTTCTTTGCTTTTGAACTTCAGTCTCAGCCTTTTGTTAATAAACTATGATGAGTATCAGCCCAGAGCAGCAACATGAGCCGTACGGTGGACACGGGGTCCTGGTGACCTCCATCCCCCAGCTTGACAGTAATTCACCCGCTGACCTCTGCAGAGGCATTTCACCTCTCTGCCCTCCAGGCTTGCCAAGCCAGTAATGGATTTCAGTTCCTGAGAAAGCTGCAGGGATGCAATGAGTCCCTAGTATGCAAAAGCAAGTTGTTTCTTTGCTGGAGTCGGGGAGTTGGAGGGGGGGGGAGGGGAATCATAACCCTGATCTGACCTTCTTTACAGCTCCTCTGCAGAGGCATCTTGGAGTTCATGCCCCTACGCAGCCTTCCACATCCTCTGTTGTTCAGGAGCATTTTGAGTTCATACTTGCCCCGGGAGCCAAGCTGCCTTTCACCCTGCAACCTTTAAGCAAGGTTCTGCCCTTTCACAGGAATTAGTTTCTTTGCTTGGAAAACCAGGGACAAAGATTCGTGAAGGTGGGGGTGGATTTCCAGCCCCCCCGGTGACGTGGGGAAGCTGCCCTCCAAGGAGCTAGCACTTTCCTGTTTCATCGATAGCTTTGCAAAGTTAAGGATTTATTAATGACAGTAACAACTCACATATAAAGACTCGGAGTAGTGAGTTAATGTTTTAACTCTTCTTTGCAGCAGAAAACCCTCTGGAGGCCATTCACAGTTAATTGCTGGGAATTAGGATGACTCTACACTTGAAATTGATCCATTTCCTACTGGAAATGCAGGGTTGCTTCTGTGTTGATTTTTTTTTTAAATAAAATCTTTCATCACTGATTTCAGTGATATTTTCTGGAGAAATTGAAAACACTGATGTTCTCATTTCAAATAAATGACGTAATTTTTTTTTAAAAATCATTAAATAGAGGCTTCTATATGATTGTTGAATATAAAAGTTAATATTCACGTGTATATTTACCCATCTGAATATATAAATATATAACACTGTCCATTTTACATGGATTTTTAATATTAAGAATGACACTATATATGAGCACAGCCTTGCAGTGACAGGACTGAAGACAATCTAGTCAGAGCTACAACACAGGATCTGCTCTGCAGAAACTCTTAGCAGATATTTGTACAACCTGTTCTTAAAAAACCTCTCGAAACTGAGATTTTGCAGCTGTAAATCAATCAGCTGTACAACCTGTTTCAGTGCTGTGCCATTATTACCATTAGAAAGGCTTTCATAATGCCTATCTAAATATTCCTTGATGGGGATGAACCCATTATTTCTTGTCCCATCTCCGAAGTTGATAGGCAATGGCTCACTCCTTTCCTTTCATCATTTTCCTTTTATACATTATATTTGCAGATGGTTATCATGTTCCACTTAGCCCTAGATTAGACAACCCCAGCTTGTCCAGTCCTTCCCTAAATTGGGTTTTCTTGCTGCTGTCTTCAGGATGTCTTACATGCTCTCTGGGTCCACCCATGAACTCTCAGCTTCAGCTGAGACCTTTCTGGGCCGAACAAATCCAGAAGGTTCCTCCCATATCTCCCTACAACTCTCCTGTATATGCCAGGACGTATTCTTCTGCTGATGCTGACTCCGTGTGATCCACTGTCACTCCCCGGTTCTCTTCCGCAGATCAGAAACTAGCCATTTCCTTCCTGAGATAGTATTTTGATTATTATAGTATATAAGTATAACAGTATTTCAATTATTAATGCACTGTCCTTACCTATGCCAGTATCTGTAGCTTCCTCCACACCTAACCTAAATGCTCTCCAGTTCATAATCAAAATCAGCAATGAACACATCAAATAACACCGAGTCCAAGGTGGTTCCCAGCTCAGCCTCAAACAGCTCAGGGAATTGTTAGCTACTGTATGAAGAGACTTTTTAAAAGTGTTTTGGGTTCGTTAAGTTGCCAGCTGTATCTCCCTACCTTGCTTTTGAGCATGCAGCGAGGGACAATATCCAAAGCACCACAAGAGCCCAGCTTTCTTCCTTAAACGCAACGCCTGTGACCCTGTCGTGAGAGGAGATTAGATTGTTCTTCACAAACCTGCTCTGGTGGTGAGCCTCCTCTCGTTATCCTCTAGAGGCTCACAGAGGGACGGTTTGATTATCTGTGTCTACTGGGTGTGAACCAGGTAAGCGATGCGCTTAAGCGGGGTCGCCCTTTCCCACACGCGGGTGCGATGCGTGTCCTTTCCCAGCCTGCTGGGACATCACCCGCCCTCCACGTGCCCTTGGCAAGAGCCACACCAGCTATGGCACCCCACCGTTTAGGTCGGCAAGTGCTCTGGACGTTACCGCGCAAGGTCCAGCTGAAAGTACTTGATTTATTGAAATATCCCCCAGCTCGCCTGTTTCCCTTGCTGCAGCACGAGCACGTGCTCTGCTCTCAGCGGCATTGCCCGTGCGGGTCAGCCAGACCCTGCGTACCTGGGTCAGACTGTGACAATGTGACAGTGTGCCAGCCAGCCGCCCTACCTGTCCCCATCTGTGCTGCTGCCAAAGAGTCCACCTGCTGCTCCTTTGATCTCCCCCTTACCAATTAAGGTACTTACAGACTCATTTCTTGTTCCTTTTCTATGTTCCTCACAGCCTGTTTATCATTTCATGCCTTGATCTTCCTGTTGTGGATGTCACATCGTCCAGGCAGGGAGAGCTTTCTCCTCCGCTGATGCTGGCTCCTCACTCACTGCCACCGAGCTGCCTGGCATCCCAGCTGCTGACGCTCTGCCCCGTGGGGGTAAAGCAGGGTGTGCGTCCATTTGTGTCCAACATCCCATAAATTTCCTCCTGATCTGGACTGAAGAAAAGCTCCCCAAAAGTGGGATTTGTCGTAGGATTGAAATCCTGTTACTAAATGCTCCTTTCTGTTAATACTGGTGGTGGGGAGTGAAGAGAGGTAAGAATATGGCCCTTCTACTCCTGTTTCCAGAGATCTTCTCGATCCCCCTCAAGTGGAATCAGTGCCTTATTTTAATGACCCCACTAAAGTCAAATGAGTTCTTGAACCATTGACCTTAATGGGATTTTGCGTTGTCAGAATAATAGGCAAAGATTATTGTTTATATTATATTGTGCACATAGATAATGCGAATAAAACGACTGCTGATCCAACTTGCAGGATGACAGCATTGTTCTGCAAGTGCTCCAGGTAATCAAAGTGTGGAACAAGCTTGCCATAAAAAGAAATACAGTGGTTACAGATGAAACGGCAATAGGTAATTTTATGACCATTAATAACCTTTGATGTCCTGCAAACTAAGACTATGATAAGGGTAATGAAACCTCATGCTTCAGGACATGAGAACACTTGCAAGGGAAGAGGAATGAATTTGCTTTTGCCCATTGAACAACTGGCTAAGCACATTATGGGTGCTTCTGCCCTTTCTCTGAAGCTTCAGGCCTTATCTGCACTTTGGGATGGAGGATGCTGGAACCCAATAGAAAATGTTTGGGTCAGACGTGGAATTTTACTACCTGAAACAGTGATTTTCACTGTGTTAAATCCCATAAAAAGAAATGGGATGTCTGCTCCATTAAGCTCATTGATTCTTTGGCCCCAAAGAGTAATGGAGTTGGTGTGCAATCTAAAGAGAAAACGGTGAAGTTCACTGTCTAGGTGCATGCCATGCAAATCAGACGGACGCGAACCAGACTAGGGCTCGCTGCCTTTGTTTCTAATACAGCAAGATCAGGTATGAACCTACCACCAAAACTTACAAGGAAAATTGAGGTCCTGAAGGACTGATGAAGTTTCATGAAGTATTTTATTTGCTGAAGATCCAGGCAGAATGACAGAATGAGCCCTGAACACCACCTGAAAGGAGCTGTGCAAACAGGATACCATATGTTATTAATTCCCAGTGGGTACACCCTTGTTCTGGGATAAGGGCATCTGAATTCCCCACAGGACATTTAAGTGGATGAAGCTAGTTCAGAATAAGAGTCTTAATTTTAAAAGTGTTTTGCCATAAAAATCACTCCCATCTTAATCCAGTTTAATTTAAGTACTAAATGTGAAGCACAGGCTTTACGCTGGCAGATTACTTGCCCTGCAATTTGAAAGTACATGAAATGAGTCCTGCTTTAGAGAAAACAACCTGATGTCACCCAAAATAAGTGCCTGTTCCAGCAGCTTAAGAGCAAGATGTTTGAGATTAAATTTGCAATGTCCCGTGTAACGTACAGCTGGGTTTGCAAACCTCTCTGATGTGTGAAACGAGGGGTTCAAGCACCGCACCTGTGTCATGCTCGTCACTGGAGGGAGATAAAGTTGGGATTAGAGAAAACCTTGAGCAGTAACAAAACAGCTCTGTGTCTATCCCAGAAGAACAGCCAGCCAGAATATTTTGACCCAATTCCTTTTTCCCTGAAATTAAATTCTTTGTTCCAGCTGAAACACGCGGTGAGGATATTTTCCCGTTGTGTTTCTAAGGGGAAGGTTTCTGGAGTCCAGGGTAAGTTTTTCCATCCTCTCCAGAGAAGCATGGGGCTCTGAATTGGAATATTGCCCTTTTGAATTCCAGGCCAGAAGTTCTGACACCATTATCTTTACCGGAAAAGACTCCCTTTTATCCCAGTGCAGAATTAAATCAGGTTCATAAGCTGCAGTAGCCCCAAAACTTTGTTTTCAGTGAACTCCGAACTGGAAAATGAATTCAGTGATTCACGGATGGTCTGTCCAGCCTGCTGAGACATTTAGATGAGCCAGCCCAGGTCCTCTCACAATGCCTGAAGCACCGTAGGAGCTGCTAAAGGTCCTTTATGGAAAGGCAGAGGATCAGGAGAGAAAGTTAAAGATAGTTTGCTAAAGGTCTCTTCCTGTCCAGAGAATCCCTATGCATGGATGGTCCTGGGCTGAAGCGCCTCTGAGCAGCAGGAGGGCTCCTGCTGCGCCTCTGCTATGAGGATACTGCAGCAGCACAAGGAGCTCACTGAGAAATTCCTCTGATAAGGGTAGCAGAAAGCCCACGCTGAAAGAAAGATGACTTTATATATGCTCCAGGTCAGACTCTTCAGGGCATTTTCTTATTGTCCTTGTATGCAATAACTCAGTGCAGTAAATGAAGTCTAATGACATTTCTAGGAGAACAGTCATTTTAATGGAGTGGCTTTGCCTTTGTTTCGTAAGCAGTGTAATTCTAAGAAGGCATCGAGCTAAACGTTTTTGGGTATTGAAATATTTAATTTATGAGTGTAATGTAGGGCATGCCACCGAAATGATTTCTAATTAGGATGAAGTGTAAGAAGTAAATCTGATTAGAATGAAGACCTCCAGCAGTTTGGGTGTTTGCCTTTGGCTTGGTGCAGAGCTGGTCTGCTGAGTCACGGCAGGGCTCCCAGCCAGCGCGGCGACTGTCAAACCCTTCCCTTTCTGAACCCGATGGGTGGCCACCCTGGCAGGGCAAATGTGCCCTTTGTAAGAAGAATGAAAACAGAGAGGTCTAGAATAACAACGGGCTATGGAAAAAAAGTCATCATAAAAAAAAAAGATTAAAAAAAAAAGATCTCTGGGAGAAGGGAGACAGTTGCGCTCAATAAATGGTAGTTTAATTAAATGTAGCTCCTGAGGGCCCCGAAGCCAGGCAGGTACGGGCTGAGCAGTCGGCGGGGTTGGCTGTGTTACCGTGCAAGATGGAGCAGTGCAGGCACCACGCTGCTTTATGAGCTGTTATTCCCCCGCTGTTTCTGCAGCAGTGCAAGATCCAAATGAAAGTCACCGAGCAGGACTGCAGGATTGCTCATCCAGTGACCTCAGGAGGCTGCTCCACAGCTTAGCAAGACAGCCCATGGGGAGCAGGGGACAGGGGACAACGGGAATATTGCCTGGCATGAACGCTGTCTCTGGGCAAAGAGGAGGTGGAGGAGGTCCATCCAAACAATTCGGATGCTTTTTGGTACTTAAATGCCTCAGCCCTGGCATTTCAGCCTTTTTAGGTGCAGTGTGGCAGACTGACAGTAAACAGAGTGGAGGAGGCAGTGAAAACATGGGAAGATAGCACGAAAATGCAGAAAGAAGTTAGCCGCTCATTCCCTGCTACGAGTATAAAGATACGAACCCTGCTGTGTGCATCTCTCTCAATCCACCCGCAGAAGCCAGAGGGAAGGGAAAGGGCTGGCTCTGGACCATAAGAGCTGAGATCCCCTGCTCCATACACCTCTGTGTTCAGTGGCATCTGCAAAGCCTGTAGCCGTCCTGCAAGCCTGAGGCTGAAGCTTTGCAGGAGGGGGAGGGAGGAAAGGCAATGTTAAAGGCAACTCAGATTTCCCTGCTGGAAGAAATATCTTGCTTTCTGGTTTTGCTCATGGTCTAACCAGAAGCCAGTGGGTCTGGAGATGGGCACACTTTGGAGTAATTAGTGGAAAGCTCACCAAACATGTAGGATGGGCCCTTGGAGATTTGATGCCCCTGTTTCTAAGGCATGCATTGTCACCCTTGACTTTTAGGGGGTCTCAGCTTGTTTCCTAAGAGGAGTTGCATTTATTGGCCAAATTTATAGAGTTAAAACTCACCTTCCCTTCAACTGAAAGCCAGAGGCAGTTTTGTGCTCCCTAGACACACGTGCACCCCTGCTCCTTTCCTCCTCCACTCTTTGCCTGCCTTCCAAGTAAATTGCCTTTATAGCAAGATTCATCCTGTTTAAGTATTAAATAGCAAAGCCATATAAATTAATGGTGCTGTTTTAAAACCCTCCGTTAAAGCCAGGCCTATCAGCAATGACAAATTGTCTCATTATGGGACATTAATTTCTTGTAATTTATTTTAGTGAGTGAAGGTAAATTTATGGTTCCCTTTTCCCTGGGGCATGTTGAGACCCAGCTACCAGGTCAGAGAGAGGTCACTAAGCCCCAGAAGAACTGAACTAAACGTCTTGCCAGGCAGGGAAGGAAGGGAGGAGAAAATTGATTTGTGCAACCAAGAGCCAGTGCATGACCAGCGATGAGCCCTCTGGTCCCCAGTTCTCCCCCACAGTGGCTTCCATCTCTGTCTGCCAGGTGAAACTCTCAGCAGCCATTGCATCCCCCCCAGCATTAAATTCCCATGCACATGTCTGTGCAGTGCAGTTGTAAGACCTCAGCCCTGGTGGAGGCACGCTCTTGGAGCATCCATCTGCACAGCATCATCCTAAACTCTCTGGATGTAAAAACAAGGGGTTTGGTGTCTTTCTCAGCCCATCTTGCTCAAATACATACACCGACACGAGGCAAGACAGAGGGGACCTGTGTTGCCTACATTCCTGGATGTCGTTTGCCATACCAGCTGGGCTGGGGGCTGTCGTGCCACCGGGGCTTCAGCGTGACACAAGACACATGGAGCACCAGGCCTGGAAATCAGAGCTGGGATCTGTTTCTGAGAAAGAGCTCAGGCTGAAATGACTGAAATTTTTATCAGGGCCAGTAGCATCTGACAATTTGAAATGTCTCTTTGACCTGTGAGATGAAGAGGATGGGTGGGGATTTTTCTCTCCCTTTGCTAGCTGTGCAGTTTTCACAGCTAACACAGCACATTTTCAATTATATATATATATATATATGTGGAGTAAATAAATTATGCATGAAGGGAATATATTTTTCCCCTTAAATCCATTATAAATGCCGTTATTACATTTCAATCCTTGATGAGCTGTGTACTTCACAAATCTCATTTAGTGGCTTCCTGATTCCCACATCAGTGTGCAGAGGCTACTCAGACCCAGGCTGGACTTGACCCACTGAGCAAGTAATAGAATCCGCAGCTAATATTGCTGGGACATCTGTCCCACAGGGTTGATGGAATGGTTTACAATCCAGCACTGATATTTTCACATGGATACGTAGATGCAGGCCCAGAGATCCCAAATGAGTGCAGTTAGTCATGAGCTGCTCAGCAAACGACTCTTTTTTGACTGGCAAAAGGAAGTTTTATTTACAGGTTGGAAAGCAGGTTGTGGCAGCCCCAGTGAGGGCTGTAACTGGGTTACTGTGATTGCAGGTCGGTCTGGCCCTTGTTCCTCCCCACATCAGAAAGTGGGTCTTCCCGTCCCAAAGGAGAGCTAAAGAATCCAGGGAAAAGAGTTTGGCATTTGGCAGGTGAGATGCATTAGTGATGCTAAACGTTTGCGGAAGGAAAACATGGGGAGAGATTGGATGTTGTATTGCGGAGAAATATTTGCCTGGTGAAATCCTGAGCAGGGCAGGCAGCACAGACACAAGTAGGATTTCTGCTTTTAAACAGAGACTTGTGGATGGCAAGGACTGCTCCCTGCACCCACCTCATCTGCAGAGACTTTCCCCTCCTCAAATACTATTACCCTGGCCTGAAGGATGAAGAGATATTTTCAGCACTGCCCTGATATTTGCACCACTGACCTCTACCATTCACCCCTCTCCAAGTAAGGCTGTTCCTGCTATGCTGGGGAATGCGCTAGGGGCTGGAAGGAGGGGTACCCAGCCTGAGCAGCCATGCCTGGAAGTAACTGCATGGCGTGCAGACCCGTGAAATCATTTTCCCTGCAGCAAACTCTGAGCATCGAGTCCTGATTTGCCTTTTAAAAAAATAAGAAAACCAAAACACCAGCAGCATGCACACACTCACTGGAGGGAAAACACTTTTCACATCATTGCACGGCTACCTGCTTCCACAAGATGTAATTTCCCTTGCAATTGCCTTCTGCTACATTAGACTTTGCTGAAGGCACAGCCCGTTGCTATTCCTCAAAGCACAGCTTGGGTTTCCTAGTCAAATAGCCAGCTGCCCAAATGAAAGCAAAAGCTTCACCACAGGGTAATGACAAGGTTTGGGCTCTTCCCTGCAGCACAGACACAGCTGGGGACAGGGCTGGCCCGTCCGGCCGTGCCATGAACAGGTTGTTGAGCAGTGAGCCAGGGTACAAGGGTGCTCCCATACCACAGGCAGATGGTATCTTTCTGCCACTAATGATTTTGGGACAGGGGAGGTAAGCTGCTTTCTGCCACAGGGCACAGAGGAAAAGCTGTGTCAGCGGATGGGTGGCAGACTGGTGGAGTGCTCGCAACAAGGACAGCACTGAGCTGGATCTGCTGAGCCGAGGGATGGGGTCTTATGTCTGCATTAGTGCAGCCCAGCAAGTCACCGGGTTTTGCTAAGGGGTGGTAACTTGCCAGTTGTCTCCTGGATGAGGATGTGTAGCTTTGCTTTATCCTTCTTTGGTGGAGTGGAAAGTGATGTTACCTTGCACTTGCACTTGCACTGGGTCTACATAACTCAGCCAGGCTGGGGTAAATTCTTCAGACCTGAGAGCTCAAAGGAAACTTCAGATACAACTGTGCAGTGGCTTTTATTATATCTCTTGTTCCAAAAAGCAGCAAGTAAACGAATGTCAAAATATGGTTGTTGTCTGAGGCTCAGAGGATGGTGTAAAGCTACTGACCCCTCCTTGGTCCCTTGGCATTTCTGTTCCTGCCTGTTTACCAGTGTCAGGAGGTGGCAGCTGCTCACCCTGCAGTGCTGCTGGCATCGCATCCCTCCCTATCGCTGCTGCACCCTGGTGAGAGCCCTGCCCTGGGGATATGGGGTGACACGGATTTACTCCACCATGCCAGAGTGATCCAAGGCTGTCACATCCCTGGGACTTTCTGACTCCTGGCTGTGTCAGCATCAGCAAGTGAAAAAGCAGGGGCAGGGAGAGTTAAAAAACCATGTACAGCACCTGTCACAAGGAGATCCTGCCCTTTGAGGGTGCAGTAACACAAGGGGACAGGACCCCAGGCTTCCTAACCTCCTATCTCCGGCCTTTTCCACTCAGCCATACTGCCTGCCTACCACTGTGCCAGGGGATGCTTCACAGCAGCACTGCAGGGCAATTAGGATGGGAAGGACGGTAATGATGTACCTGAATGAAATTATAGAAGCAATTCAAGATGCCAGGTTTCCAGGTGAGGAGAGGAACCACAGCGCTCTTGGCTTCCCCTCGAGTAATCAACACTTCTCACACTGGATTGCAAGAGGGGTAGAGAAAATTTACCAAAGTCATGGCTTGAACAGGACAGCAGGGAGCCTGGTCCTGCTTTCGCATGAACAACCTTTCTAATCACCAGCTGTGGGTCCAGCCAGCAGGAGAACAGCAGCCTTCCCTGGAGGCAGCCGCAGTATCCTCCATCTCCTCCTCTGCAGAAAGGCAGTGTGGCACCTCGCTCCTTTCTAAAGTTTCCCGAGACAGACAAATGTTCAAGACAGCTTGCTGCTGTCCTTGGCTCCAAGTTGTAGGAAATTGGCCAGCACCCGGAAAAGTCAGCAGAAAGGTTCCTGGAAGCGTCAGCAGAGCGGTGATGCTCCGAGAGATGTGCTCACCATGTGAAACGCATCGGGTCCAGAGCTGATTTACATCTGATAACCCCCGCTGACTTCTGCAGAGCTTTGCCAGGCTGTTCTTCCCGAGGATGTGACCCAGAAGCCAACAGACCTCAGGAATGCGCTTGCCTTTCAAAAGCAGAGCAGGCTTTCAAGTAGCACATGCCTCAGTACAAAAACAGCATGGCCAAAGCCGTTGCTGCCTGTTTGTGCCGCTTGCTGCCATGGCCAAAGCCGTTGCTGCCTGTTTGTGCCACTCGCTGCTGTTAGACTCTAATCAGGGCCTGGGAGCTCTTGTTGTTCAGCTTAATTGCCGAGCCCCGCTCCGAAGGGTCCTTTGCGCCTGTGACTGCTGGAAGGGGAGAAGCTCATTTGTGTAGCTGGCAGAACATAATCTCAATGACGCTGCTAATGTGCTGTGTAATTGCAGGCAGCCGTGCAGGTAGCTGTGGCCGGGAGGAACGCTTCTCCCTGAAGGGTCAGGGATTTAGAAATCCCTCTCATATAAAGCTGGAAAAAGAATGTGAAGTGCAAGTGTCCTGCTTTACATGCGGAGCGACGTATAAATAGCAGTGCTGGATTGGCTTCAGGGGTCTCACTGAAGGGTTTCAAGCTTTCCTTTGTTCCTGGGAGTTACTCCTGCATCTCCATTTCCCTGCGGTGCAGAGGGGTGAGGTTGGCTGTGGCTCTGACATCTCCCAGCTGCTCGGCACTGCCTCGGAGCTGGGAGCACAGCTCCCTGCCCGGCCGCGGCTCAGCAGCGCAGGGCGCAGCACCGGCTCAGAGCTGGTGTCCTCCGGGTTTTGTTGCACACCACCGCCGATTCCAGGTATTGCTTTTCCACCAAAAACATCTCCGTGGCAGTGCTGACCTTTTTTTTTTTAATATGTGTCAGCTGCTTTTTATAGCGGAGAACAGAAAACAGCAGCTCTTTGCTTGTGACAGGGAACACCTGGAGAAAGTGTTGGCTTGGACTTCTTGGCATCTCCAGGCTGGCCTTCTACCCACAGATCCCAGCAGATTAGGTGCCCTCAGAGTCACAGCAGCTGAACCAGGCAACCTGCGCTAAAGACTTTACTCTGATTTTTCAAAACTTGTCCTTTAACCCGTGGACTGCAATTGTCTCCTTTCCACGTGGGAAAGAAAGTGATTAGAAGATTCATGGCAAAATAAATGAAGAACAAATTAAAATTTGTTTGTAAGCAACATAAAATGTAAGATGTTTGGGTTTAGGCTGCTTGTAGCTCTTTTCATAATTAAAAATCAATCATTTATAGGGTATGTAACAAAGCTGGAGGCCCAAGAAGTATTATCTCCTGCTTATTCAGTGTCTGTACTTGTGGAGCTCCTCCAACATTTAGGTAACTCAGGTTTATTTCTCCTTGGGGAGAGAGTCTGTGATCTGAATGTGTTTCTCCTTCTCCTGGGAAGGAGCCGGTTATGGACCAGGATGCTCTTAGGCATGACTTACACACTGGGATATTTAATGACAAACCGGTTGACTTCAGCCTGGTGCTAGGGAGCCCCAGGGGAATGGAGCCAAACAGCCTGAAATGACACCACGATGTGGAAAAATGCTGCTGTTGCCTGCATTATCCCTTTGGTCCCCCTGCAACATTGCTAAAAGCCGCCAAAAGGAGCTGAGGCCAGGCCTTCTGCATCAGCACCCTGACTGCAGGGCTCTGATTTTCACTCTGAGTACATCTTCCATGCATAACCCAGCTATGTGCCCCCACAGAATAAGAGATTTGATGAGTTTATGTTCTCTGATTGCCAGGACCCAGCCCTGGAGGGGGGAGTGGGTGGGAATCACCCCTCCCCTCCAAAAATCCCCCTACCACACCCCAAGAAAACCTTCCTCCTCCCAGCCCTAAAGTCAACGATGCTCAGTAAGTTGCCCAGGGAGGTCTGTGAGCATGTTTCAAAGCTACAGATTCAAATCCAGGATGGTCATGCTCTTGCCGTGTGGTGCTGTCCAAGCCAGGGATGAGTTTGGGAGGTCTCCGCTTGCCTGGAGAGATGGATGGGCATCTCCAAGAGAACCTGGTCCTGTCTCCAAGAGAACCTGGTCCTGTCCGTGCCCTTGCCCGGAGCAGAGACGTTAAGGACTGATTGAGCTGGGAAGGCAGAGGACCATGTGTGCAGCAGCACTTTCTCCCTCCAGCAGCCAAGAATGAAAAATGAATGCGTTTGCTAGCTGTGTTGCCCTGGGCAATTGATATTTCAGTCTCTGAGGCTCTTGGGCACTTGCAATTTTCACAGTCAGTTAAAAATAAAAAAATGTTCATCTCAGTGACTTTGCACGAGTGCCGTAACGGCGGGGCTTGTTCTGCCTCTGCACTCCCCTGCTCCTGACAGGAGAAAGGGTTAAAAGCCAGCACCACCACAGCCAACAGCCCCTCAATGGCAGTTTTAAAGTCATTGCTCTCATCGATGCTGAGTTCTGGTTTATGAGGTGGGGAATGCAGCCAAACAGCCTGAAATGCCATTAGGATGAGGGGGGGGGGGGGAGGCGAGGGCAGGGAGCGGGGGTACAAGGGACTCAAAAGCAAACAAATACTGTTGCGTTGATTTAATTTCTCCTGGACTTCCAAAGGTCCTGCCATTATTCACTGTCATGCTTCACCTCCTGTCAGTTAGCCCCAGATGAGAGCTTGGGAGCTCGCACAATTAATCACAGCGGTATGTCAAGGTGCTGACGGCCCATGGCAGGGCCAGCGGGCGGAGGGAGGGATGCTCTGGAGGGGGGAGCGGGGGGAGCGAAGGTCTGGTTCAAGGCTTGCCTTCCTGAGAGGCTTTTATACCGTGCAAAAGTTGTGTTGCTGTTAAACCCAATAACCTTCCCAAAGCAAATAAAAGCTCATCATGAGAGCCTCGGCCACTGCAGAGCTGTCTGTGTGCAGGGGATGTTTATTCCCCTCCAGCGCCTTCAGGCTGCTGCAGGCAGGGACTAGGCTGCAGGTTGTTGCCCACTCCAAAGTGCTCCAGACAGACCAAAGGTTATTTTCCCTGGCAGGGGAAAGTCCGCAGCTCTGATCTGCAGTGTGTGACAAGCTCACGTGCACCCAGGGCTTGGGAACGTTGCAAGGGAAGGCAGTGCCTTGATTTCCAAACTAGAAGTCGACATCTCCGTGAGACGAGCAGGTATGTCTATGAGACGCAGAAGCCCTCAGCAGGGTGTGGGAGCCCTCCACCTTATTTAAAATCGATCAGTGCACCCAGAAATGGCAAGGAGGACCTCAGGCTGCTGTATTTCAGTCCCCCATCTGCTACTTGTCAGCCGGATGTCATTTAGCAAGTGACAGTGTTCCCATGCCTCAGTTTCCCCAGCACAACAGGGATAGGGATAGTGACTTGCTTTGGCCCCTACTCCCAGAGTCAGGGATGGAAAAGGCGGTTTAAGAGCCCTTTGCTTGCTGACTCCAACACACACCTTTCCAGGACTGCTCCATGACCAGACAGCAAAACGTCACTTGCCGTTTCGGTCGGCATGCTGGGTGATGGAAATCACGAAACAGCCTTTTTCACTTTCCTTCCTGCCCAAAATTGGCAAAGGGGGGATAGATAAACAAAAGCGTCCTTTAATCTTACTTCTCCCTCAAGCTGGATGACTCTGTCTGTATGCACATAGGCCATATCAACATAGTTTGGGTTGAGTTCCCGTTCCCTAATCACTGACAAATGCTTTACAAAGCACTGGAAAATCGATAGGTCCTGACCCAGGGACCTTATATCCTCAGGGGTCACCCCGTCTGTGACAGGTCTGAGACCCTGGGAGCGTGGAAACCCCGAGATGTGCCAGATGTTCCAGGCACTTGGGGTATTCCAAGACCTTGTATAAATTTTACCCATGTCATATGTATCCCTGCGGGGCTCAGGGGAAATCCCAGGGCTGAAACTGCTGACAGGGATAATTGATGTTAATCCCGGTTAAGTTGGCAAGCCTAGAGACGACTCAGTGACCGGCTGGGACCAATATCAGTATGCTTTCATCTGAACTGGTGGGACAAGGCTGAGCAGGGGGGAACCATCCAGGGACTTCCAGCTCTCAGGAGTTTTATAGACATCAATATTTTGGTGGAGCGCTTGGGAATATTTTAATCTAAGACAGTAGCTTGATTTCTCAAGCTAGAAATTAAGTTGATATCAAGAGCCAATTTATCATGCCCAGGAAATTGCAGGGAGAACGCAGACGTGGCATGCAGCATTGTTCTGGGTCTCATCTCCTCCTGAGGGAAATCAGGCAATCTGGGAGGGCTGGAAAGTTCCCCAAGTGGAAAGTTTAGTGCACTGAGGTGGTGGAGAGCTTTGGAGAGAAACACAGAGTTTTGGTGCTGGCTGGGACTTTAGGCTGAGGATTTGGAAGCTAATTGGGAGGATGGTTCAGGGGAGAAGGCTCAGGTCTCCAGAGTATCTTCTGATGCCCTTGGAAATCTCAGCTTTGCTCTCGAAATCTGGACCATTTCTCACAAGATTAATTGCTTGCCTTAGAAATATCAGAGCTGTTTCTCCTGTGATATTTTGCCTTTTTGCTTCTTAATTTTTCAGAAAGCAGTTTCCAGATCCTTGCCATGAAGCAGCTGCCTCTGCAGCTGAATTTTGCAGACAAGGTCTCGACTTGGTGCGTTTTATCCATCTGCCTCACTTGTGACTACCTGAATTCCCTCTCCTTAGCAGGGGGAGCATTAGACGTGATATATGCCAAGCGCAGCTGTATGTATTTCATCTCAGGTTAGTCCTAAGGCCAGCTCAGATCTCTTGCTTTCTGCAAGACAGTTTGCCTATGCAGGGCTGCTGCAGTTTGCAGAAGGGCGGTGCAACACCTCTCCAATTGCCATAGCAACACGGAGCAAAACAGGTGGCAGGTTGATTTGGGTCTGCAGGAACAGGGACAAAAAATATAGAAATGAAGGTGAAAGCAATTCTGCCTGAGCAATGCCCTTATGGCAAGAACAAGAGTCTCTTGGATCCACTCAGCTGGAGTGGACTGTTTTTCCTCTGATTTTCCTCATCACTTGTTCAAAGAAAATGAAAATGCGGTGCAAATCTGGTGGATGCTCCTCCTGAGCACCGCTGCTGACTCCGACCTCCTCCTTGACCTTGACTCAGGCAAGTGGCACCTGGGTGTCTTTGCCCATTGCATTAAGTCCCTGCTTTCCTTTTCTGCCTCTGGTATTTTGGCCTTTCAACATCGCCCACTGCTAGACAGGTATTTAAGGCCATACGGGTATTTAAGGTTGGAACTTCAGCTAAAGTAAATCAGACACTCTAGACATCACCTTATGGCAATCCAGGCAATCCACACACCTACTTTTAAGTCAACTGCTTCTTCTGAAGCTGCCTGACTTTTTGGGATATTTTCTGTGTGAAGCAAAGCTCCCTGTGCTCCAGCTCAGGTTTAATTTGAGCCTTTCCCTCCTATGGAGTTACCTTTTGCTGTTTAGCAACCTACCTTAAAAAAACAAAACAAAGCAACCCAACAAAACCCCCAACAGCCTAATTCAGCTAGAAACAGGTGGGATTTGGAGGTGGAATTCATGCAGTTTGCAAAAGCTATACATTTCTGTGATCTTCTTTGCAAATGAGTAGGTATTCCCAATCTATAAATCTCTACCTGAAATCTCTAATTTGGCAGGTGTCAGCTTCTCTTCTGCAGAATTCAGAAAAGACCCGTTGATTCAAAGGGAGACTCTGCCATCATTGGTCCCACTTTATTGATGGGGCAGCACAATTGCAACAAGGTAGAAAAACACCCAAAAAAACCCCATCCAAGGGAGTGCTGCAGTACCTGAGCAGAAAGCACCACGGGCACAACAGATCACATCATGGGGCAGTGGAAAAGTAGCCCTAAATGAGAAAGGCTCCATCAGCTAGGAAGAAAACATCACATCTTTCACAGGAATGGTTCGAATTCCTTAAAAATAAAGGGAAAAATGGAATGAGGTCAAACATCACTCCTACCTAAAGTAAATCCTTTCATTAAGGGGAATATAAAACATTTCAGGATCATATAAAAATTATTCATTTCCAATTGTTCTAGATGCTCACCAAAGTAAGAATTCTGTGTCTGGTGAGTGCTCCTTGTGCTGCTCATGCTCTGCTACACAAGCTGGGTACCATGTGTTTACTTGGTATTAATTTGTGCAGAAAGTATTTTAACTAGAAAGTTCTTTGCAAGCTGAAGATTTTTTTTCCAAATTGAAAGAGAAAAAGGCCCCTAAATTCTGTTGACAGATGTAATAGAGGAAAAGGCATGTCAAATACAGAGCCGAGTAATCCTTAGTCCCTCTCTAGAAATTTAAGGGAACTTAACTAGGATATTGGCATTATGGGCTTTGTAAAATTCACAGCCACAAAAGTCAATTTAATTTGTCGGCTATGAAAATGTTCAGAACTATTTCTAGTTAAATTCTCTGCTATTTCTGCCAAAACACTTCATTTCAGGAGTGTGACGGATTTATAGGCACTCTTAGAGACACTCTTCAAAAAACAAAAACATCCTTAAAAAAAAACAACCAACACCCTGAATAAAGACCCCGGCTCTCACCTTGGAAAAGGAGCACGTTCCTTGCACTGCTCCGAGGCTCCCAGCAGCGCAGAAAGCAGCCCGAGATCATCCTGCATAAACACAGACCGCAGCATCTTATCTCCTGACGGGTGTCCAGCCCGTAATTACAGGTTGAGCTACAACATGGCTTTGCAAAAGCTTCCCTGTCTGGATTTAAGGATTTCAAGGGATGCAGATACCACTCTATCTCCTGGTAATTGCTTCTGATGCTTAATTACCTTCCCTGTGGAGCCCTTGCTCTGCTGGAAGGATTTGCCTGGGGTCCGTCGGCAGGGCAGCCTGTGGGGTGCGCTGCCATGGGGCTGCAGGTTGCTGTGCCGTTAAGGATGGGGTTCAGCTCCCCATCAGGATACCGCCGTTTAGGTGGCTGAACATGGGTAGCTACAAATGTTTGTGTGTCCCGAGCTCCTGTGGTGGTCAGTGCAGACCTCTCAGTATAGTCCTTGGGCTCTGTTTTCCCTCTCTTTATCTAATCGCTTTTTGGCGGGACCTCAGTGTGTGCACTCTGGGTTTTTAAAATAACATTTTGCAATCGCAGCACCTTCTGCTATCTTATGAACTCTCCAGTCCACAGACCACAGTGAACCTGTGGTTGACTAAACCAGCCCCAGATGGGTTGAGGCATCATTCCCACGTTAAACCTTTTATTTCAGTAGACCCCAGCAAATGCTTCTCGCAGAGAAGATGAGAGATCAGTAAATATACAGTCAAAATTTTGGCTGGATGTGCTCAAGACAGCCTTTGCTTTGGTGGTCCCTCAAAAGTGTTTCTGTGATGTACCCCCCCCCTTCCCCCCCCCCCCTTCCCCAGTGTATGACCGTGAAATTTCAGCCACATTACAGTGCGATCTTTTGTCTTAGTTTCAATTTCTATAATGATTAGCCATGTGTGATTTCTTTTTCTTTTTCCTTTTTTTTTTTTTTCTTGCCTGGGCTGTAATGCATTATTATCAGATTAGTATGCTAATTTATACTACAAAGAAATTAAAGCATTTGCTGTGGTGTTAAGTTATTACTTTAGATATAAATCCCTTGTGGCAACATGTAGTAACTCTCCATTTTAACGCCAGGCTGTGACGGATACACTTGACCCCAGCCTTACTTTGATTCGGGCTAAGGAGCAACAAGCCAGAGAGCTCCTGGCTCATGTACAAAGGAGTGAAGGTGCCTCGGAAAAATGTTTCAAAAGGTGGTTTTGAAGCTTAAATATGCCAGATAACCAAAGTGAAGACCAAGTTACTAGGGTTAAAATGAAGACATCTATCTCGTCTATACTATTGACTAGCAGCCAGCTACTTCACTCTACCAGCATCACCATTAAGATGAGCCCAGTCTGAGCTCACCTGGAATTGCAGCTGGACTGCACGGCAGGTGATCTCCCCTTGAGCCCGGACACCTCTCAAGGTTTGAGATCCCTTACCTGAGACTAACAGATCCTTCCTTGCCCAAGGAGGAGAGATCTCTTACCCGTGACAGATCCTTGGTAAGTGACTAATAGCGTGCTGAATTCATACTAATGAAAAATTACTAATCCAAGTAGCTACTCAGTATTATTATAAACATAGATAATAAAAAAGATTAATAAATGTAATATTAATAAAATAGACAATTCCATTAGGCATAAACCATTGTCCAAGTCTGAGACTAAGACTGGACCTAGCCGCACCTAGGCTCCATAAGGAGTTTAGGAAGCCAGAGGGTCCACTCCGAACTGCTGAAGGAGTCTTCCTTACCCTTTCCATCTCCACTCTCTGTGCGAATCATTCTAACTCGATTCTAACTCAATTTTCCTTTCTATGTGTCTTTCATGCAGTAATTAATAAGCTGAACCTTGCCATCAAACTTACTGAACCTTGGTAAACCCTTGTTAAACTTTGTTAAATTCCATCAAATTTATTGAATTCTGTCAAATTCTTATTTTAACTCAATAAAACGTGTTGCTGCTTTTCTCTTTGAGTGAGGTACATTCCACTCATCCACGGCAGGCTCAGAGAATTGTCAGCAAGTGACCTCCCCAGCACCGAGTTTTTAGGGACAAATTCAGTCAATTTTCATAATGTCTGGATGATGTTTTGAATCCATGTGGCAAACAGCAGGACACACCTTTTTTCATTATTTCCAGTCATCTGGGTTTGGCGGCATCCTTTGGGGCAACAGATATGAACCCAGCTGGGTAAAGACACCCATGAGACACACTCTGGGCAAGCTGGTCCCGTTGAACTGTGTGGAATGAAAAAGGAAGGGTGACCATGGAGTACCTCAAGCACTGGGATGAGAGGGGTGAAAGGATGAAACCCTGCCAAGGGTAAAGGCTGAGCAGACGACAAGTCTGCTCCATCCCTAGAGCAGCCAAGGGACTTCCTTGCTCCAGGCATGCCTGGTCTGGAGGACAGTTAGGTAGATACCACCCTCCTTGCTGAGATCCACAGGGCTCCAAAAACCCCTTTCAACTATTCATTGCTAAAGATAAAAATTTTTCCTAATCACTGTCATAAAATATTAAGCAAGGAGGCAACCTTCAGGAGGGATATGCATTTGTTGGGCCATCGCATGGTAGCACCCTTGGTGTGGGGATGGGGCAGAGGGGTGCATGATGAGGGAGCACGTGGGTGCCCCGCAGGAGAGGCAGCTGAGCTATTTTTGGCAGAGGTGTTTTCCATCGGAAAAATGTGACACTGTCATCATTTGAAAATCTGAAAGAAAAATACTGATTGTGAAGAGATTTTCACCCAGGAAAGCATAAAAATGAAGTTTCACCTTTTTCATTTCCCTCCCATAACATATAGACTTTTTTTAACATTACTCAAACATTTGCTCCCCCAAGATAAAGCCCATTCTTATTAAAAACTGAGACTTCAGATTTTAGGCTGGATCCTAGGATAGACTTGACCAGGTACAAGATAATATTTCCACGATGTGACAACAAGATTTTTAGAACTTGCTCTGCCTTGGAGAATTTTTAAACCTGGGCTGTTGGGTTTTGGATTTGGACCGAAGAAGGAGCTCAAAATGTCAGACTTTCTGATGGAAGAGAAACTTTGGGTTTCAGCCAGTGTCAATAAATGAGCTAGTTCAGATCTCAGCTTCGAACAGGCTGATGTTACCATCTGCTTTTGCAAAGATCTAAGCCCAGAGTGGTCCCTGGGCTGGAGCAATGCATGACAGACAAAAACGCAGCTCCCCTCCCTCCCTCATTACTTGTGTACAATTTTAGTTTTCTGAGCTTTTAAGGTAGGGAACCAGAGGGGTTTTAGGTCACTTACACAGTTAGACCCAAAAGAGCAGCACCCTGCCCAGGCAGCGCCCGTACGCTGTGTATTGAACAGAACAACTGCGGCGTGGACCTGTGCAGGACGTGGCACTGGCAGGGTGGGAAGGGCCACCAGGTTGGGGTGTCAGCCTCTGTGCAAGCCCCTGGTGCTGCAGTCACAGTCATAAACAGCCGCATTTCACCCAAGGATCTCAAAGTGCTTGCTAAACACCGATGGCTCAATTATCTTTTCAGCTACCACTGGCTTTAATGGGAGGTGCAGGCACACAACCGACAAAAAATCATGTCCTGCTTAATTACACTTCTCGCTGCCCTTGTGAAGGAGGCAAGAGATAATTACCACTCTTAACTGAAGGAGGGTTTTGAGCATGGGGAGGAGGCCAAAGTGTGGAAACCTGATGCTGAATGTTCTGCATTTAAATTCCTAATTCTACTTCGTTAAAGGTGGAGAGGCAAATAAATCTTTACAGACTCCTCCATCCCAGTGGGAGATTGTTGTGTTGGGCTTCTCGCACAGATCAGGCTCAAATACTTCATGATCCACAGTTACGTACTGCAAAGTTGAACACTAAGCATGGAAAACTCCGACTTTCACAAGGAGGCCAATAGCAGAGAAATGTAAGAAAGGAGATGGAGGATGGAATGGGACCCCTTGGGTCACCAGACCCCCCACTCCCTGGTTGGCAAGCAGCCACGGGACAGGTACTTTGTCCAAAATAGCTCACAGATGACTTGTTTTCCAGGCACCCTGCTTTGGAGATGAGCACCAGGCAGCACAGAGCCTGGGAGACGAGCACGTGTGCCAACACCCTTCGAGGGAGGACAGGATTAGCCCATTCCCCAGTGCTTCGGTAATCCCCAAGCTGTCGGAGATGCTGAGGTCTTCACCCAGTGAAGTGTCTTTCAATTTGTGTCTTGCAGAACTTGAAACAGCAGCCCTGGAAGTCTGCTGCTTTCCACCAGCATTCAGATGCAGAACAACACTCCCATTATTTCCATCCACAGCACCAGGCTGTCACCCCTGTCTTTAATTGCTAATTATGTTTTCATTATATTTACAGCATTAAATTTTTTCAGAGATTATCGGCCAGAGCTGATTTACATAGGCATTTGGATGAATTATTTTATCAGAAATCAACATGCACTGCTAGAGAGAGTTTGCTCATGCCTGTATTTTTCTCAAAGAAAGGAATAGAAGTGACTAATTGTTTTCAAGCCATCAGCCTTGGAAAGTGGTACTTTGTGCAGGAAATGACAGCAGCACTTGGCCAACAGAGTTGTAACCAGCTTCTCCGGCTGCAGTTTGCTGCGGTGTCTAAAGCAGTGCAGGGGCATGCCTGAGGCGTTACTCCTTGGTAAGGTTAGGGTGATTCTCTGTTGATGTCTATGTTGCACAGTCCTGGGAACTAATACAGGGCAGCTACAAACCAGGATTGACCCTGCTTTTGGTCAACAGCCTGCTTCCCAGCATCAGCCACTGGCCACTGTGCTGCTGTCGTTCTGTTCCTTTGACCCTACAAGCACTCAGGGCTTTTAAAATATTGGTAGTGGCTTTGCTGATTCATCACAGGCTTCCTTTTGCCATCATGAACTGTTGTGGCATGTGAGGTCTCCAGACCTTGCTTCTGATGGATGCTCCTAGCCAGTGCCCTCAGCTAGCCCCAGCAGAGCCTGAGCCAGGTCCTGGGCCAGACTCTGCCTTGTTGTCATCTAGCCTTCACCCTGGTGCTGATTTCAGTTTTTCAGTTTTTCAAGTTTTATGGGTATTTAAGAGGATCTTTTCTCTCCTTGTTGTGTCAGGGATGTTTCAAAAACAGAAATGCATGAGATACTCTGTGATTTTCTCTTGCTAGGACATCCTGGTACTCCATCCCAGTCCAGCATCATCCTCAGCTGCAGTGCAAATAAAAAAAAAAAAAAGAAAGGTTTGTCTGTAGCACCCTGGTCTGCCCTGACAGCCACTCTGATGGGTGCCATTTCACACGGGGGGCTGGAACACCTTTCGACAGTGCTCTGGTGTCATTTGCTCACAAGAACTGAAGGGAAACTCCTGATCTTTGAAATAATTTGAATTTTTTGAAACACACAATTTCTGCTCTCTGGGAGCATTTTTTCTGCACTGCAGGCTAAACCACAGAGGTTTTAAAGGAATGGCTGGCCATGATTTCAAAGTCCCTATCCCCCATTAAATGTTGTGTGTTGAAAGTAGAGGAGTAAACTCCCACCTCCTCCAGAAATCAGAGCATCTTCCCTGAGATGCATGTTCTGCCACATAGGGAGGTTCTTCATACAAATACCACTCAAAAGCTTTGAATGTCAAATGGTAACAAGAATTTCCTGGGGGGGGACAGGGACGACGACAGCCACACTCTGTTAATAGCACTGGGGTGCTTCTGTTTCACCTTTTCATGTGTATATATATGTAATCCTATCACCTTTTTTATACCAGAGGAAAAGTGTGTTTCCATCAGGACTAAAATGGGGAAGATTTCCAGAGAAGTGGAACAGTTATAGCTTGCCTTGTCTATCTTCATGTGTTTTATCATCTGCTGGTAGCCTGCTGCTACACAGTGGGGGAGATAACATGATTTCCCCAAGGGATTTTCATTATTTGTGCAAATACAAGTGTATAAGCAGCTACACGAGAGGTGGAGGGGTGAGGACAGGAAGGAGTTTAACTGACAATAATCTCACCTTTTGTTTCGCATTCAGCTTTCAAAATTGTCACACTGGGAGAAGAAAAGCAAATGGCTGTGAGCCAGGAGGAGTGGGCTGCGAACCCGCCGAGAGCTGGGGCGATGTGCTGGTGGCCAAGTGCGGGGCTGGCAGACGGAGCCGGGCTTTTAGTGATGGGGGACAAGCTGTCTTGCGTCTGCAGGCTTGGGAATACCTTCCTGCAGAAGGTGCCTTCAGGAGGGCAGTTCTAAAAGTGCTAAATGCTAGTTTTACCACTATGGATACTACTACCCACTGAGCAGCTGTGCAGCACTACCTGCTTTCCAAGCCCCGGGGAAGCCCACGGTGTTTGTGGTGTTAAAAGTCTCTTCACTTTTCTGTCCCATGCTTATTTTGGGACAGACCAGCAAATGCCTGTGAAGGGAACATATGCAATGGCCTGCCTGCAGTTGATGGAGTGGAGTAAGCGTCAAATCCATGCATATAAAAGACAAATCAAGCCCAAGGTCTTAACACAGGACTTTCATAATGTGAAAGACCCCTTGAGGATCAAGCAAATGGGAAATGGAGAGCACAGCTCTTATCATTCTCACTGCTGCCAGTTCCTGTAATATTGCGCTGGGGATGAATTAACATCACAACCCCTGGGGTCCTGAGCATGACAGATTTGTAGTACCCCTTTTCCAGGCTGTGCCTGGGCTGGCTCATAACCCTGTAACGCAGTATTGCTATTAGTCACAGGCCACATGCTTGTTGCGAGCATCAGACAGCGGCACGGAGAGTGCACACACTGCAACTTGTTGCAGCTCCTGACACTGTGGGGTTTTTTGCTGAGAAGATGAGTGAATGCCGGAGCACATGTCTGCGCCCCCCGTGCATGCTGGCTGGGAGCTGGCCGTTCTCACCCGCGCAGCTCTAATCGTCTTCCAGCAAGTCTGTGGCTGCCCCACTTGTGGAGCCCTGTTTGACAGCCCAGCTGGGCACCTGGCGATCGCAGCTGGGAGGAGCTGGGAGCTGGATGGCAACTGCCAAGGGTGCAGGGAGTCAGGGCTTGTCCCCTGTATGGTAACCAGGAAAGGAAAAGATGCAATTCCGGGCAAAGATTCTGAGACACGTGTCCAAGGTACATGTTCAAGGCTGAATGAATCTCTTAAACTCCCTCAGCTGCAGCCAGGGGAGAGAAATGCGAGAGTGAATCTGCCCTCCTCCTGCCACTGCCTGCTCCTCCCCACACCCTCCCCTTGCACAAGCACGTGCACCATCAGTGCAGCCTCCTGGAGAACCAGGGCGCTGGTCTGCATTAAACCCACACCCTGCAAAAAGCAACTGGTTCCCTCGCAGCAAACGGTATTCCCTGGTGTAATACATCGCACAGCTTGAGCAAAATCGGGATGAGCATAGCAATCTGGGCAACACTGGACCAGTGTACACACTTCAGTTATTTGTGAAAAGGAGATGTTGTCCACCCCATAGAGCTGGAGCTAGCAGTTCAGCTCCTGCAGTTCAGCTGCTCTCCCCGACAGCCCCTTCCGAGCAGCGCTGTGCAGGTACAACTACCATCAGCTGGCCTGAAACCAGCCCAAGGTAAAAAGAGGTGCAAAAGTGTGAGCAGAACAAAAGGGTTAAAAAGTTGGAATGCTTTTTTTTTTTTTAATATATTTTTAGCAAAGAAAGAAGCCATGAAGTCAATTCTGGGGTCCCCTCCTGTCCCATGCCAAGGTTTTTTTCTGCTCCTTTCCTACAAAACCATTCCTTTGAGGAGAAGGGGTGCTTGGCTCTGCTGGTGGGACCACAGCCTTCATGCAGATCCCGTCAGGCGGGGCCAGAGCTGCAGGGCCAAAAGCAGGAGTGCTGCCCATCCACGCAGCATCTCCTGCTGGCTTCAGGAAACAGCAGCTCGGCGCTGAGGGGGGAGGCCGGGCACGGTGTGCGTTGTCTGCCTGCATCTCCTGGGAAGCCTGGCTCCTTTAGATGCTCAGAGGAGCCGGGAGGATTTGCAGAGCCCCAGATTCCGAGCAAAAGTTCTCTCCAGGCCCCGCCGCGGTGCCATGGGAATGCGATGTGGCAGCTTAGGAGACCAGTGACGTGCCTTGAGAGTCCCTTGACAAAGCTGCTGGACAAGTCAATTAGGTTTTATTCTCCTAATTTGGCTCCTACTCTGTATTCGTCAGCTGATTAGTGTCACTTTCTCTCACTGCCTGGCAGCTCCAGGGTGCTCCCAGCGAGACGGCGTCTAGCTGGAATTGCACTCTCCAGTGCCGGATCCGGCTGTTGCAGTATGGGGTGCTCACCCACAAAGACCCTGGTTAACCTATAACACCGGATAATGCATCGATTCCTGCTGAGGGGATGCTTCACTGGTAGGGAGTCAGTTCCAGCCTAGAATAATGTTTCCCATTAGAAATGGGATTAGTTGTGTTAAAAAATACCCCCTTCTCTCTCCTGGTCATGTTCTCTGTTCTGTTCTTGCACTATCTGTGCACTTGGACATTAACTAATGCATATCCTCTGACCGAAGAGTTGTCTTTTTGGTGTTTATTTACACAACCAATTGAACCCGCTGTAATGCAAAACCCAGCACCGACCTCTGTGCCCCATCCCTTTGGTAGCTGCTGTTACTGTGAGAGTGAAAACCAATCTGGGCGTTGGGGCAGTGAGCCCAGAGCAGTTGTTGTCCATGTGGGCAGCAGCTCCTGCTCCAGGTCTCTCTCCCTGTCGCCCTCACAGTCCTGGGGACGATCAAGCTCGTTGGCGAAGGCAAGTTGTTGACCACCCAAACCCATCACTCAGCCTATGGGCTTATCCTCGCTGCATTACCTACCCACATCCTAACCTCACAGCAAGACCACCAAGCCCCTTTCGCACAGCGGGCTGCAGGCTTTAGTGTTGCCCTGCACGGGCATCCCGCAGTGCCCTGCTCTCTGTTCTCCCTATGGAGTTCGGGGTTCGGTCTGCCCTTTCTCCGCTGGGACTGCTGGCACCGCTGGCCTTTGCTCTCACAGCAGCTCCTCTGCTTCTTTCCTTCCCTGCCGTGGCTTGTGGATTTGGGGCAGGGGGAGGTCTGCCCCCGTGCCCTACTTGCTAAGGAGCTGAGCTGCCTGCTGGAGGCACACAGCCTTGCTCCTGCTCGGGGGCCAGGGCTGAGAGGGGACCTCAGCTCACCCCAATTTGGATTTGCAGGCTGGGTCCCCGAGGGGGAGAGGCTATGGTCCTGAGCCCCAGGTGGTGGGCAGACCCCTCACACCCTGGGGACTCTGCCAGCTTCCAGGTCCCCTCCTTCCCATTAGTGAAAGAATTACCCTGCCAGAGAGTCAGCTTGTTATTTTTTTTGGCGTTGCTTTTTAGCTTCTTGGATTGGACTATAGATTTTCTTTGTTCTTATGTTGTTTTTTTCACCTTCCACCTTCTTGGATAGCTAAAAATAACACATTTCCTTCTCGTTAACAGCCAGCAGCTCTGCCTTCATTGTTCTTAGAGGTCTCCCTGCATATCTTTGCTGGTTTCATAAACTTCTGTGTCGGAGTTGAGCACTGGTTGTTCTCTCCCTAATTGTAAGGCAACAAGAAGCCACAGCTCTGCCAAAAGGTTTTATTAAAGAATAAAAACAGCCAGCATGCAATCTACACGAGCCAATAAAATGGCACCCCCATGTCCCCAAGCTAGCAAGCACATGGAGTTACTCTTAAACTGATATTTTATTTGGAAAAGAAATCAACCTTGACCCACTGCAGTCCATAAAGTTAATCAGGCACGCTATGCCCCATGCAGGTTTGCAGCCCCTACAAGGCAGGAGCCGAAGGAAAGTCATCACAGTAGGCATTTAAACCGCCCATAACACATCAGCGTGACACATCCCGCAACACGTCACAACCCACAAAACAGCGAAGGCATTAGCGACAGACTACTCATTAAAATCACCATGTGTGGCAAGGCTGAGGGGGTACTCAGCATCTTTAATTTTCTTTGTGTCCCATGGGTTGGTGCTACCCAGGGATGTTCTGCGAGCAGAAGAGGGTTTGAGTCCCCCATGGTTCTTCCTGAGATGCTAAAGTATGAGTACGAAGTTTGTGGGGCAGTGTGCGGTGGACAGCAGGCAGGTTAGGACATTCCTTTGCCTTCTCACACCCAGGCAAACCCCTGCTCGGCTTTGGGGCCAGCCCTGCCTTGCTGTTTGCGTGTCTTGCTAAGTAGGGCTTGGCAGCTAACCCCAACGTGGGCAGCTCGTCCGCTCTGCCCGCAATCCTCTTGTAATGACTGAGCAGCAGTCGTTGGGGAGCTTGTTAATTATCTTCAGTCTTAGATATTTGCATCCTACATTTCAATTTTGCTAACTTCAGCCTCCAGCCATTGGATTCATCAGGCTTTTGTCTGCTGGATGAAAGCATCTCCCAGTATCAGCTATCTTTTCCCTCTGTTGGTAATTACAGACCACAACGAATCTCTGGTGAACCTTGCCTTCAGCAAACCACAGACTCTTTCTGTTAGGTCTTTTCTTCCCAGGGCTGTTGTCATTTTCCCAGCTGCCAGCCCCTTCCAGCAGCTCACCTCTGACTTGGTGAGCAGCCTTCCCCACGGGCCTCTCCAGCACCGAGTCCCACGGTGGGACAATGGCTTCAGTGCTGGACTGGGTCTGTCAGGGACACCGAGCACAGGGTTTCTGGGCTGCCAATCTCAGAAGTCACCGATGCACATGGGAGGGATGTGCCCCACCTCTGGCTGCTCATTTTTCTTCCACGCACCTCTCTGCTGTGCCCCACCATCGCTTAGCTGAACCAGAGCAGGCAACAGAGCTGGGGAGAGACAACAGCCATCCAAATTTTAAAGATTTCATAAGTTTCTTGCTCCATTGTAGTACATGGCTTCACCTGTACAAATACAATGGAGATGAAATAAAATCAAAATGGGATGAGGAAGAGTCACATGCAGCAGTCCCGGCTCAGCCAGCCTTCTGAGCGATGCTCTAGGAGCATCACCTCATCCCTACGAGGGAAGTCAGGTAGAAGTGGGGGTTTGTCGTGTGTTATCCCTTCCAGAGCAAGATTTAGGGGATGTGAAGGATGTTAGCAGGAGGCAGGATCGAAGCAGACCAAAGGAGGCAGCTCTTCCTTCGCTGCGGAGCTGGGCTGTGGGAGTCCTTACTGCAGGGGTCTGCTGCAAGTTCACAATGGTAAAGTGGGCAAGTGCATGGGAGGGTGATAACTGCACAGAAACCACTGGTGAGCTGCAAATGCTCGAAGGCTGCAGAGGTACTAAGGAAGGGAAGCGTGATATATGTTTGCTCTGTAATACCCTTGCCCTGACATTCACTTTTATCCTGTTTGAGACAAGAGTCAGGGCTAGAGGGACATGCAGGCTGACCCTGCGCAGCTGCTCTTGACTTCTTACCGTGCTGGAGAAGCTACTTACCCTTTCCTTCTACATCTTTCCTTTCCAGCCAGGATTTAGCTTGTTTCCTAATTTCTCTGGGGCAGGTCTCAGCGTGTGTCAGTCAGCATCCAGGCTGCAGGGACCCAACCGCATGGGTGGGTATCTCTGGTATGCAGATCAGACTAAATGGCCCTTTGAGAGGTGTCAGGATGAGTTGTGATTTTTCAGATACATCCCTTGGCAATATTTCCTCTGTCTTGAAGTGCAGCAACCTCTCATTTAAATATTTTAACCAAACCGGCTGGCAAATCTGATTCTTCTCCCTGATGGATTGCAGAGCACATGCAGACACCACTCACATCTCTAAGTGCTGCCATTAATGATGGTGCCAGTATTTGTGTAAACGCTGCGCATGTAATTTAATTGTTTTAATACAGGCAGTTTATAGGGCTTGCTTGAGTGGAAAGAGATGAAAGTTGCCAATGTGAGGGATGACTTGGGATATCAGTCCAGGCATATCTGTGGACAAAAACAAGGGATGGCAACAACTGTCAGCATTAAATCGCTTGGCTGTTTCCCTAGCTGTCACAAAATGACTCTTCACAATACATTTCTTAACGTGCTGCTGTATCTTATCTTAGCATTAACACCCTCTAGGCTTTCATTTCTTGTTTTCCATGACTGGATTTCCAAGCTCTTCATCAGCCTTATTATAGTGCAGATGGGGAAACTGAGGCGCGGGGACATGATCTGATTCAGTCCAACTCATGCAGCGACAAAGGTGGGAGCAGATCCCACTCCCAGATGTGCGACCTGCCACATGTCCTGCCTGCTGGGGTACTCGCCATGGCCCTTAGCAGAACCAGTGTGCCCAGACACGAGCCACTGCCTCCGACCAGCAACACCAGTGGGGACGAGAAGGTCTGAGCAGCCCTGTGGGATAGGACTGCACAAGACGGCTGTGGGAAAGGGGGGCTGCTGGGGAACATCAGGGCTGGTACCTGTCCTTTCCTCTCCCTGGAAAAGGAGGGACAGTAGTGAAAATAATTGAGCAGGAAGTGTAAGTTAATGAGCAGTTAATTCCTTCAGCATAATTAACATCTTTATAGCCTCATTTGCATTATTTTGCATATCTGACGATGATAATAATCTGCCAGTGGGAAAGGGAAGGCATGGCAGGGCTGCACGGGCTGTTTGCTTGAGAGTGGACAGTCCCATGGGGCATTTTTGGGAGAGCCACAGGGAACATGCCCTTCCGCTCTCCCCCAGGCACTGTGTCCCACTTACCTGCTCGCGGCTGCTCCCTGCCCATCAGCCCACTCCACGCTCACTCCAACATTCCTGCCTCTGCCTTTCAATTAAGAAACTCTCCTGAATTCTGGTGGTTTTATTTAAGCTGTCGGCTTGCCCTGTTGTGCTAATTAGGAGATGGACTGCATGTAGGTGGTCAGATGCTGGGCACAGACGTTGGGCACAGGTTTAAGCATCAGACGCACGCTGCTAATCTTTGCAGGAAGCTTTTCTGCACGGACGTTAGGTGTCATACCCCAAACCATGGCCTCTCTCCCCACTATGGACACTATTTGTTGATCACAATCTGCTCGGTGACTCATCTCAAATATGAGGTGACGGAGCAGCTGAGATGCTGCTCTGCTGCCTTGGGTTTGCATTTCTTTAGAGCCTTGCACAGAAAGGAGCTCTGCAGCTTTCTCCCTCACTGGCTGAGTGTCCCAGCCACCACATCCTCATCTGAAAGCACGACAGCCCTGCACACTCTCCCGTGCATTGACAGTGACAGTCATGGTGTGCCACGCAGGGTCTTCTGCAGAAGGCTGAAGTCTGAGCCACGCTGTGATCATGGTCTTGTATAAGATTCCAGCAAGTCTGGCTCTCTGGTCTGTAATGAGCTCCAGGAGAGGGAAGGTTAAATTGAAAAAAAATGACAGTGCAAATAAAGTATTCACAGAGAGTATTAAAGGATGGAGAAAACTCACTGAGATCTTCATCTTGCTCTGGAGCTTCAGTGTTGTGGAGGATGCCTTCTTGGAGACGTGCTCCAGCTCAGCAGCTCCTGAACCTGATGCTCCAACCAAGCTCTGTTAGCCCTAGCATTGCCTGAAGACCTCCAGGTGCTCGTATCCAGCTGTTGGCTGAAAAAGCATAAAGCTGACACGGCTCCATGGCCCAGTGTGGCTGCTAGTTTCTGTTCACAGCATGGGCAAACCAGAAATTTCCTTTTCCTGGTATGCTGGGCAGTCTGATAAATATAGAGGTTCCTCAACATCTTCAAACCAATGTATCTGCCTCTGCATCACCTTTTGCTTGCGCTGTGCTCATCTTGGTGCAGGGCTGCGTTACCAGCCTGCACTGCAACCTTGGTGAGACCCTCTTTGCCATTCCCAGCCCATCACCTGTCTTGTTTAGTCAAACTGTATCTTCTTGGAGGCAGAGACCATTACTTACGTGTGTACTATACTTAGCACCAGGGGTTTCAGGCTTGGCTGGGTTCTCTAATAGCAATAAATATTCCATTAAAAAAAAACAAACTGCTTGATTAAAAGAAAGCTATTTAGATTACAAAGTCACAGTACTGCCAGTTTAATAGTTCTCCCTCCAACCTTCAATCTGCCCCTAAAACTTTTCAAAATGAATAAAATTAAAACATATACCATATTTTCACCTCAACTAGCTCTTGCTGCAAGTTGAAAAGACAAGGGGGCATGTCTCTTGAGGCAGGAGGTCCTCTGCTGTGCTTTAAAGCATCCTGGAAGGATGAGAGGTTAAAGTTTCTCCCAAGCCTGCAGGAAACATTTGTAATAGTGAGTGTCAGGCAGACCAACGCATAGGTTCCTCACGGGTTTCCTCCCAACAAACAAAAATGCTTATTTCTCATCTCTGCAGAAATGTGTAAAATTTGGAGGCATTTCTGGTATTTCCAGCCATTTCTGATGAGCTTAGAGGTTTTGGACCCTCCCTGAATCTCCTGCCCGTTTCCCAGGAATTGGGGTGGGGGGTGGGGGGGTGGGGCTGGGATGTGTGGCTATTACAGATGCCTCCACAGCCTCTTTTATTGGACTTTTTCTTTCTTGTCTTTTATGCTTCTTTTATCAGACATCTGCAGTGAGATTGCTCTTTTCCTGGATTTAGCAGCACTCCAGGCCTCCCACTCCTGGTTTTATGGAGTGTTCAGTGATCACTAGGGCAGTTTTTGTATAACTTTGCAAACAACATGAGTAAAAGCAAACCCAGCACTCATGTTTTTTATTTAGCCATGCTCCTAAACTGTCTCCATCTACCCCAGCTTCTTGAGTGTGACTGTATTTTAGAGGGGCTTACGCACTGCTTTATTGCTTATATGTAGTTGATTTAAACTCCCTGCTGATAGCAGAGGCTCCGTGTCCAGATCTGAGCCTGGATCAGGATTTGATGAGGAAGGGGAGGGCACAGATCTTCTAATTTTTGTAAAAAAAACCCTCCCTGTGATACCTGCATGTTCCTTTGGAGTTCCTGATCCAGCTCAGATCCCAGCCTGCAGAGCAGCTCACAACTGGATGCTCTGCTGGTCTAAATCAGCTGAGCTCTGTCAAACCCAGTGGAGCAGTGATAGTTTCCACCCCTCCGGTTGTGATACTTGTCTCTTCCTCCTTCCCATGAGATTGCAGGCACCTCGATGCATTCATCTTCACAATAGCCAGATGCAGTAGAGGTGATGTTACAGCACAGAGAGATTAACTGGTAGCCTCAAAAGTCGCAATATATTTGCAGCTGCAAATCACAAGGATTTACTCAAGGACCTGAGTTCCATCAGGAGTCCACATGAGCTCGATCCCTACTGCCGCTGGGGATGTTTGGACATGATGCAAGGCCTTTCATAAGTTGCCAAGTGCCTTCTTGAACCCTCCAAGCTGGTGTTGAATGGGCAGCACTCGTGACTGGCCCCCACTGCATGTTCATAGCCCCCGTCCCAGCTGTAGGCACGTGTACCGCCCATGTAGCTCTGTGGGCTCTTTGCCATGATGGTGTGTCCTGGGGTGGGAAGGATGCAGATCTGGGAAGGGCTGCAGTGCCCCTCTCAGGTGGGATAACCAGGGGGGCTTGCTTTCAAAGGAATCTCACTGCAGGCTCATGCATCACCGCTTGCCCATGGATGCTTCTACCTTGAGCCCCACCATGAGCCAACCCCTCTTGAACACCAATGCAAGGAACGGCAAAACACTGAGGTGTGGATCTGGACCCAGGAGCTGTCTTTAAGGGCACTCGAGATGTGCAGATCAGGTTTGAAGCCCAAAGTCCCACATTGCAGGTTTCTATACCAGCCCATGGACTCTTCTGGAGTTCCTGCAGGTCCTGAACACATACCTGTGCAACATCCCGGTCCCTAAAGTTCCTAGGAACCCATTATCTGTCTAAGTCCATTTTTTATTTTCCAATATGAAACCCAGAGGATTAAATAAATTTTATAGAGTGTCCTGATAGCCAAACAGACTGGTATCTCCCTTTTTTTGGCTCAACATATCCTGTCTTTAGTCATTAAACACAACCAACAGCATGAACATTTCATGAGCAGATAGTTAAATTTTAATTTCCCCATTGAATTCATTAAGGTGTGATCATGCATCTGAATTGAATTTAGCAACCTGGCAAAGAACCAAATTAAACATGACATAGTGACAAGGTTTCCTTTTTCATTCTACTTGATCACCCTCCCCCACCCTTGCCCTATTAAAATAAGTGTTGTTTCTTCCCCCCCTGAACATTTCTTAATCAAAGTCTTTGCTAAAATGAAGGAAGAGTGTCCTGCCTTAAGCACCAGTCAGAAACATATACAACGCACTAAAAAGAGGCCTGACAGAATTTATTGTTTATGTTGGCAGATGGAGTAATTGCAACAGAGGTAAAAAAACCAGGTGTTTTGCAGAGAATGATGGTGGTCTCTGTTATAATGCTTAATTTATTATATCAAATAAATTGCACGCAGGCAAAGCTTGCAGCAAATGTGCTTTCCATACTTCCAGCCTCCCTCCACTCCTTCGGTCTCCCCATTCATGATTCCTGGTAGGAGAGAAATGATCTTCTGAGTGCAGGAGGCTGCTGGTGCAGGAGAGGAGAAACCCAAGGCGCAGCACGGTGGATCCTCTCCCTCGGATGCTGCGCTGGGGGCTGCCCTCCCCCGCCATCTGCCCACACCCTGGTGCTCGGCTCCATGAGCTATTGCAATCACTAACTGGCACTTCCTCCACCCACCCCAGACTTTATCTTCTCTGCTGGTTGCTTTCACTCTCTGAGAACAGGAGTGGGCAAAAATAACTAACCTGGGAAGGGGGGGCACACATGATATTACTCAGAAGAAACACTAATAAGACACAGGTCAAGGAGGAACCAGGAAAACCTGTATGCAGCTTTCTCAAGCATTACCCCATCCCACGCATCTTCTCTCTCGTCTCTCTCTAGGACAGCTTGTCCCTTTCCTAACATTTTTCAGAGTTTGGGGAGGTAAGATCTGTCCCACTTCTCCCACGTCTCTCAGTCCCAGGTCTTCAGGTCCTCCTTGCTCAGGAGACTGGCGTGTGGCCAAGGGGTCCTGGTGCTTGGCCATGTGGCAGAGGGAGAAGTAATTCAGCCCTTCCACTCAAACCTGGGAGATTCCCAGTATGCTGCAGGTGGCTGTAAAAAGACAGCTCATCCAGAGGGAGAAGGACGGGTCTGTGCCCTCCATGGAGGACCTGGCAGGATATTCCAGTTGAGACTCCCTCTGTGCCCGGACGCTGCATTATCATTGTGTTCCCAACACAGGCAAGAGTTGGGGAAACCACGTGTTGCCATGCTGCCATCTGCATTTCTGAGCGTGGTGTGTGGTCTGTGCAAGAAGCTGGTAATGAGCCAAAATGTGCTTTTGAAACGTCTGTGTACCTGATGTCTCATATAATATTTAGTGCGAGCAACTTAGCAAGCCATGATAAAACAACCATCCAGCTGGGTGGGTGGCAGTCACACCAGCAAGCAAGCTAGAAACAAAGTGGGAATTGCTTTTAAAACACTCACTGCTCAGTCCAAGAAGAGTCATCACAACCCTTCGAGTTGCTGATGAGACAGGGTATCGGTATGGGCGTCATTTAAGAACGCAGGAGATCTGGCTCCACGTAGGGCCGGCAAGGGCTGTTACATTCCCATGAAATGAACCTCCAAGGAACTGTAGATGGGGCTTGGCGGAGGAGGGAAGTGTTTGGAGATGAGGATAACACCTGGAAGATGGATTGTTGCTGTGAATGCTTATCGCCAGCTCTGAGATCGGAGTCATGTCAGGGGAGGTATATGCTTGTTAAACCTCAGCTCGGTTTGTATTTTGTATTTGTTTTACTTCTCACCTTTTGCTTCCAATCTTGTACCTACAAATCTGACCTTAAATCTTAGAAGACTGCTCTCTCCTCTGTGTTACTGCAAAATGTGGCTGGTATTTAGGGCACAGTGAAATACGGCGAAAGGGGTGAACTGAGAATGCCCTGTCTGCAAGGAAATGGCAGGTCTGAACCGTGTCTGGGCAGCCTGGCCTCAGGGGAGCCCTGCTGGGCTTGGGGAGCCCTACTAGCCTGCCAAACGCACAGTGGGGGATTTTGTTGCCACACATCAGCTTTGGGGCAGGAATTTCCCCTAATCCCCACTCACAGCCCCCCTCCAGCAATGAGGAGGGCAGGATGCTCCGCGGCCCCATACAGAGCCCTTTCTCTCACGGTCTGCTGGAAAACGGACAAACTAATTTCCAGGGGCTAAAGCAATCCGAAATGATATTTCACAAAACCAGTAGGTGCTCTGAATGCTGACACAATGTTCTCCGAAAATGACCACAATTTGTCTCGGTGGCTAATCAGCCCTGCTGTTACAAAAGTGTGCCACCTCTCTCATTTACATGTCTGGCTCTAACTTTCAGCTATTAGGTCTTCGTTCTGTCGTTCCCTGCAAGATTAAAGAGCCCTTTGGTACTCGATATTTTTCCCTGCGATGGTTCTTATGCAGTATAATCAAGTTACCTCTTGATCTTCCTTGGATGAGCTAAGAGGACCGAGCATGCTGTCTCTGGGAGACAGTTCTACCATTTCTGACAGCGTTTGGAAGGACTTCCACTGCCTGTGCCACCCCCCCATCTAATTTTTAATAACCTTTTTGAAATGTCAGCACCAAAACGGACGACTTTCTTCCAGCCATGAGCAGAGGGAAAGTCAGTTCCGAACTCCGACTCTTTAATCCCCCTTTTAATATTTCCCAGCATCACGTAAGCCCATTTTTCAATGCCACCACCCTGGGGGCTCCTGCCCAGCTGCCCATCAGAAAGAGTCCCTCCCACACCCTGGCTGGAAACTCTGCTTCCACAAATAGTTTCTATTTTGGATGCCTGGCCTTCATTTGGTTTTTCTTCAATAAGTGACCTCATGTTTGTTGTTATTCAAATTATACTTTGTTTGAAAGGATCTGATTTATTAAGGAAATCGGGTTACCCTGACTGCACTATCTTCACCGTTGCTAATTGCTCTGCCAATCTTTGTGACATCTGTAATTATCAGCAGTGATTTTCTTCCAGATCATTGCTAAAAATATTGAATAACTTGGCCTGAAAGTGGTGTTGGCAGAATCCACAAGTAACATCCCCATTCAGCAATGATTCCCCGCTGCTAACCGCTTTTTGAGAGCTGTCAGCTAACCCAACCTCAGTCCATTTAACATGTACTCCGCTAATTTGGCACAGAGTTCATTATAAATATATCAGAATGTTGTGCAACAGGATACCCAAAGCTTAGCAGAAATCAATTCTTCTTTTTACAAGACCTATTTCTGGGCAAAACAAAGGAAAAGAAGAAAACAGCAAAAATTTATTGACTGGTGTTAATCACATCCTCATCGTTTGTTCTCCTTTGAGTCCTTGACCAGTCCTTTATTTAGTTCGCAGGGACTAGCGTAACGTTAACCGAGCAGTAGACATCAGAGCTAACTATACTCTTTTTGAACACTAGCACACCATTGGCATTCATTCAATTTCCTGCAGGTCTCCCGGTAACCCAAGATGATGAAAAATTAGCACAGCTGGGTCAGAGCCCACCTTAGCCAATTATTTTAGGACTCCTGGGTGAAAATGAGCATGGTCCACCGCTTTAAAACTTTCCATGTTCAAAATAGTTACTGCAAGTAGCTGGGAATTACTAAAATTACTAAATGCCAAAAAAAAAAAAAAAAAAAAAAAAAAAAAGAAGTAAAACTTGAAATGTTTACTAGTGGTCTGGAAAGTTGTGCCGCAGTCCCATATGACAGAGGGAGAACAAAGAGCTCTTTCAGCCAATTTGCAGAGTTGCTCTCTTTGTTTCACTGCAGCGGAGAGGCTGGAGAAGATTTACAGCAGGATACCCTGGAGATTAAAGGCAAGGATGCCCACCCTGGGAGGCAGGAGATGTGATGCAGTTGTCCTAAAAAGAAGAGTTGTGGTCACAGTAAAACCAAAGATGACTGAACATGACCCACAAAAATGCAGAAAGCGTTTTACAAGGCATGACTTGCAAAATATCGTGATGTTAGTTTATAGCTCAAAGCCGATTGCATTCCTAAGAGAAAAAGTGAACATGAGTAGAGAAAATACCACTCAGAGGACGATCCCTCTGAAAGGTGGTGTGAGATGAGTAGCCAGATGCTTTTCTGCCAGAAACAATTCCGAAAGCTGGCAGTAAGAGGTACGCTTCACTCCCCAAAGACAGGGAATCGTGAGATCAGGCCCATACTCAGGCTTCATCACGAATCCAAAGTGAAAATCAGCAAGAGAGACTGTGAGCATTCGCCTTGTGAGCCTCCTGTGGCTGTCTCCTGGGGCGAGGTGGTGGGCTCACACCTCCCAGCACGAGCATCTTCCACCCTCTGCATCACCACTCCATCAACGGGGCAAGGAGGTAGAGGGAGGACTCCACACTCATCAGTTCTCCAACACCCCCTTCACCTTCCCACCCGAATTTTTCTCTTTCCAAAACAATTTCCTGAATTTATTTCAATTTCTCATGAATTTCAGGGCAAAAGAAATGATGCTTTTTTGTAAATCAACAGTCTACTTCAAAATCACCTTCTGCCAGAGCAGTCTCAGTTGCCACTGCAGCCTTTTGCATAATTTGAGGGTCATTTATCCCACGCTGTAACTGGTGTTGTTCCATCCAGGGCAATGAGGACACTCGGGACTGTGCCCGTGGAGGAGCTGCCCCCGGCTGAGGCTACATGTGGCAGCGCTGCCGCCTCGGACCTTGCGCCGGCGAGGATGGATGTGTTATCCCCAATTAATAGGCAGCAATTTGGGCTCAGGGTGAGCAACCCCCTGTCTGACACCACACCAGCTTCCACGAGCGACAAGCCCAGATCCCTGGGAGCTGTGGCCGTCACACTCTTAATAGGTGACGGAAACCACAAGCTGCTGTGAATGCGAGGGCACTCGCACAAAAGCTGATATTAACAACAGCAGAAGAAAAGGCTTGAATCATTCTTCTGCGAAATGTTAAGCTTAAGTACTGTTCCCCTGTCACTGGCTTCTCATTCTCCCCATTTTTACCGCATCTTTTTTCATTGCTTTCCACTTTATTTTCCCCTGCTTCTCCGGATGGCCTGGTCTGCTTGTTTGCGATAGATTTATGACTGTTTGTATTTTGTGTGATTAATAAATTCTGCTGTGATTTATGTTTTGGGAAGCTTTAGTGATTCTACTTCATTTTCCATTGCAGGGTCTCTCTCTGGGATCAGCATTTCTGCGCTATTGGAAGTGATTAGGTGTCTAACTGTCACTCTGTGAGAGTTCATCAGCCTTAATTCTTCACTTAGGCATATTTTGCTTTTGCATGATGTATTACTTTAAAAAAATAAAGTGATGTCAGCGATGTATTTTGTGTGTGCATGTGCATGAAGGTGGCTTTCTGCAGAGCTGGTAGAGGGGTATGGAGAACCAAGAACTGCATTGCCTACCGGGGGCCTGATCCTCAGCTGTGGGACGTTTGTTGGGTGCTCGGTGAGGGCTACGTGCGTTGGCAGGGAGTGAGAGCCCTCCTGCCTCTGCCTGTGCCATATGCGGGCAGGCGTAAGGGCTCTCCAAGGTGACTAGCACGGTGTGCAATCATGCTGCAACTCAGCCTGGATCTGCCAGGATTTTCAAGAGCAACTTGCACCAGAAAGGTCTGATTTCGCTATTGCCTGACACCTCATGCAGTTATTTATATCCCATATTTATATGGGCAGTGCTGCATCCTGGCAAATCTGACCGGTGACATTTTCTCATCCACTTTGCCTTGATAGAAATGGTGGCACAAAGGTCCAGGCAACAACAATTCAGGCACAATTGAGTTATGTGCGTATTTTAATATATTTTTTTCGCTTGGCAAGTCAGACCTGACAGATATCTTTGTAGCTTTGTGACTCTGACTTGCAGCTGTTAATCAACAAGTCACTCGCTTGCCACAGAGAGTCGTGTTTCAAAGTTCTCCAAATTGCTTATGAACATACGTTAGAAAAGCATCTACCCTCGCATCCCCCCCTGCCTGTGACAACCCACATAGCTTTGATTAAAAAGCAAACAGAAAGCAGGATGAAAACCCACTTCCCGGGTTGCCTAATTAATGCCAAGAGCAGTACCATTACCGTGTCAGCTTTTCTGTCTCAGCCGCTGAGACGTCACGCTCCCCAAGAGCAGACGGCGCAGACCAAGTCCCTGGGGTACAGCAGGGAACACCCCTCTCTTCCCAGAGACTGGCAAGAAGAGTGACTTTTTGATTTATCTTAAACATTTCAGTGGAAGAAGCCGTATCACGTTGCTGGATCTCAGTTTTCCCATAACACAACCTTTAGAACTGTCTGTATTTCTCAGGATACAGCAGTACACTTTTTCTCAGCCCCAAGTGACAATTACCTCAATTTTAGCTCAACATCTATTGCTGACAAAAAGAAAACAAACCAAAAACCCCAAACCCCTCAAAACAGCGGTACAAATCCAAGCCTGCCAGTCTACTCAACACACCTACTCTTGCTTTGGTAGGGGGCTGGAAAATTGGATGCCGTTCCTGGATAATAGCTATCGCCAACGTATAATGAAAGAACCAGGAAGCCAGTGACCCATGTGAACATCAGATCTGACTCCTTGCAAAAAAAGTCAAAGCAGCTCAATGAAACCACATGTTTTTAAGACTGGAAATGATAGGTGCACTTTCTCTGCTGTCGCAAGCATTGATCTTACCAAAGGATTCCCTTTCTTCCTTCCAGGGGACCAGACACAGCATTGATCATCCCTGTGCTGCAGTTCCTGAGACCTCCTGGAAGATGCTGCACCCTTCGGTGTGGTTGAAAATGGACGAGAAAGCACAGACTGGTCCAACGGGTCGGTGATGGTGTCCCTTGGAGGTGCTACCTGCTTTTGTCCTGTTTGCTGATTCCTTTTTAGTCCCTGTGGAGAGACTAAACGTCTAAGGTGTAGTTGATATTTGACGCGTATCCGCCTCCAGTGTAAATTGGCAGTGCCTGGTGGGCTTTAATGAAGTGCTGGTAATTACCATTTCTTGGAAGCCAGACTGTATTACACATTTCTGTGGGGAAGGGAAGGGAAGGGAAGGGAAGGGAAGGGAAGGGAAGGGAAGGGAAGGGAAGGGAAGGGAAGGGAAGGGAAG
>JAVJGI010000040.1:120589318-120708201 GCA_035590275.1 Ibycter americanus
AGGGAAAGGAAGGGAAGGGAAGGGAAGGGGAAGGGGAAGGGGAAGGGGAAGGGGAAAGGAGAGAGGAAAGGAAAGAGGAAAGGAAAGAGGAAAGGAAAGGGTATTCTTAGTAGGGCTGATGTAGGTTTACACCATGTAACGGCTGTTTTCAGCTACTGCTGCCTCAGGAAATTCCCTTAATACCTTAAAGAAAGGTTGAAAGTCAGTGATCTGCAGAACATAAAGTTTTAGACCAAAATACAATTTTTGTCATCTATAAAGCAATTTTTCAAGCCCTGGAGGTGAAGGTGCACTATCAGCGGGAGCCACTTTGCAGCCTCCCGCCTACCTCACAGCGATTTCCCACCTATGTGAAACAAACCTGCTAAACACACTGCGTTTTGTTATTTCCTTCATTTCCCTGTAAATGCCATTCCCTTGAGAGCAGTGCAGTTATTGTTTTTCACCAATCACTGGTGTTATTTGACCTTGATTTCTTCCCTGAAAACAAAGCTCAATTCAGATGAGCACATGGATCTGGTGCGGATATCTGATTTCCCTAAGCTCTAAGGATGCTTTGAGTAGCCTCAGCTGAAATCCAGGACTGGGCTGTACAAGACTTGGCACTAAACCTATAAGAGGAGACTGTTGATCATTATTCCTGCTTCTGGCTTGTTTTTCACTCAAGAACAGAGGCACAGACAGGGTGTGAGGCTGTTTAATCGTTATAGCCCTCCCTGAAAACACTTGGCATAATTTAGGGGCGGCAAATGCCAGGGGCTGCTCCAGGTAGGTGGGATGGGTGAGGGCTCTCCAGGGAGCGTGAGGAGGGGGTTTGCCTGCACATTGCAGGTAGAGAGATCAGCACAAGTGAGGCCAGGCTGCATCCTGGTTAGCAAGTTGTTGCGCTGACATTGCCTGCCCAGCACCTTTTGGAAGAGCTGATTTCTGTCCCATGAACCAGGAAGGGAGCCGAGGGTGAGCAGCTCCACTATCGCCAGAACATAGATACTGAATTTTTTTGTTCCCTGATGGATGCAGCTTCTGACATGAAGCTGCTGGAACTGGTGGGCACCTGGCACCCAGTCTGGGTAGTGTAGACATGCCAGGCTACATCTAACCACTCCTCTAAAGCTCTGTAAATGCTCAGTTTCAGCTCAAATGGCTGAAGGTTGGTTAAGGTATAAGCAGTTGAAACGGACAGGCAGTAATACAGAGGTGTGCCACAGCTGAGGTTGTTGTCAGCAGTTTTATGACATTTTTATGTCTTCCAAGTTTCCCCTCGGTAAAGATGTATAAAAATGTTGATACTTACCCTGCTGACAATCTTTTTCCCACTCAGAGCTGTGGCCGTGGCAGTGAGGAAGGGCTGTGATTGAGCTGGGCAGGAGAATTGCAGCTAATCTGAGGGAGTGTTTTCACCACAGCAGGAATTTGTAAGTTCTGTAAATCATGCAGATAGCATCCGCCTGCTTAGCAATCATCTCTGTAACGTGGCCAAGCAAGAGAGCGTAGCAGTCTCCATTACCCCACTCTGAGAGCCTAAGGTTATGTGATACTCATGGGAAAACCTGCTTAAAACACTAACAAGCCAGTTAGTTATCTGCTACAGCATTAGCACAAGGAAATATACAAGGAAATGTACAAGAAAAGATACAAGGAAAGTGGGGGGGAAGCATGGAGAGGGCTCAGCAGGGAATGTATGAAGTCTTGATTTTTCATGTCTTTTTTTTTTTTTTTTAAATAAAGCTTTTGCTTTTGGAGCATGTACAACACACAGTCCAGGTTCCTTGCAGAAATGTTCATTTGTGGGGTTGAAGTTTGCCCAAACCAGGGAGGACAACACCTTAACTTCCCTGCATGGCAGATGCAGCCCATACTGTGTGCAAGCACCTTTGCAAGTGTTTGGAGAACTGGTTTAGGACTCGAAAAATCTGGGTGAACTCCTAGCGCTGCCACAGCTGTTTGCTCAACTGTGTGGGGATGTGGCTGAGGCTCTGCACAACACCTGGCTCAGTAGGACCCTGGGTTTGGTTATGACCTACAGGCTGTGCTGCCATAGAAATAATAATCACATCATTACAGCCCGAAAATGCAACGGTGCTTGGAAGGCTGAGAGCTTCAGGCAGCTCCTGCTGTGTATATTTGTCTTCAAAGGCAGGGCAAAGTTAACAAGGGTTAAAAAAAAAATAAATAAAAAAGAGCTGTGAAGGGCTGTGACTAGTCCAGTTATTTGCACACACAGAAAATAGCAATTCATTTGGTTCATGGGTTGATGAGCCACTGGGGCTTGACCAAGCAAAGGGTAGACACCGAGCAAAGGGAAGATATAATCACAGGGGCTTTATGGCTAGGTGAGGTGTGTGGGAAGCTCCCTTCTTGCCAGTCAAATCTGTTAGTTTATGTAATTTCTAGACATCACCTTGGGGCAGTGTCAAGTGCAGTGTAATTACTGCTGTGATCGGTGTTGCTGACTTTGGTTGTTAAATGTTAATGCAACATATTGAGATATGTTTGCCTACAAGCCAAGTCCTGCCTACCTGATATCTCCTTGACTTTGCTCTCTGGGATCATTTTAAAGACCATTTAGTGACTTGGAGCTCTGGAGGATTTGGAGATGATATCAGATGTGCTGGGGAGCCACAATTAAATGGCTGGAGACAAGACTCAGCGTGGTAACAGCTCTCCCCTCCTCTCAAATCCCAGCCAAAGAAGCGTGGGTGCTATGCAGAAGGGGGAATCCAGGGAATGGGACAGTCACAAGGTCTTGGCACTTCTGCAGGAGCTGTGTGCTTTTCCTCCATCTCTTGTTTCACTGAATTCCTGCTGCAATGCCCTCTGGGATGAAAGCAAATGCTCCTTTTAATTAACTTCCCTGCTCCCTTTCTTTAGAATTCATAGAGCTTTTCGTACGGTAGGTTGAGAACCAGTCAAGAGCCATTTAATTCTTCCAAGTTTGTGTTCAGGTGGATAAAACACCGGCCAGAGAGGCCAAGAGACCGAGAGACTGCTGCATGAGCACACTGTGTCTCTACCTGCTTGTATTGCCAGACTGCAAACCTCTGGGGGATGTTCGTGCCTACGCCATAGCACATCCTGAGATGCTCAAGTCTCAGGAAGAGGATCTGAGTGCAATTATAACAGTTCATAAATTCAGATTTTCCAGCTAAAATAAAATGTTTCAGAGCTACTGAGAGCACTGTGCCCTCATAACCACTCCCCAGAGGTGGCTCGATGTGCTCAGCCAGGCTGCCGGGTGCAGCACCCACATCCCTTCCTCATTTTCTAGGGTTGCTCAGGTCTCTGCTGCGATCTGTGGGAAGAGCACGGGATGTCCTGAGCAATCCTCGGTGGAAATACGCTCAGAAGCCTGGCTGGGCTGATACTCGCTAAGGCAGCATGGCCAAGGGACATCAGCGGACTGTCATTTCCAGAACGTGGAGGGCTCTTGCTACTTCTCTTGTTTTGCAGGCGAGTGCCTAGCAGTGTGCTCTGCATTTTTCCTGGCACTACATTTGTTTAATTTTTAACCTTTCCTGAATGTGTATTGCATACTTGGAGCTGAGAAAGCTTTTTTTGTTGGGAGAATCTGGTGCTTGACTGTGCAACAGCAAACACCACAGGAGCAGATTTCCCTTCCAGTTTCCGAAAGTATTGGAGGCAGAAAAACAAAGGGTGTGAATTTAAATGAAGGGAAGGAGAATTAACCCACCAATTACTACAGACTCTGTCTCTTTCTTGGGTTCTCATCCATTCTGAGCTGTCTGACCAACCGGTGCCCAATTTTTAAAATTGCCTGATCTTTCTCCACCAGACACAACACAGCAGTGGGATGACGATAACTCTTCTGCAGCTTAGCAGTGTTCTAACGCAATTTTAGAGGCTAACATGTATGTCTTGAAGATAGTTTTGGTGGGAGGAGGAGGAAAAATCCATTACACAATGCCTTGTGTATATTCCTTGGACTGCAAGGCCCTTGATTGCATAGACAGCAAGGCTCTGCTCCTGCAGAGAATGACATACAGGAAAATGTGTGCCTCCATTGGCAGCTCTGAATGTTATCTGTATGGGTCGGATGATCTATCTAGATAAACTATCAATTTTCTTCTATAGTTGCAGCATTGTAGCATACGAACATCCATTAACAATAACAATAATACTTTAATTTTAAATTCCAATAGGCCTACAGTTATGTCAAAGATTGGAGTTTCCAGCACTATGCAAGGGTGGCTAGATAGGCAGATAGGTTGATGGATATTCAATTATGACCAAATAAAGCTGATATGTAATATTTATTTCTCACAGAGCAATTCTATAAAAAGTTGATTGAAAAAGGAGGGAGAGCTTTGCCACCTAGAAAACCCATCCCCTTTCCTTGAAATGCAGAAATCACTTCTCTTTCTCCCTCCTGAAAAAAATCCAAATCTCATGGCTTTTGAAATTTTAGTCCTCCCAGGTTTTTGCTCTGAATCTTTAGGGAAATAGTGTATTATGTGAAGACAGGAATCTTCCACCCTAACTCCAGCCATGTGAAAATTAAACATCTAATCAAAGCTGGGTGTTGCTACAGAAGGAAAGCCCACATCCTCCGGATAGAGGTGCCCCATGCCCCACCTAAGCCCCATCTCCTTCCCAGCCTCGGGACGGACCTGACCTCTTTCCGCAGATGCCAGTCTCTCCATGGGTTAGAAGAGAAGCCCAGAGAGCCAGATAATTGAAAATGTCATGAATGCAAAAGCCCGTTTTAATCCTGAAGAACAGAAAAGCTCTGAGCTCTGTGTGCCGGACCTGAGGCATGACTTTCTCCCACCTGTGAGGACCTCAGCTGCTGCAGGGGGGTTGCAGGGGGGCTCAGGGGCTGCTGCCCCCGTGGTCCTGCGCTCTCCTGCTCATGGGGCACCGCCCTGCATCAGCTGCATCCCCCTCTCCATCCAGGACACCTCGTCCTCTCATCCGCCTCCTCTCACTGCCTGCTGGGCACCACGAAAGCCCTGCTAAAACTGCAGCGAGATGTGGGTCTGGGCGAGGTTACCAAGCCTTCTCCTGCTTTTTCACCATGGCTTTTAGGATCTCTCCTTTAGGGGACTCCCTCCCTTTTCTCTGCTGCACCTTCTCCCTCTGCTGGTGGCTGGGATGTGGACCAGACCTCACCGTACAGGCAGGAACATTGTCCTAAAAGGTGGAAAAGTGCATGGAGCTGAGACCAAGCTTTTGGGGGGAGGGACCCTGCCCAGAGGGAACCCTCCGGGGAGATCACAGTCCTCAGGGAACAGGGCTTGGTCAGAATCCAACACAGTAAAAAGACCTGGGGCTTGCCGGAGCCAGGCAGCAGATAGAAACCGAGGAAACTATTTTTCTAAGTACGTGGTTAGTAATTTTGTCATTTAATTAACCATTGCTTTTAATAGGCTTGCTGTGTCACCGCTTGACTTACACAAATTGTTTCATTGACATTACTGGGACTGGGTGTATGGTATATGTTCCTTGCACGGATTTGGCCTTATCAAATGTGGCTCCAGGCTGTAATTTTTCTTCTTCCTTACAAATACAGGTCCCTGCAGTATTGCCAAGGCTCATTAGGGCATGTGGATAATGGGATATTTTTATCCACGATAATTAAGTAATTATTACATGTAATATAGAGAGGGGTCAGTTGTACCAAGCCTGCTTCCATTTGCATTGTAGCAAGGAAGAAAGAAAGACTTCTGTTTTGTTTTCTTTTCTGAAAGACAGGTCCATTTAAATCTCATTTATTATTTATTGGTCTCTTTGTCGCTTTGGTGCAAAATTAACCTCATTAATATCAAGATCTTAGGAAATAAATAAAAAAAAAAGGAAGAAAAAAAAGCATCTTAGGTGTGATTTTATTCCCAGGTTAAGGTAAACACTCTCCTGTCATCAGGAGCAGAGAATCCAGCTTTAACCTTCAGCAGAGACTGCGAGCGAGTCCTGTGGCTCCCATGGGCACTGGGACTGGGACGATGCCCGAGCTGGGGTGCTGTGGGGTGCCGGAGGCGGTTTCAGCTGGGGGGTTCCCACTCCCATCCAAACCCCGGGAGCCTCCAGGGTGCTTTCGGTAGCTTCGATCTCCCTCTTGTGGCTGAAGATCGTGGGCGCGGGGTGTTCAGTCCAGGCTCGCACCTCAAAGTTTTGGGGGACATGGACCAAAAGCTCCATGGACTCTCCTTCATCAGCCACTGGCACCCTAAGCCCCTGGGGGAAGGAGCTTTCAAGCTTAATTTATTTTTTTTTTTTCCTAACGAAATGAGGCTTATACAATCTTTTCTCTCTCTTCCATCCTCCTGTGGTCAGTTCTGAATCCAGCTTGTAACTAAGCATGACAGCTAGCAGCAAGGGTGCAACGCTTTCATGGACTTGATGGATTTTGGAAATTCCTGCCTGGGAAGGGCCGTGCTGCCTGGATTGGCCCTGGCTGGGCTGAGCTGGGGCTGAGCTGCACCCACAGCTTGGAGCTGGGCACACTGGGCGCTGCATCTCCCCATGCTGGTGCTTAAGAGACCCAGATGGGATGGGGATGCTCAGGGGAGGAGTGAGGGGCTGCTGGCAGGAGCTTGAAGGTGCTGTGGCTGCAGAGGCTGGAGCTGTGCGAGACAGAAGGGGAAGGAAAGTCCTTCTGGCATCGTGTGTGCTTGCCACCCCCCCACCCCCCCCCCATTTCTTTAGTTTCCCTATTGATGTAGTAAGTGAGCGTGCTGCTGGTGTGAGTAACCGCCAGACCGACCCCAGGTTGAGAACACAACAAGCAAATGCAATTAGAGCTGGGGGGCCAGCACTGGCAAAAGGTGCTGGGGGTGGGTGAAGGTGGGCTCATTGCTTGATGAAACAGCCTGTAGTTTTCCCTATTGATGTCTCTGCAGACAGCGGGATAATTGTCTCTCTGGAGTTATTGCTTGGTATTACTATGAGCCCTGAGATGTAGGGGGTCTGTGAGCAAGCTTGGAGCTGAAGCCCCCCAAGGGCCATCGTACCTCCCCAGATAACCTTGCGGCATGGGAGCATGCACCAGGTGGACACCTGGTTGTGTTCAGTAAGCAAAAAACATTGTTGTACAGGATCTACACACACGTTTCTGTCTATAAATCTCCCGATTCCATGAAAGGACTTCTGGTATGGGGGTTGTGTTGCACAGCTGTTGGGAAAAGGGGCATTCCAACACGTGGAGAGATGCCTCAGGTGAGAGTCACACCAGAGCTCCTTGTCTTGACACCTCTGCTTGCCAGGTCTGACTGTCTTGTGCCTCCTTGCCTTGAACAGGCTGAAATTTAGACGTGGAGATTTCAGGGATTCTTAAAAGTTCAGTGCTGCAAAGCCCAAATGCCTTAGGGAATACCGTCTTTCCCTCCTTGCTCCCCAGGAGTCGTCCTCGCGTGTCTCTTTGCGTGGGCAGCTCTCCAGTGGCCACGGGGAAGGTTCTGGCCCCACTGGGTACAGCCCATCACACAAAGTGTCCGGGATCCAACATGGGGCCTTATTTGCATGGCTGTGACACAAATGGCCATCTAGCATCCCATTTCCAGATCCATCCTCTCCAGAGTAAAAGGTCTGTTGGGGACCATCAAGCAGCAGAGCTGTGAGGGAACATTTTCACTGAAGAGAAATCGAGGATCTAGCCAAGAGGAAAAAAAAAAAGAAAAAAAAGGGCAGCAAACAAACCCAAGAAATGGGGAAGAGCTATTAAGTTTGAGGTATTAAAACATCAATCCATTTCCACGAAGAAGGATTGGATAAATGCCTGAAGACATCTGAGGCAGCCCCATTACATATACCACATTTGAAATCTTTTTCCAAAGAATATGCTTTTTACAAAAAAAGGGCCTACGTGGATTTAGCTTGTAGAGAAGATACAGATTTAGTGGAATATAACTGAGGTTTTCCAGGAAAATCTTTATGTATCTAGATATTGATATAAGTGTGTGAGTGACTGTATCTGTACCTCTGTAGGCTTTTCCTTTGGCTAATGACAAAAAGAGATGTTGAAACTATAAATTGAATGTAAGATCAGTGAAAAATCTTCCTCACTTCCTTGAATTCTGTCACCCGTTCAATTATTCATGGTTGTGCCTTGCCTTTTCAGACCACTTGAGCTGACCTGCCCAGCTTGTTTCATAACTCACATGGCAGTTTGATTAAATGGCATTTCTGGGAAGGGAAAGTAAATTTGTTTAGCTGATCTGTACGAGCCAGACTAAATCTCTAATAGTCTTCATTAACAAGGTAAGAATATATCACTTAACAATTCCTCCACCCCACTGACAGCTTGTGGAAAAGTATTTCCCTGGGACCTGTGAATCTGAGGCCCCACCACGTTGCAGGCAGTTTATATTTATGCATGAAAGGTTTCGGACATGCTATAAGAAGCAAATAAGTTCCCTGGTACTATGTTCTTTTCCATAGACACAAAGAGAAAAATACGTGTTTGCAAAACATCTATTTATAGCCTAGGAGACCTTTTATTTCAGTTTCAGGAAACAAGCACAAATGAAATCTCCCTGGAGGGAGGGAGAGCAAGTCTGTACCCCAGCGAGCCCGAGTGGGGACATGCACCACATGGGACTTGGGCAAAAACATTCCCCCTGAAGGGTAAGATTTTAGATGCCTAACTCAGGAAAGAGAAATTTCAGTGTCTAAATCACCTCGGCTGGTCTCCCTCAGCTCCTTGAACAGGGAGCAGAGAGAAACAGGCAGCTCCAGAGAGTGATTCATCACATCCCAAGACAGGTGTCAAAAATGGGGTAGATGAATCGCGTTCTGGCAGTGCTTTTTTCTTGCTTATTGACAACAAGACAACATGGGGAATCATGTAAGATGCCCAGATTAGGGTGGATGAATCCCGTGGGTAGCAAAGGCAGAAGCTTTTAGTGCAAATAAAGCAGCCACCAGGCACGTTCAGGGATGCAGGATGCAGAAATGAGGGTGGCAACATCGGTGTTCCATCCAGCGCATCCACTGCTCCTATGTTTGCTGAATATTAAGAGACTGAGATATTTCTTTCTCTTAGCTTTTTCCAACAATTGCAGATCCCAGCACTTTGTCCAGCAGAACAGGGGTCTGTTATACTGAACTTACACCTTCTGCTAACAGGCTTTTTATCTCCTTATTGCAGAGCACTGTCATTTTTAATGGCAGAGCCAAGTGCCAAACCCACCACAAAGCACAAGCAAATATACAGGCTGCCGTGCAATTCTTTCCCCATAAATGAAACAGAGATTGCAGATAGCCGCTAGCCCTAGCGAGTGAGCTATTTCCACACCCCACGTTATCTGGATCCTCGTGACAACTGGGAAGCTGCAGGTTAAAGCACAGGAGGATTTGCTGTGGATGTGTGCAGAGTTGTGTAAGAGCTGGTTTGCAAAGATACCTCCGCAGCTCAGGCAGATTGTTCCTGTCTCAAGGGGTGTTTGGAAGCTCTGTTCTTCTAGATTCGCTGCAAATATTCAGAAAAAGACAGCTCTTGCCCCGAAGAGCTTACATTTGACATGGAAACCAGGAGAAGAAGCGTTTTCCTTGAGCTGGTAGCATGGGCTTATACCGGGGTGGGCAGCAGCCTGACGTGAGCGCTGCCCGGAGCGCAGCAGCATCATGGCATCACCCCCCATTTCTGCCATTCCACCTGGCACAGGAGTCAACTCCTCCCATCAACAGCCTGCAGCACATATCCCCACAAACCCCAGTGCATCCTTGAGAAGCCTCTTGGCCTCTTCCCTGGCAGGGCTGGGAGTCTCCCCTGATCCCCCCACCCTCATGGCTGCTTTCCATCTGTCTCTGTTGGGATGCAGGGCCTGATGCTCGCTGGTCTTCTGTGTATCATTACAGCATTTGATTTCTTCTTGGTGTATTCCGAGAAGCTGGAGCTGCCCTGCAAGTAATTCATTCCCTCTGCCTTACACCAAAGGTGCTCTTCTCATTAGCAGCACTGGCTGCAGAGGCATTCAGGGTGTCAGCAGCAGCAGCATGCCCTCAGCTTGGGCTCTTGAAGTGCTCCCCAAGCACAGAGTAAATGTCACCGCTCCCAGGAGAAAGCAAACACGTGCTAGGTTCCAAAGCAAGTACTGGATACCTACGATACGGATACACTGAGACCTGCTGAGATGGAGTGTAGCTGTCTTGGCAGCACACAAGAAGGCCAGAAAAGCTCCCTGGCTTACCTGCAACAGGGTCGTATGCAGGGGTGGTGTAAAGATCTCACGGGGGCAACGTGGGCAGCTGTGCCTTCCTCTGCTGGAGCTGAATTCATCCCTTTGGCAGCAATTTCCTGCACTGAGGGAGTCTCAGTGTTTTCATTTCCTCAGTGCCCCTGCTGACCTCCCTCTCCCCAGCATTTCATTCTGCAGAGACACAGGTATAATCATAATTCTGTCATCTCTCGCAATAATAGCCTTGAACCGGTCCAGCGCTGGTTCATCTCTGCCTGGCTGGTGACATTTCCATGAGTCTTGAGTGTATCTAAGCTGTAAATCCGACCTCCCTCACCCATGTTCATAAGCTCTTTCTGAGTTTCACCAGCTAGCTACGCTGCACGTACCTGAAATGATTCAATCCATTAAAAACCCTCTAAAATGTTATAATGGAGATAGAGCAGTCAAAAGATCTCGCTGTGTTCCTGGCGTGCATGCGTAGGCTTATTACGAGTCATTCCTTGCTCTGAGCATCAGGCTAAGCAAAGAGGACAGAGATTAGAAGAGTCAACAAAAAGCCAGAGGAATGAATTGCCTCATGAGGAGGGCACCGTGCCTGCCCATCACCTAACCCTCCTCTACAGCTGGCTGAGAGGGCTGGATGCCTCCGGAGGGCAATTCCCCATCTGAGGGAGGTCTGAAGTTTGGTCACATCAGCCCTAATGCAGGAGACACTGCAGGGGCGGTGGAAAGTGATCTGTCTTTGGAGAACAGATTTCAGAGGGAAGGTGGGAGGACAGTTGCTCACAGGAAGGTCAAACAAGTGTCTTGTGGCTTCTTTCTCAACCGTGTGGAGCTCAGAGTGAGCCCAGAGCCCCCCGCCATGCTCAAGGGCTGTGCCTTGCTCCCACAGCCATGCTGCCACACCAGTGGGGCTTGTGGTACAGGATGGAATTAAAGAAGGGTATTTCTCTTTCCTCTTTTTCCACAGCTTATTTGATTCCCTAAGGCAGCGGGGAAAGACAGAGGCAGGTCAGAAAAAGACAAATTCTTCAAGGTGACCTCTCATGAGTAAACTTCAGCAGATGAAGAGGGATAAAGCTAATTGAGTGACTGTTTAAGAAGCTTCTGTTGTCCCTCGTGCTTGTAAAGAAATTGCATTAAATTGTTAAAGCATCTTTGCCACACAAGATACTATTGAGATGCATTTTGCTCTGCTACCTAATCTGCTGCAGAGGCACATGAATGACAATGGGCCCTGCAGCTGCAGGCTTGGGGGGATACAAAGGTGCCAGCGTCAAAGTCCTCTCCAGGCTTAGTGGAGAGGGCTCAGAAATGAATCCCACATGATACTGAAATGCTCTGTGTGCTTTGGATGCTGTCGGGGCTTGCACTTGCACCCCTGCACAATCGCATGCTGGTGCCAAACAGACTTTTATTCCTCTGGGTCCTGTGCTGCAGTGATCCTGGGTTTCTTCTTTTTAAATCGTTATTTTAAGCATCATGATCCTACAGGCTCAAAGCTACTTGTAAAGAATGCACAGTTCTTATAGATACATGGTATCCAGACAGTCTGGACTCAAATAATTGGTCTCTTTTGATAGGCTCAATTAGAAATGCTGCCTCCTGCTTAATGATGGAAATCTCATCAGCTAGCTCAGGTGAAGATGGTGGTGCTGCAGACAGACCTGCTTGGCAAGATGATGCCCAGCTTGCCATCTCTTGGTTCAGGCTCTGCAGGTACTCTATGACAGCAGTGGGGCTTTTCCATGTCCTAGCTACATGGAATATCTCCGGATTTCCCCCTTTCTGATTTCCAGGCAGAGGCATGTGCTATTCCAGTTTAATTTCTACATTAAATTTGCACCTAAAGGGTTTCCATCATAGTTGTTTCCAGCCGATGCTTTTATTATTTCAGTCACATGCACGTTATTAGTTTTGAACAGGTCAGATAGCTGACAGAAATGAAAATGCCTTTATTTGTGAGCGTGGTACACGCTCTGTGACACAAACCCTTCCTTTGATTACTTTTCCATAGCTGGTGTGGGGCTGCTCAGCAGCTCGGAGGATTAGAAGACGGCATCAGAACTCATTCAGATATAAATGACTTTAATATGCTTTGACACGCACCTCGGTAAATAAGCCTGGTGTGTTGCCAAGGTGATGCTCCTTTGTTGCTATGACTATATCAAATAGCCATGGTTACTTCTTACCGGTTGCACTTGGAGAGACCTATTTTTGAAATGTCCTTTTAATAACTTGTGACACTAATAGAGTGATAGGAATTCTGGACATGAATAGGATTTATGTGATACACACTGTGAGCTGTTGTCATTAACATATGCTGAAGGCTTTTCTGCAGGACAGACTACTCCGGACCCAGCATTGCTCTGCTTATTACCTCTGCTGGCTGCTCTCGAGTCCCACCACTGATTTGGGTTTGGTCCTCGTCATCTACTGCTTCCTTCCATCCATATCCAGACTAGATATATCTTGGTTATTCTTTTCCCTAATTTTAAATCTAGTTGTGCAATGAGAGGGGTGGTAGGTATTTTTTATTTCTAAAAGTTGTAAGCATTCAGAGAAATAAGTCAGCACAATTATTTTGCATTTAAAGACACTTCTTTTCTTCCATTAGCAGACAGAGGTAGTAATTGGTGTAATATCCCCAGGAGCTGGAAGTTGATAAAGCCTTGTTGATGTCAAAAGGTGTTTTTATCTCAGGCTGTTTTGCCTGAACTTCGCAATTCTGGTGAAATGTGTGGCTGGAAAGCAGCTGACATGATTTGTTCCTTTGCAGTTGTGCCTAACACATCATTGCAACTTATTTATCCTGTCCAATTTAGCCCTGACTTTTATATTCTAATGCTCCGGAAGCATTTATATGCCACACCAAAACATGTAACTTGGACATCACAATGAGAAACTGTTCCACCTGACTGCAATAAGCTGACAGTTCTGAGCTGAAATGCCTGGGAATGGCATTTTCCCAGGAAATCCTGATGCTGCGGCTGTGGAATACCCTCAGAGTGGGAGTTAGATTAGAAATGTTGGAATTTTCTGGAACAAATCCCCTGTTATCATACCTAGCCTCTCTAATCAGTGAACAGATAAGAGGTCAGGACTGCTGTTGATTTGCCGTGTGAAGAGCAATTTATCACCTGGGCACATTTCTTTCCCATCTCTGAAACAGGTAACAAGTCGATACCATCCTATACATATGTCTCCAGGCATAGTTAATTTATAATAATAATAATAATAGTAATAATAATAATAATAATAGTAATAAAAAAGAAGCAGCTATTTGTGACTATGGATGCAAAATGGTGAAGAAAAACCCGTTGTTTTTCCAAACTGGATTGGGCCCCCAAGAAGAGTTTCCTCCTCCAGCCGGGATCTCACCAGGCTTTTAGTGGGGTGTTCTTGTCTGGCAGTTTTTGGTGGACAGTGCTCCCTTTTTCTTTTTTCTTAAGAATGAAGATTGTAGGAGTTCACAGCCAATCTTCTATAGTGAGATGGATGCCTTTCTTCTTTAGAAATGAATGGCTTTATTGCTTGCTGAAATGTTTTCATGGGGGTACCTGAGCACATGCATAATGTGTTTACGTGTCAAATCTCCACAGCAAAGAAGTTCTTTGGTCGACCTAGCAGTCCTGCGCATCCATTCGTCACTCTGGAACCTGGGCAGCCCCCCTCCCAGATGCACTGCTTTCCTGAGGAAGTTTGGCCATGGCCTTGCATCTATGCCTTTCTCACTCTCCTGCAATCTATTCCCTTATCCACCTTAGGATCGCGCCAGCATTTCTCATGGCCATTTCCAAAACAGTATCTCAGAGTCACCTTGTGATAGCTGAGCACACTCCGGGATTCTCCTCCTTGCTCAGCTCCAGCTTAGGGTAGAAATTCCAGTTCTCAACCTCCTGAATACACTGACTTTATGCTATTAAATTTCATCCCATTTCTCTTACTGCATTTTTCAAAACTATCCAATGTATTTCTAATTCCAAGAAGTGGCAGTGGGATTCATTTTCTTGCTGTCCATGGGTCTGAATTATATCTAATGAGGGAACCAGTTCTGAAACACAGCTGGAGAAGATCAGGTGTATTTGGTACTGTCACCGCGATCTCTTTACAACGTAAATGATGACACACGCGTGTTTGAATCAGGGCACGTGAATTTGTCTATGCTCCACAAAGTTATGGCATGTGGCTGTACTGAAATAAGGCAGTTTATGTCTGTAAAAGATTGATTTTAAATTGATTCACTTCTATCACAATACTTTTTTCTTTATTAAATGTAGAAGAGCCTTTGTGTGTCTAACTGTCCCTGAACTCAAATGGCTAGAGGAATTGTGTTCAAATCATCCATTAAAAACAATCTCCTGGCAGAGGCCAAGCATGAAAAATTCAGTCCAAAAGATGAAAGGTTCAGAAAATGTTAGGAGTTCATGGAAAGAGAGATTTATAAGGGTTTGTAACCTATACAAGAGTTGCCATAAGCAATATGCACCCTAACACATATAGGGCCAAAGCTCCCATCAACTTTAAAGGAAATTGGATTAAAGCTTTAAGCCTAAAGCCTCATGACTAATCAGCCATGCAAGTAACCCAAACCGCCACAGGATCCTTCAAGTGGCTGTTTTACTTCAGAGCTTGCTGCTGCCGGAAAATCACTGGGTTAATTCCTTAGCTCGGGTGGCAGAAATGGGAATCCTGAATGGGAAAGATCTGGTATTCAATCCCCACTGAGAATCCAGATGGAGAAGTGATGCCTTTCCCCCTTCATGGGAGTGAGCAGCGCTCTGGAAGATACTGTACATGATGTTAAGATGCATCCCTACCAGAAGTCCTTCTGGATGGCATGAACCAGGGCAGAGAGCTGCTTTCAGAAAGCCCTGCCATCATGAAAGAAAAAGAGGTTACAACAATTAATAAATGTTATTTATAAAGCACTTCCCGCACCAAGAGCCTTTTGGGAGCAGCATGAACCATTAAAATAAAATCCAATTATAAAACCCAATCACAATTAAATTGTTCATATCCCTCCGCGGGAGCCCTGTCTCAATCAGTCACTCCGTCTCTCTCCTATGGCCATGCTGCAGAGGAGGTTCAACTCATTTGTTTGTGGCACCAACAAGAGAACCCTCATTATCTGCATATTATAAAGCTGTATGGGCTAAAGTATTGAGATTAATATGAAATAATTAGCTCTGATGAAAGTTATACCTCACTCGGAACAGCTGGGACTTGAATAGGATGCAACTGAGACTTGATTACTGTGTCATTACAGTATTAGTGCTGTGTACAGTCATTGTCATACAGCTCCAAAATGCCTTTGATATAATTACATTTTAATTGAACACTAGCCATGGTAGGGTTGGATGGCACTGCAGCGCTGGGGGTGGTAACTTTGTTGTATGACGACTTTTGTTCTGTTCTTGTGACAAACTCCTTAGCATTTAAAAAGCAATCCTCAAAGGGGCCTTTTTCTCCTGAGAAAGCTGTAAAACACAGATCAGTGCTGTCTCTGTTTGAGTTTACTCCAGAAAATGGCAAAATCAGGGTTGTGATAGATTCCTACCCCACGAGGGCTTCACGCCTGTCGCGAGGCTGCACGCTGTAGCCACATGGAAAATCAGGGACAAGTGGGAAAGAGAGAAGGTCCGACTGTGGCCACACCAGAATCCTGAAGACTTGTCCCAGAGGAGAATCTCCACCGAACCAAGGCTATGCAGTAGGTGGTTCCCTCCCATCCCACAGACAGCAGAGCTGTACATACCCCAACCCCTCCTGCGCAATGGGGAGGGGATGCTTTGCTGTGCCACCCACAGGTCAAAACGCCTTCAGAGTTACTAATAGAAAAGGAGACCTTAGAGTCATTAAAATCGGATTTCCATTTTATAACGATGAATGTCACATGGTTTAAAAAATACCTTAATTAGGAATTACTCTTCTTAACGTATGACTGACTGAGGCCTGAAGGTTTAAGGTTAACTCTGAGTTGCATATATTTCATCCACTAGCACTGTTTGGAGGACAATGGTTAAAGTTATGTTCTCACTGATATATGCAACCATGCTGTGATTTGCATATGGAAGTCAGATTTAATTTAACCTCTTTTTTTGGTAGCATTTTGTAGCAGAACAGAATTATTCATACAGCATTTAAGGACCTGGGGAGAAGGAGAAAAAAAATTTATAACTGAACCAAGAGATGGACCTACTTCAGCATTGCAGAATTAACTCTCCACACACATCCAGAACTGGGGTGTATGTGGATTTACAAGGGCGTGTTAAGAAGTGATGAGCTGCCTTAGGAAATGTAGTGCAAATTCACAGTACCTGCCTTCTTGTGGGACAGAAGCTGGATGGTGCCCACAGCGCTGGAGCCAACCCCCCTGCAGCTCGGGGTCTCTTGATTCTGGATTTGAATTTGAACTTGAGAGCTGGCCCTGTGTAACAACTCAGTCTGAACTCCGGTTTCAGAACCCCCATAAAAAAGGTGGGGGTGTTCTACACAGCGCTCCCAAGATTTATCCCAACTTGTTCTCTCAATATGAGTCATCAGAAATCATGACTGCCATGTGGAATTACGCTGTTTTGTTCCTAGCGGAGCCAAGAATAGAGCTGTTCCTATAAGAACGGTTGGTCTTTTCCACAGAGGGAACAAAGCATGACATTATCAACCCAATTTTATAGATCAAATAATTTAATTTGGGTTCGAATTAATCTTAAACAGGCATAGCTGCTTCTGCCAATGAGCTGGATAATATAATCCAGCCACAAAGCTGCTCTTCTGCCTCTTGCTCGCCCAGCATGCAACACCATGACCCCGTTTTGCGGAGCCCATGCCCACTCCTGCAAGAAAGGTGCATACATGCATGTGTGCCCCATAACATACGTGTGATGGAAAGAATCATGTCATGAGGGCCTGCTATTAAGTTATCTTAATCAGCTGAAGTTATCAGCTGCAGGAAAGCTGCTCTCAAACCTCATTGCTTTGAGGGCTTTTTTGCTTTCCAGTCTGAATTGTTTCGTGGCTGCTCCATCCCCACTCCTTCTTGTGGCATGCTGTCCTTTCATTCGAGCAGCTCTTCTCCCTCCCCGGCATGCAGCTTCCATCAATCTTCATTTTGCCAAGCCAAAGCCGGTGCTGCCCCACAGAGGCGCTCCCTGTCTCCAGAGCCGCCTCTCCCTGTCCGGTTGTGAGGCCACCCCAGGGCCAGCAGGACTCTACGCTCTGCCTGGAGGTTGAGGGCTTTCTGACCTTCATTCTGCTGCCAGGTCCTCACATGAGTGCAGTAACAGCGCTACAGCCAGGGCATAATGAATTTTAAAGGATGCTACGTGAATCCTTGTCACCCATGCGGATGAGTTCCCACCTTCTCTCTTGCAGTTATTGGGACACGGGGGTGGGAATTGCTTTTGTCCTTAACGTTTGGGTGATGGAGAAATAAATCTTGTAAATCTTACTAAAAAGAACAAAGAATACCCTCCTCCTTCAAAAATCCGAAGTAATTTGGAGATAGTGCCTTATGCCAGGATTCAGTTGGTTTATAACATCCCATTACTATTTTTGAAATCTGGTCAAAATAAATATATAGATATAACAACTCAGGAATGAACAGTTGGGTCTTCTAGAGGCAAGCATGAGTTATGAGTAAAATTTACTGCTTAGCTGGAACACTTCTGAATGCTAACAGTGCTACACAGCCAGAGAAGGCAGACCAAGTGCACCGGTTTATTAGCTTAAAAATGAATATCTAGGCTTTCTGCTCTCATCAAACACAGCCCAGAGTAAGATCAGGCTCTTAAGCTTTCTAAACATAACTCAGCTGATAGCTGGGTGCAAACCCATAGGACCTTTCAGTGCGAAAAAACTTGCCCCAAACTTTATTTAGCTCATTCATCCCTAGATATATTGGCTTCGGCGGTTTTACTGCAGACTTAGCAAATGATCCTTTATTGTACAAAAAAAAAATATATACTCTGGCGCATCAATAAAGAGTTCCTTGATACAGTCAGCAGAGGGAATACTTTACTCAGCAGTAATAAAGCAGAGGCCAGTAGGAAAGGGGGATGACGGGCTCCTGGGAAGGGAGGGAGAGCAGCAGCAGGGCCTGAGCCAGCTCACACAGCTCCGGAGCTTTCCCCTTTGCTCCCCTGCCGCACGGTGCGGTTGGGTGTGCTGGAGCGCACTGGTCTGGGAGGAGGCAGGTGCAAGGGCTGTGAACAACACTGGCATGGCATTTCACAGATTTCCTGCTCTTAAATGGGTCTAGAAACCATCCACAGAGATTTCTCCTCCCTCCTGCATACGCAAAGCGAAGGATGCTCAGCCCTGTGGCTGTCTGGCGGAGCTGGGCTGTGGTCTTAAGGAAACCGACTCAAAGATTTGAGGGATTTTATTTAATTTTCTTCTATTTCTCTTGGCTTTTCCAAAGTCAGTCCCATTTAATGAACACAAGTTTTGCGAGATCCAGCTTCAAAGGCAGACCACTGGCAAGGGAAGGGGAAAGGAATTGACTAAAGTAAAAAATTGCGAACTCTGAGGTTTTTGCATTGATTGAAAGGTGTTAACCATTGCCTGGCCAGCAACAGTCTTTGCAGGGGTGCAGAACGGCCTAGAATAATAGGGCACATACTGGATGCATCAAAACTGTTTCCCTGCAGAAAACAGGGAAGTTGAAACTTTCGTTGCATAGCCACTTTTTGTGGAGTGTTTCCATTTTTGTCAACAAAGGCAAACACACAGAGAGGAAAACATTTTTAACTGTTCAGCTTCACATTGAATGTTTGACAACAAAATTAAAAACCTGAAGCTGTAGCCCTGGCTCCATCCTTTACATCAGACTTTGGATGGTTTTATTTGGAGTCCAAAAGATATTATGCAATAAAAATCAGCATTTCCTCCACAAGTAGAGAAGGCACTCATTTTCTCCTCAGTTAACACACTTACTCATTAATCATTTTTGCCATAGCATTTTAGGGAAACATATGCACTACTTCTCTTCGTATACATGCGCAGCCATGAGCTATTTAGCCTTGATCTAACTCAACAGATGCAGCCCCGTGCTCTTCTCACTGTGCAAATTACACCTCAAGAAATATTTTCAAGGTTTCTGTATCTTCCGCTTTGAGCTTTCAGTGCGATGCTCATGGAGTGAATTCTCATGAGACCAGATGCTGCAAAATTTATAATTGGAAATGCACACAGCCGTCATGGCCCTCGTGTTGCAGGGGGGGAGCTAAGCCCACAGAAAAGCTGCAAGCCTGCAGAAGTGACTGCAGAGCCATGCCTGGAGGCACTCCCTTCCCAAAGGTTTTAGGAAGGGGGAGGCTGGAAACCAGCTCCTCAGCTAGAAAGCTGTCACCATGGGGCCAGAGAGTTGTAGGGGACAAAAAATGTCCATCTACACGGAAAGATGAAGAGAATCAGCTTACCACATGGGACTCATTTGCTTGGATAAGATTTATCCACAGATTAAGGTGATTTAATGTATATAGCTCTATATGTGCTAAGTGCCTATCCTCCCATTAGAGTCCATGGAGATCTTGGGCACAATGCATTTACTTAAGCATTTGCTTGATTTGGAACACCCTGAGGGCATCCAAGACATGTACAATGGCCTGAAAAATGTGACTCAGGGTCTCCGGAGAGCAGTTCTCTTCAGGAGGGACGTTACAAGGCCACGTGAGAAACCTTGCTGTAATTAAGTTGCACTAGATGTCTACACATGAGCAACCAGATTGAGCTTCTCACCAGTAGCCAGTGGAGATCTGGAGACCTTTCCTTACCAAAGTGGACCCTGAGACTTCGCTTTGCCTGTGACCCGGACACGTCCTTGTGAGTAGGAGACTGGGGCTGATAGTGGAGGTGAGCTTGGATGTGGACTTGGAGATAGACTGGATCAACGGTACCTCCCAGGGGTGTCCTGCAGGACAGTGGCAGCAGTAGAAGGGTTTGTGGATTTGCCACCAGCACAGACCAGCCCTAATGACTGAGTGCTGCTGGGTGGCTGCTGATCTTTGCAGGGAGACACACAGCCCCCTTGGCTGCATCTCACAGGGCTTGCCTGGCTGGATCCCCTGCAGTGTGCAGTGCCCTGGTGAATGTGCTGGTGAAACCTCTAGTTTAACTTCTCATGATTTGTGCTTTCTTTTTTCTCTTTCGTATTTTCCACAGAACGCAACAATGATTACAGCACAGCTCCTGAGGGCATAGCACAGGAGGGTATTTAAGACCATGTCCCCCTCTCTGCCACCAGACATGTTGCCCCTTAGGGGAATCCCTCATTTTCCTTACCTTTCTCATGCCGCTGCCTGCCTTTTGGCTCTCACCATGCAGAGCAAAACACTTCCACCTCAAAGCCCCTGGGAATTCACACAGACCATTGACTCGCCAGCCCACCTCTGGAGGTACACCTGCTGGGCTGAGCCGGTTTAATGATGCAGACATCACAAGCAACAAAATGATTTGCAGCATCCCAGAGCAGCACCGCTTGCGGCATGCTGCTCTGCCTGTAGATGTTGCTGTGGGCTGCAGCTTGCTCCAGCCCATGGCCGGTTCCTGGTTAATAAGGTGTACAAAGCTGGAGCTTGAACGCAGTGGAAAAGAAACGGTCTGTGTCTTTACAGAGGATGCAGCTGTCTTAAATCAATGCTTGCTTTTTAGGGCTCTTTCTGTTCTCCTGATGAAGCAGCATAGCAGGCATCCATCTAGCGTTTCCAGGAAGCCTTAGGAGCATCTACGGTTATTGGTTGCGATGGGAAGTTATTTTTTAAAATTTTACTCATCCTCATCTGAGGTTCACTGTGTAGGGTTCCTCAATATCCTCCATGGGAAAAATGAATGTACATCAGCCTGGGTGTCAGGGCATTGTCTGGGTTTTATAAAGATTTTGAGCTCTTCTCAGTGCAAAACCACAGCAGGCTGAATGCCTTATCCCAAGCGGGAAGCTCAACAGACATGCAGCCAGCTGGGAACGAGCAAGGAGTCATTTATCCAGTGTCAGATAGGGAACCTTTCCCCAGAAAAATGTGGGGACTGAATTCAGACTCAAGTCCCTCTGAAGCGACAAACCCAAATGCCACCCTTCCTGCATCTTCTCAGACCACGGCACTGCACCACAGCCACAAACCTGAGAGGAGTCTGGCTCTTCAGAGCTGTAATCCAGATGCAGCAGGACCCGAAGTCCCCCAGTTTGGGTGCACTACACACCGAACAAGAGACGCTTTCTTTCAAGCCAGACAGCTGGATGACCTTTACATTCGTTACCTTGGAGGGATGGTTCATTTAGGACTTTTTTTCCCTGTGATGGAAAGACAAGACGTGTCCCGTATCTGTCATGCAGCTCCACATTTTCCTCCCATGCCTAATGAAGGGACATTATGAAAGCACACGCTTGGGGAAGGAGATGGGTGCCCGCCAGTACTCTTCCTTCTGAAAATTTTGCTTCAGTCATGAAAAAAAATCCCAGAGACAGTTTGTTCTCCTGATCAGAATCCAGGTGCCATATTTACATTTTGTCTGAAATTAATTCAGTCAGATCTTTCAAATGCAAATACCTGGGGAAGAAATAGCCTTGGATTATTGGGGAAAGTATATATACAATCTTTTCCCCCCTTAGTGGGGAATACAGGCAATTGCTTGTGTTATAGAGCAGCTGTTTGTAAACAATCAAAAACTTCACATTCACAGGTTGGCGAGAGGTAGAAATGTTCTTTCTTCTTATCTTTAATAAATATCGAAAACTGACACTGACCAAAACTACTAATTCTGCTGTTAAAAGCAGCTGTTACTCTCATTTCTATTTTCCCTCATTAGCTTCTCATAAAAAAAAAAAATATTCTTAAGACAGAATTAATCAAGTATCAGCAGTGTGTTTGCAAAACACGCCAGAAATAGGGCAGAATCTGCTCATCAGTGCCTTATGCCAAGCCCTGCAACAGAGAGCCATCAGCCGTGTGCGCTTGGCTCTTTCCACTGAAGCTCACCTGGGATACAGCAGAGCGTGTGTTTTCTTTTCACTTGGATGCAGTGGTTTGTAAGATGTATTCACATATATACCCAGCAGTAGCTTGCAGTGCTTTCCAAAGGAGATCGTGGCCATTTTCCCGTTGTGTGGAAAATGAGGCAGCGGAAGGGGACCCGCTCCCAGCCAGGTTAGCAAGCATCGCTGCCAGGGGCTCTCCTGCCCTCTGCCTCCTGCTGCCTCTTTAAAGGAGGATTTTTTATTTTTTTTTACTTTTATTCACCTAAAACATCTAGAGGCACAGCAGGTTGGTTCTGTCTGGATGTGCTTCGCTAAGCAGATGCCTTTTAACCCAACGCATCTGTAATCTTTGGCAACCAAACAAGTTCCTCGCCCGTCAGTGTAACTGGATCATTAATGGGAACAGGTGCCTTGTACCTGGACACTTCAGGGATGTTTCAGGGCACATAAAGTTCCTTGTACCTGGGAATACTTGGTGCATTTGGCAGAGAAACAAACATGTCCTACCTTGCAATGACAGGGAAGCGTGGCAGCAAATAATGTTCTGCTGACTGGAGACGGTATCGGAGGAAAACAGGGTAAAAGTGCAGTGGATTTGGCTCCTGGATTTCCTTAGGCATTCGCAGGGCTGCAGAGCAGGACTCCACAGCGTTGGCATGGTGGCACCAGTGCTTAGCTGTGGTCAACAAGGTGAAGAGGGGGTCTCTGGAGGGATACTCCTGGCTGCCTGTGCCCATGGCTGCCCAGTGGCCGTGCTGAGCTCCAGCACCTCGAGCTCCTTTGGGTGCCCGTGATGGGTATGTGCTTAGGGTGCAGCCAGCGAGCTCACACACATGGGTGTCCTCCCTGTGGAAATCTGGGTGCCTGGGTGAGGGAAAGTAGGGGGCACCCAGGCTGTGTCCTGGGGGAGTCAGGGTGTGATGGGAAAAGGGACCACCAGCACGGTGCAAGCAGATGCAATGACACAAAGGCACATGGATTTGTTGGCAGTGGTGTCTCACCACATCTGGTCCAAAAAAGCCTTTAAAAGGGTCAGAGATGATGAGCAATTTTTGGTTAGACTCACCTCAGCCATGCAGACTGCCAGAGCCTGCTCAATGTGAAAATGCCAAGGCATCTGGGTGGAGAAGTGTGTGTGAGAGCTCTGCTTCTCCCTGGCTGTGGCATTTGAGTATGCCAGGGCATAGGCTCCCTTGGAAGGGCCAGTGTTTTATTTATCCAAGTCTGCAAATACTAGTCCAAATGTTTTCATGGCAAAAACAGTGCTGGGATCCCCAGAGTGGGGCTGTCCAAATCACCGCTCAGAAAATTACATCTCCTGTTGGTTAACAAGGAAAACATTTCCATCACCCAGCCTCAGCTCACCTAAAATTCTGGTTTGGTCTGACAAAACTTTCTGTTTCTTTGCTTTTCCTTTTGAACAAAATGTTTTGCCCTCTTTGGTATAGGAATTTCAAAATGAAAACCCACTTATTTCACTTCACTGAGAGCAAGAAAAGATGTTTCATCACATCTGAATTCTTCTCCCGTTTGATTTTCTGAACTGACTTATTTATTGAACACAGCTCAAGTTGGCAAATGTTTTCTGTCAGCTACTGGCCGTTTTCATCTGCAAATAAATTCATCACGTGAACTAATTTGCCAGGTTTTCTGGAAATCCTGACTTGCTTGTTGCTTCTGCCGTGACAGTTAATAGCAGCCATGTGAGTGTGCCCTGACTTTCAGTGAAAAGGTAATAAGTTTTTAATATCACCACAGCTTAAGGTGAAACCAATACATGTCATTTTTCTTGGAACAGGGCTAGAAAGGAAAAGGAAAATATGAATCCCGCCAGGGACTTCGTGATTTCACTCTGTGCCAGAGAGGACCTGAATTCCTCAGAGTATCACTCACCAGGCAACCCTCATCGTTAATACCCGGTGGCAAATGAGAAGTCCTGGGAGTGCGGGATTATTCTTATAAATTAAGGTTTTGTGGAAGAGGTTGGCATACCCAGAGCATTGGCTCGCTCAGTCGTGCAGGTTCACTGTGGTGCTGAGGGAGTGAGGGAGTGGGGCTGGCCAAACAGAAGAACCTTTAAACAAGTCATCAAAATATATATATATATAGAGAGAGAGAGTCAATTTAGTTGGTAAACAAGAAATAAACATTTTGGTGTGGCCAGAGGCTCAGTGATGTCCCTATCAGATGTGTCTTAGACTGGAAATGCCTGATGGGGACATGGTCTTCCTCCTCATGTAAATCAGTGGCTATGTGATGCTTGGCTTTATCTTCAGATGATAAACATGACCCCGCTTGCGTTCCCCCAAGTGAAGGGTTGTCTCCCCTCTCACCCAGGAAATCCTCATGATGTCAGTGAATGTCTCTGGGTTAGCAGAGAGAAGAAACTATCCCAAAGCCATTTCCTACATTTTGGAAGGTGGTGGGATACAGGCTGCAAATATCAGACTGGCATAAAACAATGGATTTTGGATAACTTGTAAGACGATAAGAAATGCCTTGCTGGGCAGACCAGTGACCCCTGAGGGGTGGCAGCAGGACATCCCATTCAGGGACAGCAGGAGAGCCTGGTTCTGATCAGAAGACCATTCCCTTCACATCCACACCTTCAGTCATGGAAGGTGTCCTTCATAGCTGTTAGCTCTGCTCAGGTATCTCAGCTATCCCAGAGCTTCTCCAGTGGTACTTGGTGTCTCTCCTGAGGCAATTCAGCTGAGCACTCTGACATCGGTGTGCTCGTGGATGCCAGGGCCAGTTGAGTAGCCCACACAGTATCTACTACCATTAGAGATAGCTTAGGGCCATCCTGCTCCTCTAGCACGTAAGTGCTCTGTGTCATATTTGCCATCCCTGTGTAGATACCCAAGCACCCGAAACGGCCCCAGACACCCTGGTTAAGCAGAGGTGTTGGTCTTTAATGGGAACTCAAACACTGACCTGTGGACATGTACATTTACGATCCTTTGGAGACAAATCTCACCCACTGGAAGACATGCAAAAGGATGCTGTGAGATCCGCGAACTGCATTTGTATTTTGAGATCTCGCAGTGTTTTCCTGACACCCCCAACCAGGCTAACCTCAAGACTGGAAGCCACCCTCTGCAATCCCAGCCTGCCTGAGCCATGTTGTCTGCCACTGACTTCCATGACTCTGATTTCAGACATCTCCGGTAACTGGACCTGGGCTTTATACCTTGCTCTCTTCCTTCTTCACCTCCCTTATTTCTCCTTACAGCCCACACCCACAGAAAGAAGACATTCAGCTCAGCAGTGGGGCTGGATCACAGGCTGTTGCAATTCAGGTTGCTAAGACACTACCTCAGAAAATTTGCAGGAAGAAATGAAAGTGAGATCTGTTGATCTGTCTCTACCAGGACCTTTTCCATAGATAGATGAACAGGAAACCATACGGTCACAAGACAGCTGAGTGCTTTCTGCAAGCATGGGGCATCTTGCTCTACTGAACACTGCCTTGCTCTGCAACTTCTTCAAAATACTTTGTGCTGCAGGAGCGGTTCTTACTCCTCCCTTCCAAGGGCTCAGTTGCCAAACACTTTAGCTGCTCACAGGGTGAGCTGAGGTGAAGAATGCTTGAGCTGAGCTGACCCTGGCATAAGTGATTTGACCGACCCAAAGAAGTATAACTCAACCCAGCGGTGGGAAGAAAAAAGTGCTGGGAGAGGGGCCAGGAGCTTTGCAACAGGCTTATCATACAGGCTGTGCTGAAAACGGGTTTTCTTCTTGTGCTGTTGTGTGTAACGCCTGCCCTTGGAACCTGAAAACCAGAATGTTTAATAATGTTATTTTTTCTGCTGCAAAGAGGACAGGCGGTGCCGTTTCTCTTCCAGGTCTTTTTGCTGGACTCAGATGCACGCCGAAAAGCTGCTAAGTAGCTTGTAAAATTCACAGGCTATGTTACCCTTTGTGGTGTAGGTGTAGAAGTCTGAAATCAGTGCATTGACACTGGGCTTAGGGTGATGTTAATGGGAACAGTAGTTTTAAGTGACTTAGGCCAAAATCTTTTAAAGGAATGTTTGTGTTATGCATGCCCAGGATGTGATACCTGCCTTATGCAAGCATCAGAGTTTTAGAGCAGTAAAATAATGTGAGATTAATCCTATAAGTAATATTTTTTAATAGGATCCTTTGGGACCACAGTATGAGTCTTTATGATCTCATTATGACTGTTGCCCCCTTTCCAGTATCATTTCGGTATCTTTGACTTCTGCCAACATTTTGTGCTTATAAAAACCTTTACATTATTGGATCATTCCACAGATATTAAGAGTGTGTGGCCTCACGCCATGTCTCAACCTTTACATCAGATATACTTCACTGCCTTCAAAGCAAAATCAGGCACCCTGCTAATTTCATAATGACTCTGAGATAGCTGAGTGCTGTAGGGCCCTTTCTGCTGTCAGGGCTAATTAGGAAGGGATTGGACTATGTCAGGTCTGAAACTGCAGTGAAAAGCCTGAGGTATCCAAACCTGAGCTATGTTGCAATATTCAATGTAATCATCTAAATTTAACTACTGCTGAGACTGTTGCACAGACAGAAGAGGCAGCCTGAAACCTAAAAATGCTAAAATCCAGGAATCTCAAGTGAATCTGATATGGTGCTGGTGTATCAAAGTCTAGTTCTTTGGAAAGAAAGAAGAAAAAAAAAAAGAAAAAACCCACGCTACTTCAAATCCTGCTTGGCATCTTCAAAATGCCTCTTCAGCAGCCTTCCCACATTTGGGTGTGGGTATGACCTTCAAAGTTTGCTCTGCCACCAGAGTAGCTGTCTGCGCTTCTCAGCATGGAGGAAATCTTGGTCTAGATGTGAACTTCTGGTCTTTGCCCTGGTAGTCAGCTGCACATACGGTGCTCGGGGTTTTTTTCAGCGTTCAGTTTGAAACTGTGTGGTGTGAGGAGGAGGGCTAGAGCTGAGGCAAATCAAAACAGGTACCAAAATATTCATGTAAGCTCATGGGAAAAGAACCCATCAAGTTACTCATGCTCTTGATTACTACTTCTTCTGAGGACAGAACAAAAACACAGCAGAGTGCTTAAAATATCTCACTTGCTTTATGCCATGTTCCTTCTTTCCAGTGAAGTGCATTAAAGGGAAATGTGGCAAAAAACCCACCTCTATCCCAGTATAGTTCAAGGGAAGGGCTTCACCTGTGCATTGAAATTCTCTCTTCTGTGATAATGAAGACAAATTTCATGTAGGTTGAAGTCTTTGTGCATAGTCACAAGTTCACCATAGGAATTTCAAGCCCCTCCATGTATCCAGTCTTTGCACACCAGGAGTTCCTCTTTACAGTTCATTAAGTCTCCAAGGACATTTTAACTGGGGAAGGATTTCATCTAGCTAAGAAATGGGCATCTCCAGGAGCACTGTGTAGCTCCGCATGAGACAGAGTGAAGTGTATGACCTCCCTGTACCTTAGGATATATTGTCATGCAATTAAGTTATTGCTCTATGTGTCATCCTGGCTACCCGCAGGGTTCTTCTATGCCCCACCACCACTATCTGACCCCTTTAGTAGCCATCCAGCGGGTGTGGGTGAGGCAAAATGGAGAATCAGCGGTAGGAGAGCAGGCACCGACTTCTTAGCCCTGGAAGACCAGCAGGTTTTGTGTGGCAGTCCTTTTTCTGCTAAAGAAAAAGCTGAAAACCTCTCAACTGGCCCCAGATATAAGACTTTACATTGTTCGGTTCAGTGAGCCACTGGTTTGGTAGTATGACCTTTACTGTAGGAAAGCTGTGTAGGAGGCGTTATGCCATGGTCTGCTGGGTGTGAAGGGGTCCATCCTCACCTGCGCGTCGGCGGATGGGAGTGTGCCGTGCCAGCGTTTGGGCTGATACATGGCTCGTGCGCATGGACCCATAGGGAGGTTTGTCTCCCTTGCTGCAGCCACACATCGGTCCACTGGATTGTCAGAACTAGTGTGTCTGTCCAGCCCTGTCTCTGACAGGGGCCAAATCTTCCTAGGAATGAGCGCAAGAACAGAACATGGCATTTTTCAATATCCAGCCATCTTCAGCTGAAAGACTTTCTTCACCTAATGTAGCTTTTAACGTGTTTAATAACCCTCCATGGATTTCTCTTCTCTGAACTTGTCCATCCTCCCCCTACAGACTCATGGGATCCTGTGTTAGGAGTTTCACAGCCTAATTCTGTGTAAGGATGTTCACGTCTGTGAAGAAACATCTCCTTTCCTTTGCTTTGACTCTGCCTTCCGCTACCTTGATTTGATGACCTCTGGCTCTCAATTTGAATTATGCACTGAATGATCGATTCTTGTATACCTTCCCCATGCACCCCGTGAATCCTTCCTGGGCAGTGCGACAGTTGTGCTTGAGCTATCCCAGGGGGCTCCAATGTGTGCCAACAACACAATCATGGTCCCTTCCTGGGCAAGGCTAGACAGTTCTGTGAGGGTTTAGGGGTCATCCATAGATTCAGAGAGAACCAGGGCTGGAAGAGTCCCTGAGACATTCTGTAATGCATGCAGTTGTGGACAGACTGGCAAGAATGCTTTCCTCTTGTATGCAGACAGGTGTGAGAAGGCGTTAATTCTTTCTGTAAACAGGTTTATTATGATAACAAGATGTCCAAAAGCCCCTTCCAAGCATACACAGTGACTGATACAAATTCCCCTTTGTGTGACTGTGGGTTGGTTTTCAAAAACATCTTCCTCATGCACGTAAAGAGACCATATCCCCAGGAGATGTGTGTTCTTGGACTAGTGTTTGCATTTTTGGAACATTTTTCTGTTCCCACAAATCCCTCAGAGAGCACAGATGTGATCTGTTGGGATCCACACAGCCTAGAGTGTTAGAGGCACCAGTCCTATGAAGGAAAAAATAAACGGCCCCTCTCTGAGGTTTCATTCATCCTGCTCCAAACGCCTGTGAATGTGCAAGTAGATTTGAGGGAAAGGATGTTGTTTTCCTCTGAGTACGCCCAGAGAGGCTGTTGATAAACATTGGCCGCTACTCCCCAGGTCTGAGCCAGCAAACAGTTTGTACCTATGGTCATGATACATCAGACATCTGGGATTTGAAGGTAAAGGCTTAAAGGACAGCACAGCATCGTTTCTCAGGTGTTTGAAAAGCCAGGGTGACTTCCAAACTGTGATCACACTGATGAAAAAGGGTAAGAATCCCAGGTCAATGCAACTCGTAAATGCCAGGGAGATTTTAGGGTTCAGTTTCTTGTTGCTTTGGGTTTGCATCACATCATGTATTTTAATGCAAGGAGCAGACAGAAACAAACATGATGTGCTTAATGAGCTCATAGGTGTACAGAGTTACCTAACCCTGGAAGACTACACGTATGTTCACACAAAATCTATAGAGGTGCTGGAGCAGTTTAAGATGCTCCTACCCTGTTAGGTATTGGTGACATCTCCTCCCCTGGAGGTCACCACATCCATGGATGAACTGGTGGAAGTGGCTGTGTCATCACTCCTCAAGCATTTTGATGCAAAGTCACCTGTGCTGGCTTTTGAAGAGGCATTAAGGCATGTGGACAGACTTTGCCTTGAGGCAGTTAATGAGCCTCCACAAGATCCTTCCAGTGAACTCAGTGGGTTTGGTTTTATCTTGATGTAAAAAAGCTTCAGTGCCCAGGACAGCACGGTGTTGGGTCAGGCACACACAGCCTATTTGATCTGGCCTGCTCAAATCATCTCAACGTCAGTGGGAAAAAGGTCCTGTAAGACAAGAAGAAGCATGTCCCAGAACAAAGGAGTAGGAACCTTCCACCCTGGTTTGGCTATCCTGGGTAGGAAACTATTTGCCCTAATGTTAGATCTTTTACGTTGGGCTTCTAACCTCAGCCAGCCATTTGTTGTCAATGAAGATGTTTCTGGAGGCAGGTACATCTCAATATTTATTCAAATCTACCAAACTTACATTCAGGACACCTAATCTGAGTAACTTTTAGTGCATAACCCAGGAAGTCCCTGAAGAATGAATGATCGTGGGAACTTTGTCTGACACTGTTCCCATCTATGACCTTTTCTTGACTGTAGGTGATGTGCAACTGCTGTCACTGCTGTATATTTGCAGTTTATGCAGAGTCTTTGTCATTAATGAAAGAAGTCTAGACATAAGACAGTGCCACTTCATGTCTAGTGTGTGTTAAAATATGGATATTTCTAAGCCATAAAGTTAAATACTAACACAAAAAGGCACAGCTAAGAAAATGTGTTTATTATTATATTGATCTAGATATTGCTTTTAGGACAATATCTCATAATCTTGATCATAAATTATTTGATTTCTTTGATTTCTTACTTTGTCATACTGAATGGCCAGACACTAAATGGAAGAGAATAAGGCAGTTACTACTGCTCCATAATAAAATCTCTAAATTCGGTGTAAAGCAGGAGGACATAATATACTTCTTCACTGGTGTGTATACAGCCTGGAAGAAAAAATAATGATTCTAAACCTAAAAATCTATTCAGAAGAATACTAGAGCAAACATACTTATGACTGGGACAAAAGTCTTTACTAGCAATACCCAGGATATGTAAAATAAGTGAGAGCCATGTCTTACCTTACAGGGACATGACATAGCATATGGAAGAAGGAGTCTCTAAGGTGTTTCTGGTTGCAAAGTAGGTTTATCGCTTCTAGCGTCTTCCATAGAGGATGCAGCTGTGTAGTCTTGCTGGGTTGAATGTGTAATCCAACAAACTTTTCTCTCCACAAGTCAGGTATTAGAGCTCAGATCGTGCCACATAACTGATCTCTCATTCAAGTATTGAACCATCTTCAGAAACGTGATGTTCATGGACCTAGCAGACCAAGCTTTGTGCATTGCCATTAGCACTTGAGTTCAAGCCTTTAGCCTCTTTGGGAATTCACTGAAATGCATGAACATGTCTCAGTCTCTTTGAACTGGCACAAAATAAATAAATAATTGAATAGCTGGCAGTAAGGCACAGCCTGCAGGGATGAAAAATGGGCAATGGGACTTCTTAAAGAGTCACAGTGGTGAAAAGCAAACTCAAGTCCCTTTTGCTTTACAGCAGCTAATCCATGTTAACTTATTTTAAGGAAGCTTAAACCACTGAGCTAACATCTCACCGATAAACATGTTTACTGGTTAAGGTGTGTGCTGAAGTGCCCTGGTGCTGCTCTCGCTGTGCCATGCAGCTGGTACCCATGGCAGGGGGGCAGTTCAGCCTGGCAGAGCTGCAGGTTGCCAGCCTTTAGGTAGAGCCCAGATGCAGAGTTATTTCAAGGAGGCGTATTTGGGGTGACGTAGGAGCATGTCAACTACAAAGAGCCATGTTCTCAGAGGTGACGTGGGTGTTATCCACTGCATGTGCCCAGAAAGACACACCAGGAGCCTGCCTTAAGGACATTAAGCTTTGGAGATGATACAGGTAGAGACATCAGAACTCTTCCTGCCCTGTTCCTGTTCAGGTGAGAGCCAGCTCTAGTCCAGGTTTGTCTTCCTTTCTGGAAGTGGAGAATGTGGGGAGTGGTGGGCTGCAGATCACAGCCGCATAACTGGAACACCAGACCTGGGCTTCCCATTCAGGCCACACACCAGCCTGGAGCCAGTAAGGATGATACAATCGCTTTATCTGTATCATGATAATACCTGACAGTCTCCACTCCAGTAACAGGATGTCAGTCTTTCTGGCACCAAGATCAATCGATCTGGCATACTTAATCAAAAAGCTGATACACTAAAGCTATATCTAATTTACAGCTTGACCACATCTTTCATTTGAGGATGATACCCGAGTCCTTGCCTGATACTGAAAGCTTTTTCTCTAACAACTATGTATATTTTTTTCTCTCTCTCCGTTCCATTCTCCTTGTTTACCTTACTATCTAGCTATCTAGTGTGTCTATATATTATCCTTTCCTATATTTAATGCTCAGGAGAGAAAAGAATAAAAGAAGATAATTCAAAATGGACAGATTTTTTTCACACTGTTTCCATCCCTATTATATAGTGAGACTATATCCTGCGAGATAACACAATTCACAGATTTATTTTTTTTTAATCCTCCTGGTTTTGAAAACAAAATTATGAGGTGTTACAAGCCAATTCTAGCTTATTCCAAAGGACCAAACAAACACTGAAGTCTTTTTGAAGTAGAGAGAAATCCTTTTATGACCATAGCGCTTTGTGGGCTCATGAACAGAAGAAACAGGCTCAAAATACATCTAGAACACATCATATGTAAAACATACCTGAGTCCCCTGTGCGTGAGCTACTGAATCAGAAAATCTCTGCTTTGCACCACAGGAGATGGTAGAGCACGTAATACTGACAGACCATCACTCGCAAGAAAGTACAGGAACCTCCTGTAAGGACAGTTGTAAATTTGGTAGTTACAGTCAGTGAGGTAGCTCCAGCACAAATAAAATCTGAATATTGCTTTGTCAGCCTAACTTTCTGTTTGCACAGAGTCCTGTTTTGATCAGTGCTGCTGCTGTCAGTGGAGCGAATCATGATATAAGCCAAAGTGAGTGAAATCAGGAGTAAAAAGCAAGGCAAAACCGAACACTTGACTCAGTTCAGGACTATCTGCCTTATTTCTGAACCTGTCCAGCCCACAAGGAGACTGCTGTAACATCGTTCGGTCAGTGATGTATCTAGGCACACAGTTAACTCTCATGTTTTTGTATCTTGGTTGCATTCTGGGAATGCAAGTTGGATTTTCAGTTGGAAAGGCAGAAGTAATAAAACCTGTGAGAATTCATGGAAAGCCCAAGAGCTGATTTCAAAATCTCTACATCTTCTCATCCCTTCGTAACATTCTTTATTCCTCTATTTCCCAACCTTCTCAAGAGTACTATCATTGACTGTGCCAGTTTTGTCCAACATCCTTATATCTTACACATAGACATGAAAGTTCTCAGGTCCAGCCTGATGAGTGCTACAGACCTAAACGTGTCTCATGTGTGCATGCGATAATGGGCTTGTTCTTGACTCAGAATACATTTAGTCCTGTGCATTCTGAAAGCTCTGCAGAACTTATCTCCAATGAAGTAAAGCAGCAGAACACAACTTGCCCAAAGTTACAGAAGCAGACAATCTGCCTTTATAGTTTTTGGTTTTATTTTTCTTCCATGAGACATTTGCCAAAATCATCATAGGTGGCTTTCTTAGAAGGGGGAGCCAGGTGGTATCAAGCATGTTTTTTGTCCTCATCTCAACTGGTTGAGATTCTGAACACATAAATATGTAAATGAATCCCAAGCCTGTATCATGCAGCCGAGAGCTGGCTAGTCCCATGCTAGCTCAAACATCATTTGCTGGGTTTGATGCATTTCTACTCTCTTCCCTCCACCCTCCTCAACCGCAGAAAAACATCACTAAATAAATATTGACACATACAGAGAGATGTTTAGGGAATATAGAACTGGGAATATAGAATTTGAATGAGAGGGATGTTTTCTTGCTCTGAAACCTTACTCTTTACCAGGCCCAAACCTTGGTGACCTTGAGGTATAGCTCTGAATCCCACTCCTTCACCGCAGCTGCTGACAAAGCAGCTGTGAAGGTGCAGCCCAGGCCCAGAAAGCCTTCACGTGCAGCTGATGGCCATGCTGGCATTATCAGAGCATCCACCTGTTTCATCTTTTAATGGCCTCTACTTCATTTAATAAGCTGTAGTCCAGAGGGCATGTATCGTTAAAAAGCATTTATCTGGAGAAAAGTCTTGTTTCCAAGCACTGTGTTCTGCAGTCTGTGATCGGGCATTCCAAGAGAGGGCATTTTGCTAGGTGTGTTGCAGATGTAGGATGAGCGGTAGCTCTAATCTCCAGGCGTGTCTGGCTCAGAGGCAGTGAATGTTTAATAGTTACGGAAGGAAACGGGGAGAGAACACATCCTCTCGGTGCTGAGGTGCAGACAGGCAGCCCTTGAAACTCAGCTCATCTCTTCCTAAATCACACATTGCCATAGGTGGGATTTCCAGGTATCTGTTCCTCTCCATTGGTGATGAAGAGAGACAACAGTAATCAGCTCAGACTTTTGTATTTCTCACAGCCATCTCAAGATTTCAATCCAGATTAAGACACCTAAATGTAGGTGTCTGCACATAACCTAGGAATCTAAGGTCTTTTCATAGCTGGTGAAGATCCAAGACTTTGTTCAGTAGCTGACATGGTTATTTACTGCCAATTCAGATGGCTTAGAACATCTACACAAGACTGAAAGGTATGGTTCAGGACCTATGGGAGACACAGCCATTCTGGAGCAGCAGCTGGAACACAAATGTGATCTCCTTGGGAATGACATGGTGGCTGTGCTGCTGGAGAGCTATACGTGAGCAACTCCATCACCTCCAGCATAGATACAGCCCTTGGAGCCTGGAGGACCAAATGAGGGTGGTTTGATTCATGAACGCAAATGCTGCAGAGACTGTGTGTGTTCATGGCTGTCTCCAAGGACCTCAGACTGGCACTGTTCTTGGGACCATTGGCACCATCAATGGATGTGTCTATGCTGCTTCTGGAGGGTGGGTTTCCACATGGCCAGCTGGCCTTCACATCGCTAGAGTGTCCTCTCTCATGACCGCAGGATCCTGTACTGATGCGTGCCTGGCACAGCAGCAGGACTAGGGCAGTGCCACAGAGGCATCTGTGGCCAGCAACGTGAGACATATGGGTACGACGCAGAGAAGATGGAGCACATGCTCTGCTTCCAGCTGCTTACAGCATGGGATAGCTTGGGCTGCCAAAAATACACTCACTCCAGCTATCTGAACATCAAGATCTTAGGCTTTCGGCTCTTCAGGATCCATTTCACAGCTTACACAGACATTTAACCCTGTTTTCTTTCTAGCAATGGGCAGGTTTGGGAGGGCAGAATTTGTAGGTGGGGACATTTTTGAATCCAGCCCACAAAGCCTTTGTTCAAGAGTAGGTTTTTGCACTCTCTAGTCAGTCATTGCAGCAATAAACACAGCACGAAGGCTTGGACACAGGCAGCATTGTGGAGTTGCTATTTGTGGAGCAGCTGCAGTTTGGGTTTCTGAGTAGACGAAAGCCTTTTTGTGCCCAGCCCTGCCCCTGTTGATGGTGCAGGGTCCCTAATCCGCAGAGTGATAGCTTCCTTGGGTATTTTTAATACTGGTTCATTTAAACAAACACATATCCACACAGAGGGATGTGAAGGTTTAAGTGATTAGAATCTACTGAATAGTCATGAAAGCTATATCCAGACACAGCCGCTCCTCAGAGTACAAATTGCATGAATATATATGAAGTGACTTATTTAAAAACACTAGCCTTTAAGGCTGCTTCTTTCAGTTCATTTCACACAGAAATAGAAGTGGAGTTTTAAGGTGAAAATCTATTCTCTTTTATGTTGCCATAAATCAAGACAGTTAATTCAAAAAAATGTCAAAGTCAGACCCTCCGGTGGTGACTCACCTGGATTCTGCTGTTAAGCATAAAAAGAAGCACAAGAACAAAAGCTGTTGTGGTTGGTTTTTTGTGATAAAAGAGTCAGGACCCTAGAATTTAAGAACCAGGTTGTTAAAACTACTCAATGAAAACAGCGTGCTCCACGTCTAGGAGGAGCTGGGCAACATTTTTAAATGAAAACATTTTTGTGTCCCTTAAAAAATTCTGTACCGATCTCCAAGCAAAGGAAAACATAAAATAGCTGGGAACTGATATAAAATCCTTTGTTTCAAGATGAATGGTATGCTTCATTCTGATAAAACCTGAGTGAGATGAGTCATTTTGGATGTGATCATAACCTGAAATGCATGACTTGTTTTCACCTTTCAGCTAACCGTTTTCCTCTTTTTTTAAATCGCTTATCATCTAACTTGAGGAAAAAATATCTTTCATAAACGAGAAGCCTAAATCCATCCTCCTTTGGGAATCGGCTTATTTACTGGCTCGGATGGTGCAAGTGATGATTTCTCGCAGAAGAGCCCCATTTTGCTGCAGTCCATGGGTGAAAGTGGCACCAAAGCCACATTTTCCTGCCAGGGGACCATTCACAGGGTGGGTGTGACACAGACCCATGCGGCAAATCTCCTTCCTGACCTGCTGTCACTGTGCAAAGATAGCTCTGTGTGACAGCATGGTGGGATGCACAAACATCTGCCTGGGATCCTGCTGAAACCACCAAACACATTTTCTAGTGCGAGCTTCAGCGGGGTATGGAATCTGGTCCCTGAGGGGGAAATGGGAGCATGGACCAAGCCTCCTTCTTGCCACAGTTATCCGGAAAATGTTTAATGGGTATTATTTTTTCCAACAGAGAAATTGCCATGGTTGCTGTAATAGGAATATGTATATGGACACACACACACATATTTATACATATTTAAGTTAACATTTTTAAAGAACACCTTGGCTGGGAGTAGAATAGGGTCTTGAGAAAGGGGACACAGCAAAGGGAAGAAACACACATAAATTCCCTGATGTCTGGACATATATCCAAGGATACGCAGGTGTCTGCTGTGAACACGTAGAGATTACCTGTTCCAGATGGGGAAAGCAGGGTGGGAGGAAAGTGGAACTGGGAGTTCCCAGGGAAAGCTTGCTTGGGGAAACACCTGTTAGGTGTGATTCAATGTTTTTGGCAGAATGGGTCTGTTTTAATCAGTGTTTTCACCTTCATTTCAGTATAAAAGTAAAATAACCCAAACCCTCCTGAACCGGATAGCTTGGACATTCTGAAATATTAAAGATGTCCAGCCTCACCTTGTGTTTGCATGATGGTTCTGAAAATGAAAATTACTTAAATAGTGTATTCTGAATCACAGGTTTGTTTGTATATATATATCTATATCTATCTATATATCAAGCTTTGCCTGACTTTGCTCACGTATTTCTCAGCATTTTGATTTTGATAAGTTTTGTGGATTTGTTTTTTCTGATTTTGCCCTGGTCCAGGATTAGAAGCGTTCCAATGCCTTGACAACTTCCAATACAAAGGAAAAGAAATAAACCAAAAAACAGTTCTTGCCTAATTCTAGTGATGGACTTCCCCTCTCTTTTAGTAGAAATGGAGCAGCAGTAATGCAGGAGTGTTCTGGGAGCCCCTTGGTCCAGCAGCATCTCTCTGCACCTTGGCCAGGAACAGTGAGGGGTGCTGGGGAACGGGCATTTCCCAGGCAAAAGCGATTACTGGGACAGGTTTACTGGGCTGTTCCCTTTGACAATTCTTTCTGGCCTTGAATTGGTGGCGAGAGCAGATCACTTTTTTGATAGTTTGACCTCCCTAGTCCCACCTGCTGCTCCTCACAGCATCCCCAGCCCACATCGGGCAGGGCATGGCTGGCCTTGTCTTCCCAGACGCCCTGTAAGAGGGCTGCTGCCCTGGCCATTGGCACCCGCAGTAACAGAGCCTGGGATGCTCTTGCACATAAATTTGAATTGGAACTAAAAAAAAAAAATAATAAATCCCTTCAGCACCTGCTGCCCAGATACCTTCACCAACTCATGGAAGTTTCATGCCTGGTAAATACCTCTGCAAAAAGACCTGAAATCGGGAACCAGAGGTGCAGAGGGAACTAGGACACTCCTCACCCATCCAGAGATCTGGGAAATCAATCGGGTTTTGAGGACCATCATGGCCTGGCCCGGCCCAGGGAAAAAGTCCCTAAGGTGCTTCTGCATAAGGGTGACCTCTTCTATAGGGGCAGAATCAGAATAAATCATAATCAGTAAGATTTTCTGAACTGCTTCCATCCTTGAAACATTTTTCTCCCCTTCCCCTGCTAGAGAAGAAACATCCAGTCATTGGTCTAGCAGGGAAGGGGGTGAAAAAAAAAAAGAAAAAAAAAAAATGAATGAAAAGCCTTGAAAACCAGTGCACAAATACGCCTTATAAGGGTGTCTGTAAGCGGATGGGGTAAGGGAGTTGGAATCACTTTTTGAGGATGAAGAATTCACCGGGGAGGCTGCTGTTAAGTTTCACAACAGTGCCCAGCACAATGCTGGGGTCTGTGCTGCCTAACCTGCGGGAGCGCCTACGGGGATAAAAAAAAAAAAGCTGTTTTTAAAAAGGCATGCGGTGGGATTTATGGCATTCCAGCATTTAGTCGGGTATGAAACAGATCTTGTTTTTTTACAGTTACAGTCAAAGAGGAGAGCTGTAGGCTGAGAGTGACAGATGCACCATGTTCATGAAGATTGTTGCGAGATACTTTCATTTCTAGAAAATAAAACACAAACCAGTTGTTGAACTTAAACAATTGAGTACCAAGAGCTGGTTTGTCGTTACAGGGGTGCACAAGTGCAGAAAGCATTCCCAAGGATGCTGCTTCAACCTGCTGGTTCTATGATACCATTTAAAATTCAGTCAGTTATGCTACAATAAACATGCACATTTAATAGGATTAAAAGCAACAGTGGAAATTAGTGTACTGAAGAGTAGGAAGAGGAGTAGGAGTATTCTGGGAGAAAAAGGATGTAAAATGCCAAGAAAAATTAAAGAAACATTACCCTTTGCATTACCCTGGCTCTTGGCTACAGCTTGTTGCAAATGCTTCACAACTGTTTTTGAAAGGAAAGTAGGTTTTCCCTTAAATATATATATTTTTTCCTAGAGATCCTGTGCTTTGCTGGGAAAAGCTTGGTTTTTTTCATCCAAACAAAAAGTACCTAGATTCTGCAGCTGAATTTATATGTTCCTTGAACTACCCACAGGCAAATCCCAAGATGTATGGCCTCCCATCTTGTAGGAAAGATAATTGTGAGGCATTGCAGGAATTTTAGTTCAAGATGCCTAGTAAAAAGAATGAAAGTACGAGGCATGCATTAGAGTAGTGTTGGCACTTTTTAAGCCCAATATTTAGAACTTGCATCCCTCTTGCTCTTCACCAAAAAAAAAAAAAAAAAAGGGGGGCTTATTTCTTTTTGCAAACAACATTTTTCCATGGGTTTTTTCCCCTGTTTTCTTCCAAGTATTCCATTAGGGACAAATAAATAAATAAACAAATCCTGATCAGTCGTCTAGGGAAATCCAGGCCAAGCTTCCAACAGCTCTGTGCCACAGCTGATAAAATTCTTGCTCATTTATTTATAATTTTGGCTTAGACAGAAATGTGCACACCCCTTCAAATCCCCACTTCATTTACATACAAAATCCCATTATATTTAGTCATACCTGAGACACTCAGCTGAATGCCTTCTGCTTTCATCTTGGGTTTTAATTCTCAGTGGCAGCCTGTGTTGGGAGCAGACCGACTCTGAACCGCTCTGCTTTCCTCCCCAGCGACTCCTGGAGATCTTGCCCATCCTTTCCGAGCACAGGCCGGGGGCAGGGATGCTCTGCAGACCTGTGCAGAGGGGTACCACGACAAGCCCCAGCAGCATGCCTGAAAGCTTTAGCGAACTAAACTGATTTTTGAGCATGAGCTAAAGAATAGAGAAAATTAGAGATAAAAGTAGAGAAAATGAGAAAGCAAGACCATGAGCTGATTTTTTTCAGTTGAATATTTGGTTTCCTCGATCTCAGAAGTGCATCTCTTCTCACTCACACATGGCAGCTTGCTCACCCACACAATGTCTGCTCTCCGGGGCCTGATGGAGGTACATGTAGCATGGACCGCATCTCAGCAGCTCCTTGGGGCAGGGGATGTATTTAGAGTTAGGGGACATCTGCAGCCCAAGTACTCTGATTTCCATCTACACTGCAAAGCTCTTTTTTTTTTCCCCCCCATCACCCTACAAGCACCCAGAGTCTCTCCATGGGAATAAATGTGCAAAGCCAGAAACAGCACCTACTGCTCAGTGCTTCTCCATCACCAGTTGCTGGACGTTTTGAATCGAGCACTGGTACGTGATGCAGCTTGGTGCAGGGAGTTTCTTTGCAGCACTTACCATTGCATGCTGCTGGCCCACAACCAGGTGCACCATTCCTGCTGCTGCAGCTAATTCCTAAATCCCCCTGTGGTTTCAGGCTAGTGCCATCAGCTCAGAAATATTTACTGTGTGGGGCAATGCACAGATCGAAGGAGTATTTTGGCTCATGCTGCCATGTTCAGTGTCCAGCACATTTGTTGTGAGCGGCACCGTGTCCACTTGTGCTGCAGATCCAAGTTCTGAGCTGAAAATTGGCACCGGCACACAGGAATGGCAGCGATCCTCACTGTTTGCTTCTTGGAGATGTGAAAATGAGTAAAAGAGCAGGAGAGATGATGGCACATTGAGAGATGACAGAGAACAGAAGGTGAGGAAGGAGCTGTCGTGCCGCTGGCTGGCTCATTACCCTCGCAGCTAAAGAAATCTTTGAGTTAAAGCCCCGCACCTCTCTTCCATGGCCTGGATTTTGGGAAGCAGACTCTGCCCCAAAGAAGTGGTGCAAATGGGATGTAACTCCACCAAAAACAGCAGGATGGCCTCATGTGTGCAGCAGCGTAAGGCTGGGCTGAATCTATATGGTTATAACACAAACGCAGCCACAGTTTGGTCCCAGATGCTTTCTATCATAGGTGTACAAACCCTGTATCGAGTCTTTCTAAACCTCCCAATGCCCTGATGTAACTGGTTATGGAAATGAAGTGTGTCTGGCACAGCTGGAGCTGGAGCCCTAAATTATCATCTGGCGCCTCGCAGCAAAAATCCAGTGCCTTGAAAGCAGCCAGGTTTCTGCTACGCTGTAAGCACAGCAAAGAGCCTGTGCTTCGCCTGCCTCCTCCATCTCCCACCTCTCAGTCTCACTATAAAGAAACTCCCTAAAGCCCAGCATAGATCATGCAATCACGGCACTGTCTGGAGAAAGGTATTTGTTTAGATTAAGTTTTTTAAAAATAATGGTGACAAAGGAATATGCATTAAACAAGGAAAGTCTTAATTGACCTAACCAAGCCATTTGCTAAATTTCTTAGCCGATGTAGCAGTATATATAGAATAGAAATAAGTATATTATGTTTACTGTAACATAAGAAAATTAATATAGTGGACTAATGGAAGCAATTAATCTTGTATTATACTAGCTAGTAAGTTTGGAGTATGCAGAAAGAAGATAATACACTATTTCAACATCAAGTGTCCTTATGAGACATTAGCGAAGCGAAGCTGTGATGAATCAAGCATTTTGTTACATATTTGTGAATTCTGAAAGTGATGCATTTGCTGGTCTTAATGCTGCTGTCAAGGTCAAAGCGGTATGAATGTAATCTTTACCAGTAGAATGAGGTCTCGCTAAGTGTATCATATGGGATGCAAGACTGCGTAGGTAATAAATTAGTATGTAAATTGGGGTAGTTTTAGGAGATAAAAGGGCATATTCGAGGGGTGTACTCCGAGAACTGTTCTCCCAAGATAAGGTCACCGACAACCACCATGGTCCTCTTGCTGTCAAATCAGCCTGCAACAGACAGAAGTTACCAAAGATTTTGCTCGGTAAGAATACTTATGTGCTCCCTAGTACAGCAGGTACTGAACTTACGTCCTGTCTGCCCTTTCTTTATTGCCTTTATTCTAAAAGATACAATCATTTTCATGCGACTATTCAGAAAAAGCGGTATTTAACTGGCCTGTGTTTTCTACAGCAGAATAGGTTACACTCCAGAACTGAACCATGCACTCGTATTTAGGGATTTTCATGAAGTCCCATTTCTTTAGTCAAAAAAATGCTTTAACAATAAAAAGCCCCACCCTTCGTCCTAAACAAAGAACGTCGCTTATTGCATCTCCTCTGCTCGCCTGCACAACGCGCTGTCTGCAAGTGGAAGTCCAAACTAGCTGCAGTGATGAGATTTCCAGCTTTGCACCATCAAAAGGCACAAATCTCATTTGCAGGCTGTCAGTTACAAAGCCTGAATCTTTTCAAGGCTACACAACAGTGCTAACAAGGGGAGGTGGGCAAACTAGAAAAGGCAGCATTTCCTTGTGAAAAAGGAATCCCAAATACCTGCTCAGATATAGAGCAACTTGAGCCAATATTCCCATGGTAGGGAACCTATTTAGGACCGCTCCCTAACGCATTTAATCCTGCCTTTGATCATTTCTGTGTCTAGCTACAGTTAGAGCATAGCACTAATAAAAAGGCAAGACAAAGTTGAAAATGAAGGAGTGAGGAAAGCTGGGGGGGCTGTTTAATAAGAATTGGACCTTTTCCATCCGATGTGAGGTCTCACCTATGGCACTTACCCCATCACTGGTAAAAAATGAGCTCCAAACTGCTGGGTGTCCTCCTGCAAACATCCCCATCACTTCTGTGTCTTTCCCCAGAGCTTAGGTAATCGTTAGGATTAACTGCATGATCTTTTAAAGACCTAGTTAGGACAGGTGAAGCCCATTCTCTGCAGATATTATTAATTCCACCTCTAATGAAGCTGTTTCTGATCTTCTAGAACTCCAAAACTTCTTCACACGGTAATCATGTATGCTTTAACTTTTTATTTTTCTACTAAGTAAGGAAAGGGAAACAACAGCAATTCTGCAAAATATCAAGGATTTTGTATGGTAAAATTATTCCTTACTGCTTTATTTTGGGATTTTTTTATTATTTTTTTTTCAGGATTCTACCTGCAATCAGGAAGCCTGACTGGAAACAAATACTGTTTCACTTTTCTTTATGTGGTCAAATGAGCTATATTTATTTTTCAACTTTATAACAGGCTAATTTAGTTTTGGAGAAAGTTCAGCTTGTTGCTTTATGTTATTCTAAAAAAGAGTGTTAGTCTTTTATTTCTTCATTTTAGAATCTAACACTGTGTAGCCAGTATCATTGTTACCTTGGAGTAGGTTTCTCTGTTATTCCCCACAGCTGCAAAAGAACATTATAGATATGAAATTGTTCTGGGCAGGAGCTGGGAAAGAAAAGCTGGCCAGGAATATAAATGACTTTTCCTTTCATACATATTGAGTTTACAATTATTATGGCATAAAACTCGAGTAAACCAACTCTTAGTAGAGGATTTACACCATTGGCTTAAGCGAGGTTGCTTTGTGTTGGCAGTCCTGGATTCAATGGACATAGAGTAACACCAGTAAAAGCACTGTAAGGTTGCCAACATAAAATAAGCAGAATGTGACCCCTCCGAAGCACCTTTTAGAGAAGTTGGAGCCCTAAGTCACGGCTGTGTGCAGCGAGCCAGGTAAACCCGAGGCCAGCAAGGAGAGCGAAGGCGGGGGTGTCATCCTCGCTAGGAGCTGTTGCTCATGGCCCTGTGATGGTGGGAAACCACTGCCCTGGGGGAGGCCAAAGCTTCTCTCTGAACACATATAATGTGGTTTTCTAATCCCCCCTCTGAGGTGTCAGTGAGGCTTTCCAGGAGCGTCCTCTTTCCAGGTTTTGGAGAGCAGCTTCTAGATGGGTGGCCCCTTGAGTGCGAAGAGGTCGAGGACTCCCCGTGCTCACACACCGACTCTTTGACTTGGCAAAGGTGGAGCTCGCAGAGCAGATGCTCCCTGGACTCATACGGGTGTCAATAAGGCTTGTCTCCAAGGAGAGCTGCACGTTACCCCTACCCGCCTTGCCAGAGCTGGTGGAGTTGCTGCTGATCCACGTTGGGAAGATTTGGCTCCATGTCCACAACCACAGGACCACACAGTCCACTCCCTTCCCCTCTCCGTAATTCCTACACAGTAACAGTAACACACTTGTAAGGACGATATATGCTTTCAGCAGATGTTCCCCAAGCCGGTGTGATGAACATGCACCCAGGGTACTGCACTACACAACCAGTGCCAGCAGAGAAATGGTCTGGTGGGCTCAGATCTCAATGGGTTGATCCGTGCAGACAAGAAAAGCCCTTGCCCAGGAATCCTGAGGCATTATCCCAGAACAGAGGCAGACACAGAGATGGCAGCAGGAGAATCATTTTAGGGAGTTTTCTTTGATCTGAAGTCCAACAGTCCAAACCATGGGGGAAAAAAAGATCCCATTTATACATGACACAGCTGGTTTAGAGGAAAAAACCTTTTTCCCCAACAATAAATTTTATCCAAAATTTAAATGGAGGTTTGCCAAACTTTTCTTTGCACATCATTCGGTGTATCCAGCAGGGAAGGGAACAGGCGTAAAGGCTGGATTGTGATGCCAAGTGTTGGTTAAATCCAGACCCCTCCTCAGGTCCAAAGGGGACCTGAAAGAGGACGTATTGCCAGAGCACAATTCTTCTGAGACTCCTGGGCTGAATTTCAAAGACATAAAAGAAAACTTGGAAATAGATGTAACATTTTGGACAGCTGCCAGGATCAAAAGTATCTCCCAGCTGATAGGGTTCCTCTATAGCTGCTATCAAAAATACGTAGCTGCTACCCACAGAGTGCTTTTAAAATCTGTAGGAACAGCAAATGAATATGTAAAGGACGTATCTTTTTGGTTGTCGTAGAAATTTCCCATTGAGACCTATCACAAGGCCATCTAAACTGTATCCATATAAAACAGATGAAGTCGTCAGTGAATTTAACAGAATCTCTGCTCTTTTTTCCTACTGGGCTATATAAAACTCTGCTTAGATCATTTTTCTTGGAGTGTAGAGAAGAGAGGAAGTGGTTGCTTTGTATTTTGTTCTGTTCTGCTTGAGAAGAATGGTTCAGTAATTGCTAAATGTTTTCAGCTATTTTTCTCCTTTCCTTCACTGCAATCTTAAAAAATATCCAATCAACTCTATAGTCCAACAACTACATTGAGAAACTATCACAGAAATTTCTTTTGTACATTTAGAAGAATTTTTGATCAAAATTTTAAAATTATTATGCGTTCCACTGGTGGAGTGATGCAACTCAATGTAATAATTATGGTTGGGGTTTTTAACCCAAGGTTTATTTCAGTGGAGTACTGCTTGTACTTCTGTTGTTGCATCTCTTGTCTGGCCGAGATCTGGATCTAAGCTGACATGTCTACTTTACCTGGCTCTAGCTGGAGTTTTTCTGAACAGGACCTGTCCCAAGATTCACCACCAAATTGTATTTTCTTCCATATTCACATTCTTATTCTGGGTGAATGCACTAAGATGTCATGGCTAAAGCTCCTGACACGGTGGGTGAATCCTCAGGAGCAGTGCCACAGAATTACTGACTCTGCTGAAAACTTCCTATTGGAGTAAAATTGCTCCACTGCTAGGTCAGGTAATTTCACCCAAATTAATAGTTTTGCAGGCAGCAAAGCATCTTGCCTCTTGAAATGAGTGCCAAGGTGGTCTTAATTTGTCTAATTCATGTGAAACGTAATCAGCAGAGTCAGTGCTCTCCAGCCCAGGGAGGGTGGCATTTCCAGCCATCTCACTGAAACTGAGCTTCCTCGCAGGATTTTGCCGTGGGACATTGATGGCTGTTACAGGATGACAGATGGGTGCAATTCCAGGTGAGGGTCTTCTGCAAGGAGAATAAAGAAGGGCTCTTTGTGCAAACCACAGTGCTCCAACCACTTTATTCAAAAGCAATTCAAAATCCCATTCAAAGACCTCATTAACTCAGTGGGAGCCTGGTCTGACCAAGAATTTCAAGCTTAGACCCTTAATAAGGACAGTCACAAGGGGACAGAGACAGCAGGATATATTCCATTTGTTTCTAACCAGGATGAAATTAATCTCTATGCAGAAAATCGGCTTAAGGACTGTACCCTACTTAAATTCCTGCAAGGCCTCTGTAGTTCACTTGAGTAATCATTGATGGGATTCTTAAGAGATACAAAGAAGCTCTAGCTAATTACAGTACATCTGTGAATAACTGCATTTTTAGTCCTTAGGCAGTTCTGAAATTTGGAAGGAAAAAAAAAAAATCAACCTGAAAGGAAAGTATTCAAAAATGCAGTGTCTTGAAAAATAAGACTGTCAAAATCTGGTCAAGTGAAACGTTTTGATTTGATTGCTACAGGTTTTTTTACCATATATAACACTGAAACATATTTCAAGGTTAAATGTTACCTCAACTTGAGAAGGTGAAACATTTCATTCCGAAATTGGCAAAACAAAACGTTCCCATTGTCATATCATAATTTATGGATGGAGGATTTTTTAAAAAACGCTGCAAAGTTTTAATACATTACTGTAGGGTTCCAGCTGATCCTTACCCAAGCTTTGGCATTCAAAAGTTTGGCTCAGGCTTCAACCTTCTGCGCCCACGATACAGGGGCCTTTTCGTCTGCTAAAGCTGCAGGTGAAGCACCCGCACAAGAGGGTCTGTCTCTATAGACAGCTATAGGGAACATGTATGGAGCAAATGGTTCTTATTTTGGCAGAAAAGATGAATGTTGGTGTGATCTATGCACACAAACTGCAGCAATATTTTCAGATCTATGCTACTAAGGACAGTCACAAGAAAAAAACCAACATTTGCAAGCCTGTAAGATTAATGCTTCCTTTCAGCAATGAGTGAAAAACACAGGAAAGATTTCTCTCTGTTGTCTTAAAAATGCTCCCAGCCTGATCCAAAGCCACCCGAGCCAGCAAACCGATCAGTTGTATTACGGTGACATCAAGAGGCCACTGCTGTGCTGGAGACACCACTGCTCAGCAGAGCTTGCGGTCTCCCGGGAGCAGCAGGAGACAAGGAGAGCAGTAACTTGCTCTGGGACATCTGTGTGGTCAGGGCACAAATGTGCCAGATCCCAGCCCTGAACTGCCCGGCACATGCTGCTTTGCCTGCATTCAAGGCAGATTTGTTGTCTGCATCTCAGGCTACAGAAAAAGCTGCAGAGCTGAGACGGAATTTTGCTAAAAAAATCATGTTTATCCAAGAAAATGATCTGAGGAGTCAAAACTGGGAAATCCCTTGAAGTGGTGACATTCCCAAATGGAGTTGGTATTTGCAGTGCATCAGCGATGGCTGTGTGCACCTCCTCCCTATCCTGCTTTTTGCAAGGTAACTCTGGGAACAGGCCACCTCTCTCGAGGGCAGCACTAGCAGAGCATCCAAGTCCCAGCAACATGCTGCTCCTGATTGAGGCTTATCCCCTCTAGGCAACAGTCTCTGAGACTGGAAGTAAGAGCAGTTAAATTTTACTAAAGGATGCTCGTGTTTAACGCAGCAAATGTTGCTTTCCAATCGAGACAACGGGAGCCTTATGGTCCACATCTGCCCTTCTTCCCCACAACTCCATCAGCGTGACTGACTCCTAGACGCTCTCTGCGTTCCCGAGCTCAGTTTAGGCTTCAGTTGACTTTCACGGTGCTGAAGAGGCTTCCCTCTGCTGTGTAAATAGTCCATGTTTTCCTACATTTCTTGGCTATTGTTGTTGGCCATGGCTTGTTAAAAAAACATATTCAGCGTTTCTCTACCTGCTGCAAGTCAGTTTGGGTGGAAAGCTTGAGATGTGGAGCGGGTGAAGGAGCAGAAGCAGCCTCCACACAGGCTCCTACGTACTTGTAAATATTTGAAAGGTCATTCAGTTATTCATACAGTATGTTCTGCCAAGCTTTGTGCAGCGAACACTCACCTTTTTTTGGTGTCTACTAATAAATCTTCTGGGGTTTGCAGATGTAGCAACAGGCAGTCTTGTTCCCTTTTGCAGCTAAATAATCCATTGTTTGCTTGGGGTTTTGTTTCCTCAGCAAAGGGACAAAGGTATTATTAATGGGAGGTATTTGGAGATGCTTACAGTGAGCAACAAGGGCATGTTATGAACAAACCTGGGGATGGAAAATGCAAAAGGGATGAGATTTTTATATGGTGACTAAGTTCCAGAAATACGTTGTTTTCCTGTTGTGGCAAGCAGCAACCCACTAATTGGGCAAGTCTCCCATGGTTTGCAATGGGCAGGGTCCAGGTCTGAACTGTGGAACAGGGCTCTCCTTTGCCCTCAGATAAGGTGAATTTGGCTCTGGATGTGAGCTGCTCTTGTAGAGCCTGCCTCTCAATCCTGACCTGACCTGATCCCGGGTTGGCCTCTGTGCTGGAAGAGGACCAGCACTTGCCAGCACCCTCAGTCCTTTGGAGTCTGATGGACATTCACAAATACGTGTGGCGATGCTGCAGGAGTCTCAAGACACGTTGTTCCAGCAGCACATTGCTGGTGCTTGTGCCTGCATGTGGGTGGATCCTCCACGTCTCAGCCATCTCTCAAGTGGAACCTCCTGAAGTTGCCAGAGCTCTGAGGGAGAGGTGTTGTAGGACATGCCTCAAAGTCCTTGCTGTATCCCGGTTGTCCTTTCCGTTTTGGAGACAATCTGGGTCATGGTTTCCTCAATGATGTGGAGTCAGCTGCAGCTGCCATTACAAAAGGGATTCCTCTCTGCTAACGAGCTATTTATGAGCAAGGTACTTGGTCCAAGTTGCTCACACAGGCTCCAACATGCAGGAGAGGGAATCAACCCATGTAGCTCAGATTGGTCACACAGGGTGGGATTTAGCCTCAGTTAAGGAACAGCATTTTGGTGTTAGGTGGGGACATCTCTGTGTGCTGATGGTGGAAGCTGTTAGGAGATGCCATAGAGATGCAGCCCTTCGAGCTAAGAGGGCGATGGAGCTGGTGCCTGATGAGTGCTGGTCTAAGGTGACCTAAACAGCTTCCACCATGGGGCCAGATCTTCATGAAATGTGTTGGCAATTCAGGTACCTGGCGCACAAGTGGACACCTAAATTTAAGTGTCCTAATGGGGAGTTGAATCCCATATTTAATTTTATAAGGCTAGGTCAAAGTGGGAGGGATGTCTCCATTAATCATTCATATGAATAACAATTAAACAGAAATAGTGGTTTATTAACTTATCCCTGTTGGATGGTTATTTAGATGAAACTGCTGCTTTATTTAAAACTAAAGGATGGTCTTGTTCTTGCAGAGCTTTGTGAGTAAAAGCTAACACAGCAGCTTCTTCTATCCAGCTGAATGAAAACAATAGTCTTTTACCTCGGTGAGCACTTAAATATACGCAAGATTATTATTTTTTATGTCTGAGTAAAGCAGAAGGCATGTAAAGTAATGTATAATATATAGTAAAGTGTATCTAGAAGGAGGCTGCATGGACATCAAGCATAGCAAACCTGATATAAAATATAATGAAAGAATAAAGCAGGTAACAGGGCAGATATAAATCCTGGTGCAATGAATAAAGCATGTCACATAATGGTGATAAAAAAAGTAGCAAATGGCAAAACACACATCAGCATAGACATAAAGCATAATGAACTGATGGATGAAAGTCACATTAATGAATAGATTCCTCTTGTCACTCAGAATAAGCAAAACGATCATTTTGTCTTCTAGGTCCTTAAAGAGCTTCTGGCTACACAGGACTATGGGGAGGGGCTTCTAGTTTTCTTACTCAGAAACTAATAATATCTGACACTTGCAAATACCTTGCACTGAATATTATCATCAGGCCTAAAAACCTGTCAAGATGAAAAGCTTTGTTGCTGGGTTTAGCGAGGGTTTGCAGGAAGCAGGCATGGGCTGGGACTGGGAGAAAGAGGGGTCAGCACGGCTCACAGCTCGTGGGCTGGCAGCAACACGACATCCAGCCGTGCCGCTGTCGCAATAACCCTATCCACTGCCATGTCTCCATGGTATCACACAAATACTTGTTCCCTAAACACCCCTGACGCAGCACAGCCTGCTCAGGAAGGTGTAGGTAGAAAAGCATCGGTGGGCTAACTTGCTCTGGGGTATGGTTTTTCCCCTTTGTTAAAAACATATTTGAAAAGATTTTTGTAAATCATGGTGATGCAATTCACACATTATGCTGTGACTGTTTCTGAATGCAAGGTTTCATCTTTTCACCACTCTTTGGAGGCAAAAGGCTTTGTAGAGGGACCAGAGGAACCCAAGTAACTGCCCCTAGAAAGCGGGTAGCAGCCACCTGCAAGACCAGAGCTGCGGTGGGATCAGCTGGATGAACTAGGGCAGAGATGTTAATAAAGCACTGGCTTGTAAAACTCATGGATTGCAGAGTACTTTCGCCTATGAGCACCCTCCACCTCAACCCAAGGCAGGACCCCATGACACAGAGCTCTGGCCACAGCTCACAGGCAGGTGCAAATTTTCATGACCCCACTGACTTCTGGAGAAAGCCCTACATGCTCCCCTGCCCCCGCCCAGAGCCTTCGTCTGGCATCTGGCAAGAGGCAGCAATGATTCAGTGACCACATCTTCTCGCTTCTGTTGCATCCTTTGCTAGCTGCAGTTTTGCAAACCTCCTTTTGCAAAGAGATTTGAAAGGAAGTGCATTCAGTTTAATTAGGAGACTCTAGAAGCAGAAGCCATTTGTCAGCCACTTAACCAAACTCTTCCTTTTTCCTGGCAGCAGCAGATACCTGAGCCCAACTGGTTTGCAACATGAATTTGCGGTAGCAGACCCAATGCCAACCCCTGCTGGAGATTTATTGCTCTGCTGGCATGCAGCACTTTGCTCATTAAGGTTCTCACATTGTTGTTTGGCTTTTTCTAAAGTGCAAATACATGAAGCAACGCTTTGGAGGAAGCCAATTAGGAAGGACAGAAGAAACATTTCCCACTGGCTGGGGCCAGACCCAGGACTAAGCAGGATCAGGGCTGCATGGAAACTGGGAGCCAGTTACAAGGAGGGGGTTACAGATTTGAGTGCAGAAAGCTTACGTACAGGTCAGCTCTGTTGTAGGCTGGTTGTTTCTCTGGGAAAAGCTTCTAAATTTCCTTGTACTTTGATTCCTCACCTGTGAAGTCAGCACCAGCTTTTTAGACTAAAAGCTTTGTCTTCCTAACCCAACCTCTTGCTTTCAGGGTTCTCACTTCTTCTGTAATTGTTCTTGTATAGAACAGTGCACGCCTGAAGTGGTGTCTGAATCAGGCATAAAGATTTGAACAGGGAAAATACGGCTCTGTTAATACCCTTCCAAGCAATGCAGGGATTTTGGCAGCTCTGATTTATTCACAGTGGCTGTCCTACACCCTGGATCAACTGCTCTCATCAGGGAGCAGCACATCCACGCCTGGGATGCTCTTCACTGCTGCAGTTGCAAAGAGGAGCGGCACATGGCTCAACCTCCCCTCCTGCTCTCTCTGAAGGAGCTGTCTTGATGGGAGATGCTTTTGATGGCAGCAGGCTGTGAATCAAGCTGAAGGACTGACACCCCTCAAACGAGAGGTCCCACCTGGTGTTGGTTCCAGGAAGGAGTCAGGGACAAGACTCTGCAAAGCATATGAAATAGATGTCCATAACTCCATGAAAAAAGCAAGGCTGTGTTCCTTAGGGCAGACTGACTTCCTATGACACTGATCGCTCAGCAACGGGCTGGGTGTCTGAAGAAGCTGGTGTGCAGCCCACTGAAAGGGGCCACTCAGGATGATGCTGCCAGCCAGCTCTGCAGTGGCATTCAGGCAGTGCGGGACTATTTGAAGCCAGTGGCCCAGCCTGGGCCACACTTTCTATTTGTTTTTACATCTTGTGAGCTAAGTTTGGGTATGGTATGCTCAAACACACAAGCAAGCCTCTGTCTGCCTCTAAAAGGACAGGGGGGAATTGCGAAGGGAAAGTACACTTTTCAAGAAAAATCAGGTTCAAATTATGAACCAGCTTTTCATATTAGCAGGAAATACTTGATCCTCCTACACCTTCATTTGACTGGGCCCACAGAATGGCTTTGAGGGGAAGTAACCCCTCAAAAAAACACATTTAATGTGGAGAAGGTGAAGCAAAGCCTGTATTTGCAACTGATTTGTAAATGAAAGATGCTTCAACAGATCAATTTTTAAACCCAAATGTTATTTTTAACCGTATTTCCCTGAAGATGCCCCAGACGTTGCTGTGGTTTGATGTAGCTCTGGCCACCCCAGGGGTGTTGATAGATGCAGGGCTTGAAGCTTGTGCTGCCTTCAGCCCTTGTCTACAGCTTTGTGCTTTCCCTGCTTGCGAAGAGGTTTCAATTTCATGTTGCACTGTGCATCCACCAATGAATCGTTGCAGCTGGATTATGTTTTTTTAACAGGAGTTAGAGGCTATGATGAAAAACATGCGAAAAACCACTCATTTTTGGCCTGAAAAGCACACACCATAATGGTGACAACCAATAGCGATGTCAGCGTTTTACCAGTTACTTACTAGTCACAAACCATTTGGTTCAAAAGTGACCTGATTTGCTGCAAAAGTGACCCCAAAGTGGCAGGATTTAGTCTAAACCTAGTCTGAGGTCCATTAAAACTTAGAGCAACTGTTCAGCATTTATCTCCCATTCCTTCCTTTCTCCACCTGAATGTTTCATGGAGGCTGAGAAGCAGGATCTCTGGAACACTGGAGTAAAGTCTATATTCATAATACTGCTTGGACTGAAAAAGAAAAACCCTGCCTGAAGGTGTGTATTCATAACATTGTTCCGCTCTCTCTGGAGAAGGAAAAGAAAGAAACACACCTGTCAGAGATAATATTCAAGCGAACCTGCCTCTCCCCATCTCCAGAGCTGCACTTTGTGCCCCATAGAACAGGAGTTGCTTTGCTCTTCCAGGTGATGGTTAGGGAGGCAGAAGCTGCGTTGCCCACAGAGCTCATTTTGCCAATACAAACTGTATCTCTAGGAAGGGGGGCTTTCTTGCTGTAACCTCGTGGACCAAACTGCAATGGTACTGTAGGTGTCTGCTGCCTTAGTGCTGAGCATCTCTGGAGCCCTGGAGGGACGGTGGCCATCTGGTGCTGTGCTCAGTGCAGGCTGCTGCTGCAGAGCCGCACACTGGACAGAGCTGTCTCTCTTGGGGGAAGACAATTTTTAGGCTTGGGGACTAATATTAGACATTTGCACTCCTTTAGCTGAAGTCATGACCACAGGAAGGTAAATTTTGCTCAGAGCTATGAACATGGCAGAGGCTGCGGTCAGGCTAAGGGCTCCAAGGCAGAGGCAGATGGCAGGGTACCATCCTGCTCTGCTCATAACCCAGGAGAGGTAATGGGGAAAGTGGAAAAAATGTCTCCTGTCCTAGTTAGCAGGGAGGTCTGTGCACAGTTCAGACAAGACAACAAGGTCCTGACCCCTGCACAAACCCTAATCTCACCTAAAACTGGGGAAATTAAAACAACAGGCAAAGACTGACGGTGCACTGAGTTTCTCAGAGTTAATAAACACCCATCCATGGTGCTGGGATCACAGTGTTTCCAGGAGATGTGGCTATTCTTCCATTTCGTTTAGAAAAAACACAAAAACCCAAACCCAAACCCACAACCCTACAGCAATGACACTTGAAGCAAAGGAAGATGAACCCCCTCAGTGGTTGAAGAGCTTTGAAAATATTTACCGTCAGACTTGAAGAAAGATTGATAGAAAGCTATGGCTTTAAAACAAACAGGAGATCACATTTTGGGGGCTTCAGCCCAAACCCTTCAGCACTGTGATAATGCATGAAAAAATCTTTACCTCTGTAAATAAACAAAAACTGCCTGGAAGGAACATTTCCCAGTTGCTGCCATGGATTTGCATTTGCATGGGAAGGCAGGAAGCTGCAGGTCTCTCCTAACAGGAGACCCATAACTATATTCTGTAGAACTTATATTATTTCCCATCCCAAAAAGAGGTGGAATCTGTAAAAACTCATACTGGGGAGGAGTGAGACCAAACACACTTCAAATTTACTCTGCATAAAAAATGTATCCTTGAAATCTGGAGCTATTCAGGAGACAGGCAGGTTTTAAGTGGGTTGCAGAAATGTAACTTACAGTGATGCCATCTTTTGCCAATGCTGTAATTTCAGTGTCTATAAATTTCATGTTTTCCTTGCAATGAAGTCTCTCCTTGTAAACTGAGCAACTTGTGAATCCACAGGCACCGGCTGCCTTTCCAGCTCTGTTTCTGGCCAGCGATGTGGCCATGAACCAGGGCATTTCTGCACACATTTCTGTTTCCCATCTGTAGAAAAGGGATGATGATGCCTGCCCACCTCTGCAGAGCCCACTGAGGCCCCTGGGTGAAGAAGTGTGTAGAAGGAAACCATCTCTATCTAGTCTTGGTGAGCATTAATTACTGTGGGTTCAGCAGTGTTGGCTCAGATGGGTTTACAAGGAGATTTTCAGCTGGAGTCGAAGCCATGGACTTGGACCAAAATAAAACATACCAGACTGACCATACAGCCTTGGGCTGGAGTAACCCAGAGCTAATTTAAAACCAACTCAACTTCCACTCTCTCCCAGCATGTGCAACCTTCTAGTGTCTTTTTGTTTTCTTTTCATTTGAGCATTTCTCTGGAACTGGTGGGTGGTGGAGAGCACAGGTTATCCACAGCAGTGTGAGCTCTGACTCAGAGCTGGTCCGTAGGCATGGTCCAAACCAAAGCTGCTTTCAGTCTCCTGCCAACCACAGGGCAGGAGTTGCAGTGCTGTCATCAGGTTTTTGAAGAATATGAGTCCATCTTCTTCCCCAGCTTGTTATGAGATTGGCTAAAATGCAGTGTAATCACCAAACAGTGCAAAAAAAAGAGAATCCTTTCCCTTTGCTTCTTCCATTCAGATGCAGTGAGCTCTTATTTGCAAACAGTTCCCCATAAATGCAAGTCTGAAAAACACAGAGGCATCCTTAAAGGAAAAAAAAAAAAAATAAAGAAAAGAAAAAAGAGAGAATCATGTGACTTCAAAACCTGGGGCTTAAGTAATAAACTGCCAGATTTGGTGAGATTCCAAAGAAAACCATGGGAATGTGCAACTGGACCCAACCGCACTGACCCTGCCCTGCCCTGAAATATCTACGCTGCAGAGATCCTTGGCTTTGGAGGGGGACCCTGGACATAAAAGCATGGCCAATCTTTTATGGACCATCTGATTTAGGTTATAAGTTGACCCTGTCTCAGATGCGGTGTCTCCAGGGGCATTCAGCTACTTACACTTCATATCATCACTGCCCAAAATTCCTGACTTTCTCTAAAAAACATCACTGTGGAACTTCAGTGCCATTTGGGAACATCCACTCAGCCAGACTGAAGTTTTCCAGCACACCTCCCATAACATAGCTGGACGTGTGGTACTCAAAACAGATTTGGAGGGCTATGAAACAGCTATTTCCTGGCACCGAGGTGGAATTTGTGCGTTTAGTGTCGTAAGAACAATCCAGAAAACCTCAGCACTGCAGGGCCCTGATGCTATGCTGGTTGGGAACACTCCTGGAAGCATGAAACAAGAAACTCAGTGAGAACATTTGGGATGCAGAAACGAGGCATGCTGGCACACAGGTCCCCTGAGAGCTCATCTGAGGGTGCCCGGCTCCTTCCTTATATTTACCTGCATTTACTGGCTGGTGAGCTGTCACCCTGCCGCGGCATACCAGACCTTTCCCAGGAAGCCAGAAACTCAGGTCAATCAGCTCCACAGAAAGTCTCAAGCATGACTTTTCTGTCCCATAGGGTGGGGAAAGAGGAAAAGAAAAGAAAAAAAAAAAAGGTTTTATGAGAATGCTAATTAAATATATAGCAAAGAGCACATTTTACTAAGTTCAAGCAGGGGTAGACAGTCTGACGTCCTGCACAGTGGCTGTCACCAGGCTCAGATATCTCTGTTGCTTTTCTTTTGCAGTAGCTGACTAACATAAATCACATCAGCTGTCCCAGGAACCAGGAGCAAATCCGCAGATCTCTCAGCCAACAACCTTTCACCGTCCTTACAGTCCCAGAGTACAGGGCTGCTCAAGCATCGGCTCCCAGGAGCACTTCCAAGGAACAGTGACTTTGCTGGCAAGGAACAAGCCACTTCAAACTGAGGAACTTGGATACTTCACCACAAAAACAGCGGGTCAAGTTTAAGGTGAAATTCTTGGCCCCCTGCTTTTATTTTGTCATGATTTTTGTAGGACAAAGCTGTACTCTGCTTCAGATCCCTCCTCTCCCTGTATATCTCATTGCTGGCCACCTCCTGCCCCAAGCTGTATTTGTGCTTATATTTGCCATCTGGGTTGTGCAAGCAGTTAAAAATCTGTTAGAAAAGCAACACAATTTTGCTTTCTTTATTACTGAGAAATCAAACAACTCATGTGACTTCGTAGATGACTTAACACATTTATAGACCAGGAAGGAAGTTGAGCTGCGCTGCTCGCTCTGCTTTGCAGTGGGGTGGCTGCTGCAAATTCAGCCTCATCAGCTCACAGCGGTGCAGGGGGATCAGAAAATGACGGCCCAGACGACGACTGAGCCCCCCAAATGTTGCTTCTTCAATATCAAGACAGCAACAGTCGCTCTAGGGATCTTCCATATGGTAAGCTGCAGGGCTGAGAGCGGGGACAGGGAGAGGGAGACATGGAAAGGGGCGGAAGCGTGGCTTTGCAGAAGGTGTGATCATCGCAGATCACAAGGTTTCCCAACTTGACTTTTCCACATGCCCAAAAGAAAAAAGCCAATGATTTAAGAGGGGTGGACAAAAGAGAAGAAAGGGGAGGCAGGGGCACAGGAAGAAATTTATTGTACTGGGAGCGTTTTTCAACTATTTTTTCCCTGGCTCTACCAATCACAGCTCATGGAAACTCACTTTGCTTTCTGTTTTCCCCTTGCAGTTTGATGCAGGAACTCTTACCTGGGCAGGGGGTGTAGCTTGGCCATGGCTCAGGGTGGCTACCTGGACCTGTTGGTTACAAACGGGGCAGCACGTCAGCAATGGAAACCGAAATTATGGGTCACTGGAGGGAGGAGGGATTTGGGCCACAGACAAGCAAAGGGCGGGTGAGCAAAGCTGCCTTATTTCTCTCTCTACAGCCAGTTGGGTGCTATTATGAACCATTTTGGTTTCCATTTGGATCTGTGGCTGCGTTCAGCTGCCAGGCAGCTGGCGTAACTACTTGGGGGTGGGCGCAGATGGCAGCAAGCAGAGGCAGCAGAGCCTGCAGGGCCATTTCTTCCATGCCACCTGATTGCACAGAGGTGCTTTCAAGTGGCTTTAAGTCATACTGAGGATGTGGTTTCTCATGCAGCAGAGGCACTTAAAATAATCCCGTCTGTTGCACTCGGTGTGCACAGTCACAGGTGGGGAGCCTGCAGGGTGACAACAGTTAACGGGGGCTCTTAACCCGCTCCTTGCACGGGAGAAGTGGAATGAGGGGACCTGCAGCCTGCAAACCTGTGCTGGGTATGGCAGCTGTGGCAGCCGTGCCACGCACGGGAAGGACGTGCCTTGGCCACACTGCAGCACCACTCTGCTTCCCTGGGGCAGCAGGAGCAATCCATGCTGCCTGAGCAAATCCTTGCTGCACCAAAGCGGTGTGCCCATGCTCACAAAGCCAAGACGGCAGCCTGACGTGCTGGTTTAATGGTTTTGACTTCCACGATGCCATGCCTGCATACCTTGGTGGAGGGTTCAATTCATGAAATGAAAGGCAGAGAAAGCCGGAGATCAGCTTCACTGCTTTTTTGGATAGCAAGATAAAGGGAAAGCATCCCGTGAATGGCAGGATTTCATAAACACAACAGGAGCGGGCAGCACTGTGGGCTGCTGGCGGCAGCGAGCGAGGGGGTGGCTGTGCTCAGGTGCAGCACAGCATCTCTGCACCCCCCTGCTTTGGGGCAGGAGATGGTCCCGTGCCAGCCCAGAGCAGGAGAGCAGAGAAACTCGGGTCTACACCACATCTTCATGCAGTCAACTGCCAACATCTTTCCCCTGGCTTTACTTGAAAGCCAGGCACTGTAGTGGCATTTCCATGCCATGCTTTAAATATTTGGGCACCTCAAAAATATTATGAGATTAGTTAAAAGAATCATGCAATTTTCTAACCTTTTTTGCCTTCTGCTTTTGCACATGTAGATTACACCCTGGGCAGGCTACTCCTCTTTTGCCACCAGCCCAATGTTTATAACCTCACTGCTTCAAAGAAAAAGAAATGGCTGTGTTTCTTGTGCATTCTCATTACCACAAGACACAAAAATTGAAACCTATCAAAGCTGAGAGTCTGCAGCAGAGCACAAGCCATTTGTGACAACCAGTTAAACATATAGCTGTCACAGAGGGATGGTCAGGAATTGTTTAGAAATGGGACCCTGCTAGGAAGTATAGCTAAGCTCTGACACGGAGCTGGCAAATTAAAGGTCTGGGCAAAGGTGGAAAACACAAGACAGGGAACTACAACACATTTACTCCAGAAAGCTACAAGCGTGCCGTGCAATGTGAGCTATCTGTTATCACTGGTGAAACAGAGGTAACAGAAAATGAATTATTTTTTCCTAGCTGGGAGGAAAAAAGGCTGCTTTGTCTTTCTCAGAAGCCAACAAATGCTTTGAAGCAAGGCACATTTTTCTCATAAGTGTTTCACCACAATGCCACTAACAACAGAGGCTCCTGATTTGCACCAGTGTGTGATGGAGGAGAATGAGACACCACTTTTCAGTGCTAGTGGCTAACAGGGAAAACTCAATTACCAGTGACATCATATGAAGGATGTGTTATTTCAAAAAAGTTTGGTGGGTCTTTTGAAGACACCTGGTGATTTTTGCACTGCAAAAGGCAGAGAGCCTGGGAGTGAGCCTCACAGTGCTCCCAGGAAAGCGTTTGTGGAAGAGGTTCAAAGGTCCGCTGAGGGTGAGCAAGGGAAGCTGCTTTTCTTTGCAAAACAGCAACAGCAAAAGCCATGAGACAGATGTCCTGAGTAGCCCTGAAGTCCGGCAGCCTCCCAGCCTGTCTCCAACAGCAGCCAGCAGTGGCTGCTTAGAGAAGAAAGTACTGGAAGCAGGACAGGTACCACGTGATCCCTGCCCTGCGCAGCCTCTGCAGTCAGTACATAAGAGATTTCTTGAGTTTGAGGTTACATGAACACTATCATGTGTACTAGCTGTTGTAGTCAATAATCTCCAGCTCTGTTCTGCTCACATTTTCTTTTCAACCATTTCTTTTCCATGTTTGACAAATTCTAGTGTAACAGGGCTCTCTGTGAGCAGAGCCTGCTTCATACACAGTCTTTTTTATCTCTGTGAACGTTATTCCTCTCCTGACTGTCAGCAGTGGTGACGTAGTTCAAATCAGAAATTCTGTGTGATATACTTAATTGTGTTAAGTATATTACCCTATATAAATAAAAAGATAGGTATCTGCAGCAAAACATTTAGATTCGCTGCACTGCTAAGAGAGGGTAAGGAGGGATGCTGGACCCTGAAGCTGAGGGATGCTGGGCCCTGATGCCAAGGGATGCTGCCAGGTGTGGGGTCAGTCCCTTCTAGAGCAGACTGGTCTTGAAGAAAAGTGGCTGGAGTGGTTCAGCCCAAAGGCAAGCAGCAAGCTCAGCACGGCAGTGCGGGCAATCGGGGGTCTAGCGCAGGAGCTGCCCGCTGACCCTGTTATATGTGGGATAAGTCTGCGCTGTGCATGAATGTGACTCTGAGACCATCTTTAAAACAGACTTGCCTGTCACCCACAGCGTGTCTTAAACACGTTCACGGGAAAGGACTTCGCAGTAATAACTCCGCCTGATGTTTTAATGAGGACCAAACTCTCACATTGCAGTCAAAGCCGCCGGCATGTGTCCCCTTTCTGCTCTGCCAGGGCACGATTTGGCTTGACTTCACCTGGCACCCAACAGATCACAAGCAACATGAACTCAGCATGGGATCTGCCCGTGCTTTTGAAGCTGATGCCACAGAAGCACAGCTGGGTCCTTGCTCTACTCTCCCGCTGCCCACGCTGGTAGTCCCCAGTGCCAGGGCTACCTGGGTAGGAAGCAGCCCCATGTCTCTAAATGAGAACTCTTGTGCAATTCACCCACCATCACAGTGACCAGGCGGATGTGGCTGGTGGGCAGGAGGGTTTGGGGTCACTCTCTGAAACTTTGTGGTGCATCACTGCAAAAGCAGAATAGTGCCTACCGTCAGATACGCACAGCCACGATGTGCAAGATCAACACAGGGCATGTGATACCAGGGAGCATTAGCAACCAACATGCGACTTGGGTTTAGACTATGGAGCCAGAGATGCTCTTGAAGACCAGGACTGATCCAGTAAAGGATATGGGGAATGGGCAGGGGCAGCCTGAGCCCTCAGCTCTTCAACCCTGCTGCTGCTGGCTCCTGCTAGAGGGACCATCACTGCAATGCCAGAGCCTGTAACTCCCCAGGTCCCTGTGGGTCCCACTGTGTCTGTACCTACTGTATCACCTCAGTGGGTTTCTTTTACACAGAACCCCTTGGAAAACGGTTTGATTTTCGGAGAAGGTTGCCTTGTCTTACTTCTTTAAGAGATAACACAGAATAGCAACCATTTTTTCCCCTACCTCTTCTCCACCTTTTTGATCATGTAACTGCAGGTGGGCAGAGAGAAGGAAAAAGAACAGGGGATTTATAACTTGGCAGTGACTTGGATGATTTGCTACATCAGTACTGTTGGTTTGTATCAGTATAAATTATTGCTGTGGGTCCTAGTGATGAATCATAGTGGTGCTGGGTGATAGTAATGCCATCAAACACAAGCTCTCAGGCTTTGTGGCGATGTCTTGTCCTCTATAAATTAGGTTTATCTCACTGCGGATCTCTCCATAGACAGTTGAAATAAATCATGGGCATTCTCAAACAAACGGGGAAGAAGAAGGAGAGGAACGAAGAGGGGACATTAGAGTTGTGTCATTAGCAAAGCTTCACTGGGTGTTGTGAGGTGACTTGCAGGTGACTTCCAAAGAAAGCATGGAGAAATTCATCCTTCTGCTCATCAGCTCCTCCCAGGCATCAACAGACCTCAAGTTATTTGACATTAGCTTCCAGAACAAGGCTGGACAGTTGCTTCTGTGCATACAGCATAGGCAGAAAACCTGCAATTCATTTGCTGCTGATCCTTGACAAAGGAGGTCTTAGAAAGCAGCACGTCTGTACCTTGGTCTGGCCTCAGTCGCAGATGAGCTCTTCTCTCCGGCAGCTCTTTAACCCAAGGAGAAGAATCTCCTCTCTGGGACCTTCCCCAGGTCCGATCCTCACCTGTGGACATGACTCGTGTTGATAAGAGTGCGATTCATCGTGCTTTCACCAGGCTGTGGCTGACCCAACAGGTTCAGCAGACCCTGTGCTGCTCCCTTGTCCTCCTGGAGCATCTCTGCTGCACAAACAAGATGGGGAGAATGAGACAGCAGGAATGAAAAGATAAACTGTTTTGAAAGGAAACCAAATGGGAGCTAAAACCACTCCTCACTTCATCCTACCGTGCCACAACAACTGCATTTAAATTAAAGTAAGAAAAGGCGAAGCTCTGAAAGTATAGCATTTATACGTGGAGCTATTTGCCTTCAAAGTGCTGGGTGTCACCTGACTCACATGTACCACTGTCAGGAACCTTCATAGCACCCCAGTGCACCGTCAGAGCAGCACGTCACTGTCCTCAGTAACCCCTGTTTGTGACGGCTTCAAGCTCTTCTTGCAGAAACACTCGGTGTGAAACAAAAAAAAAGGAGCAACCATCACCCCAAGGCTATGTGCATAAAGATAAATTATTTGGAGATTAGTTGAGCTGCACAGAAAAAAAAGGTAGGTGACCCAGCCCTCTATCAGCAGTTTAACCCCACTGCAGCTGCAGCAAAATTATTCACTAGGGACTGGGGGCTGCTGGCGTCGTGCTGTTAAGATTCTGCCTTGCAAGACACCCCCAGTTTAGCTGCCTTGATTTAACAACTGGCTCTACCTCAGTCCTACATTATCGGGCCAAGTCACTGCATTTCCTGGTGTTACAGATCTTTTACTGAGAAGTCTGAAGCACTCCTTTTAAATGGAGGCAGCAACAAGATGACAGTTGTCCTCCAAAAGCTGCAGCTATAGGAGGTAGAATAAGAAGGGCTGGCTGCTGGAGGGGCTGGGAGCCTGCAGAACGCCAAGCGAGCTGTGGGCCAGGAGGTGACATTTCCTATTCTAAGCCTGCTTCTCTCCTGTCATGACATAGCAATAAGAAAGGGAACTGGATGCTTCTCTGAGCAGTCCTGTCTGTCTGAAACTGGAGCCTTTTGGTTTCTTCTGGAGCTGAAGGGTGAATCTCGCATGAGATTATGTACAGCCTTGCAGAGCAAGGAGCGCTGGGCAGGCGCCACATCAACCTTCTTCTACCTTCTTCTCAAGTTGAGGTGAGCCGCCCACTGTAGAGGTTTCATCACCTTGTATGTATATTCTCTACTGGAATACACGAGATTGTCACATGGCAGGCAGCAGCGTGTCAGAGCCCACATCAGGTGATGGGGAGGTGTCTTGGTCCTCACATGGCACTTGTGATGGAGAGCCAAGGGAAAAGCCTGGAATATCATTGCCTGTTGTATCTCATTGCAGTTCACTGGCTCATTCTTTCTATGCAAAAGCCCTTTTAAATGGGAAATTTAAACCAAATTTCACTTTAAAAGTCTTCTCCATAGTCTTTCTGGTTGGGATGGGATTTCTATCTGACGTGTACTTATTTCATGTGGCTGCTGTTGGTCTGGTTGTGTGGCTCATTTCAACACCTGCAAGGAAACCAGAACCTCTTTTACTGTACTGTTCCCCTCTTTGATAGCCATTGGAGATAGTTCTTCATGCTGACGTTTAGCCTCTGGCTTTGCTCTGGCTGTAAATCCGTCAGGGATGGGGGCATTTGGGATCTGATGCCCTGCTTTCACTCTTGTCTTTCAGGAATGAAACTGGTATTTAGGGCTCAGGTCACCCATTTTGCTCAGGCCTCCATTTAACAGAGACCTGAAAAAGTAATTTCTTCGTATTTTTCCCATGTTGACATTTGAGGGAATTGACCAACACGAGCAATAAGGGAAGTGAAATCTCTTCAGGAGCATGTACATGAAACCTCTGAGACAAGTTAGGGCACTTGAAGTCAGTGTGTGATCTCCATGTGTGGTTAGGTAAGAGACCCTTTACACCCCAGGGGAGACCTTCAGGTGTAAAGAAACTTCAGATTGATGCAATTTCATCCTTGGTAAGGTTCAGTGCTTCCATAGGACTTTACATGGTGTTATATTAAACTGCATTCATGTTCACTTTTTTTGTGTCCCCACTAATAAGATCTAGATATTTCTCCTTCTTCTATCAGCCTCATGAACGAACTGCAAAGTTCATTTACTGCACAGCAAAAAACTAAAATGCACTATGTCCCGTGTAGTTGTTGAACAACGTGATATCAGACAAGCCAGGATAAAACACGACACATCCTTTCTTCCAACTTAGACTCCAAATAGTATTTTAAATTCAGAGGGAAGGTTTGTGGTGGGACACAGAATCCCAGTCCCCACTGCAGCAGGAGTGTGGCTTGGTGGACGCTCACTCTAGAAGCAAAAGGCTCTGGGGAACACGCTACAGCTCTTCTGGAAAATGCACTTGCAGCTTGTGGCGCAGAAAGATTGTGAATCTGGTTTTGAAAATAGTTTCTAGGTCTTCTGCAGCTAATGCAGAGACAGTGGGAGAGTGTGTTCCGCTCCTGCCTCTGCTGCAGGCCATCCCTCCCAACCTTGCTTCCCTGTTTCTGGGGCAATGCAAAGCCTTTCTTTCCATGCCTCTTTGTTTTGTTTGCTTGCCATGTCAGCCCTAGCACATCTGAATACACGTTACTCCTGCTTGAACTCTGTCTGGCTCTCGTACGGCACATCCAGCCATTGCTCTGCAAAAGACAAAACCTATTCTCTCTCCTGCTCCCGCCACAGCTAGGCGTGCCTCATGCCCTGCAGTTGCTGGTTTCGTGCTGCTTCCCACACATCAGGTTTGCAAACACGAGCGCAGACCACAACAGTTCCGCTTCCTCCTTGCCTGCATCACTTCTTTAAGCAGTTGTTGAAACGAAAGGCTGCTATAGCTATTGGGGAAACATTTTCTCAGTTCCCTGGTACCTGAGTTTCTGTTGTTCTTGGTGGCAGATACAAACCTGCTTCTTGCGTCAGTGTGGGGTTCAGATGACTTTTTCTTTGTGACAGCCTCTTTTTTTTTGATGGTACTTTTGTTGATGGCTCCTGCCCCTGGTAGTCTGCAGAATGGGTAGTCCCAGTGCTGGATCCAGTGGCAGGGGGGTGAAGATGGAGACTCATATTCACACAGGTTTCTCCATCTTTTGCACACCTCGGGATTTCCTCTCATGCAGATGCAGTTCCCACGTCTCCAAAAAAAATTGCACAGGTCATGATGGTCCGTGCATTTCTCCTGGTCTGACTCCTACCCTCTGCTCTCAGGCTGTGTCCTGTTGCTGTGACAAGAGGTCCTCCTGGACAGGGGTAAAGCCCGGGCAAAGAAGAAGTAGCAGATCTTTGCACAGCAGCAGTGGGGTCAGGGAGCTTGTCCAGAAAGCAAGTGGAAGTTGCAGGGTGACAAGCCCATGTTTCCTGCACCCTCAGGGAATGTAGCAGCAGGCTTCCTCCCCCACCAGCCACACTGTTAAGCCAATTTTAAAATAACACAGGGCACACAATGCTGCTTTTGGGAAGTGTAGCTGTAGGTATAGGGCCAGCAGACCATGCTGTGCTCCAGCTTGCTCCAGCCTAAACATGCAGAAGAAGGGAAAGGCATACCAAGCATGAGGGAGGACAGCAGAGATCGAGGAACAGGGAAGAAAGTGATGAACCAGATGAGGTGCATGGTACCGTCAGAAATGTGCCATCTCGCTATACAGTGCTGAAACTGTCAGTGAAGTGGTGAAGGAGCAATAAACAGCAGCAGAGTAGCCCATTGCCCCCAAGAGGTGTTACTTGCTCTGACAGCAGCGTGAGCAGACTGATGCTCCATTGTGGCCCTGGACTTCTTGATCTTGGATCTGCAGTATCTAGTCCCCTTGGCAGTGCTGCCGGTAGCGTACACACCAGCAGGGTGGGATTGTCCCCAGGAGGGATGTGGTGGGATGTTTGGCCTTGTGGCTACTCATTCCCTGCCTTTACTTGCATGGAATTATCCTAGACTTGCTGTCTGAGGTACTCCGTGGTGAGGTCTCCTTATGGAGGTCTTCTGCAGCCCCTGACTGCCCAGTGCCCCACACGCAGCAGGAGCTGACCCTAACCTGGGGGTCAGAAATTGAGTTTTCACTGCAGATCATCACTGTTTGGATACAGAGGTTCAGTGCTAGGACTGAGACCACAGCTCTAGACCTCATTCCATCTTACAGCTTGCTAAAGTCAGAATGCAATGAGCTCTGGAGTCTGGGGTTTGATAGTCCAGTTCAGAAACTTGGAGAAAATCATTTTGGTTCAATGTGAATAAAGCACATTTGGAGATTTTTCTCAAATAAGTGAAAGAAGAGAAATTATATTTTTGTCAATGAAGTGCTATAGCTAGACTTACAGAGATCTTTATTCTTCTTGAGTTTCTTTTTACACTTTAAAACACTATTGTTACATTTAGCTCAATTCTGAAGCAAAATGCACTTTCAAAATGTAAAGCCAGGAGTTCCTGGATAAAAAATGGTAACAAAACTCATTAGCTTTGTAATTTCTCCATCCTCCTTCAGAAGCTGGCAGAAAAAGACAGTTAAACCCAAACCATTAATAAACTGATAATTTTTGCCTCAACATTTCCTTGTACGGGTTTTTAAATCCTTCACGACTGTCTCACTTGGAGACCCATCCTGCATTTGGGACTGCGGCCACTGCATGCTCCCTGGAAACAAATTTGGTGATAGGAAGTTGGCCCAAAGCCCACTGAATTGTGTCTTTTGTGCTCCTAGGTTATGAGCGTTTTGCTGCTGATTGAGTACTCCCTGGAGGTGGCGAGTGGGAAAGGCTTTTGCAAAGACCTGGACAAGGATTACTACAGAATTGGTAGGTCACGGGGATGCTGGAAAGCAGCAAGGGTCTGTGGGTTGGGAGTGAGCCCAAGGTCCTGCGTTGGTCCCTCTTTCTTTTTCATCAAAGGAAATTGGAAACAGGTATTCAGAGCAGATGCGCCAAAAGCTCAGACCCAGAGACAACATTTAGGCTCTAAAGATTTAGATTGTGGTTTATGCCATGGCTGTGTTGGCTTTTTGGAGACCAATGCGGAGCCCAGAGAAGTTGTCTTTATTACAGTGGATCAGGCCCTCATCCCAAACTCTTTGGTACCCTCATACTCCTGCAGCCTTCCCGCTCCCTTTGCAAGACACTTGGCATTAATCTGACAATCCTGGTTTCCCGTTCTCTTCCTTTTCACCAACCGTAGATCATTTAAGCTTTACACAGACTGCTGACCTCCTTTCCAAATTGGTCATTTTCCTGGAAAACACTGAAGTGTCTGACCAGCTCCCCAGTGGACCTAGTCTAGCCAGTGACCTCGGGGTCCCAGAGCAGGGAGAAATCACAACCCCACATCACACCCCATGGGTACATGGTCTACCTGACATTGCCACCAGTACCCTGCCCTCTGCGGCATGGAGCCATCCCCTTCTCATCATCCATCATCCATCCAGGGGTCTCCTACCTCGCAGCTGAAGGCACTTCAGAGGGTCACACCAGCCCACCTCCCTTTCCCCCCTGTCCCTTTGGCCCTCATCCCCAGATTTTCCCAATCCCTCGTGTTTTTTGCAGAATGTTGGCTGTCTGGAAGAAACAGCCAGGCTGTTTTAATATCCCACAAATAGTCACAAGCATCACATTCAACACAGTTGATTGAATTCCTACGGTTTGAACTCAGAAGGATTTAGCCTAGCTTTCAGAGACCTGGCAGATATCTCATGTGGGGTGCCATTTAAAAGAAAATAACTCCCCCAACCTCAAATATTTCTTAACTGAGCTAATTCTGCATGAAGCTGTTTGGAAGCAACAAACATAGGGTGCTTTTTCCTTTTCTTAGTCGCTTTTTGGTATAAACCCACAAGCTGAGATAACCCTTCACCGCTGTGTGCGGAAAGATGGAAACCGGGCTCCCACACCCTGCATTGTCCCTCCCTGCCAAGAAGGCTCCTGGACAGAGAAAAACACAGCTCACAGCAGCAAGAACTTGCCTGTTCCTTGCTTCTCCAGCGTGTCCTTCCCCTGGCTGCAAACATGCTTAGAGAGGCCCCCTGCAAGCGGAGGAAAAGGAAACCAAGTACAGCAGATTCCTGCACATCCCAAACTCATTTGTCCCTGGGGAAGGAGTCAGACACAGTGGAAAGCACCAAAACAGGCATAGTCACTGTCTGGGAGTAGTTATTGCTAACAGATGGGTTCACATGTTTCAAAAGAGCCCAGCTGGGTTTTAGGAGGCACTACTGTGATCCGCCAAGACTGTTTTGAAAGGCATCAACAGTGAGCGGAAAATGGAAATTTGGGTGAGCTCTGCTAAGAGGGCACCAAGTGAGGGTCTGCTGCCGTGGTCCCCATCTTCCGCACAGGGCAGCATTTCCAGCAGCCCAGTCTGGGTGGGTTAGAGGCTCCTTGGCATAGCTGTGGTCCGCAGAGGTCCCTCTGCAGCTGTGGCTCTACTCAACACCCAGTATAGACTTGCACCATGACCACTTTGCACAGTGCTTTCTGCAGAGCTTTCCCATCAGGGCAACATGCAATACACCAGCTCTAAAACCTGGCTGTTTGCCGGGTGCCTGGGAGCAGCACAACACGGGTAGGAGAATCCAGCTTCCCATTTCCGTAATGTAAGTTTCTAGTTTTAATTTTGCAGATGAAAACTGAAGAACATGATGCAAGTGTGACCTTAAGGTCTTCCTCCCCTTTTTGGCTTTGGGTTTTTTTTTCATTTTGTTTTGTTTTGTTTTGATGTACCTGGCTTGAACATGGGTGTAGTTGGAAACACTTTTCCTGATGGTGGAGTAAGCACCTGCATCCTGACTGATACAGTGATCCGACCTGCTGAAAACTGAACCTGATATTTGCAGATGAGAATCCTTTCCCACAGATACAGTTATGCAAAAATAACAGTTGTTTTTAATTAATTTTTGCAGAAAGATCATCCAAGGCCAGTATCTTCCAGTATCTAAATAAAATGTTCTTTAAAGAAAAAGAAACAAATCGTTGAGACAGATTTGGGGGATAATTTCCATACAAAACTACTATACATTTTCTAAGCAAGATGTGCATTTCTGCAAATCTGGAGGGTTTTCTTTAAGAATAGAACTGTTCCAAGAGAAATTGGCCCCGTTTTTAACATCCTCCCCTTCCCTCACAATCAAAATGACAGGTCTTCCCCCCTCCCCCCTCTTCCACTGCCTCCTACACAAAAAGGAACATTTTATAATGAAGTCCCCAGCACTTCCACTTGGCTTCTCTTCCCAAGCATTTCAAAGGGCTCTGCCTGAGAGACTGTGTTTTCTGATTATAGTTGGAATAAACACAGCGCAACCCTTCTATTTCCAGAAACTAGCAGGGAAGCAACACAGCGAAGCAGTACGAAAAGTTCAATTTGACTTCAAAACCCAGATGGAAGAGTTGGAGAACAGTTTAGGGAGATGTTCTGTTGATGCCCTCAGCATCTGCTGCTCTATTTGTAGATCCTCCCAGATTAAAGCACGTCTCAGAATATGTAATGCTAACGCTGTAGTCATGGCCTAAGAATATAAACAAGGCAAGGTTTATGGGAAAACGCTTTTCACATGACACAGGAGGAAAAAATACATATAGGAGTTCTTTATAAGGAATCAGAGCTCCCTCAAGATTTCGCATCAGTAAGTTTTGCTGCCTTAAGAAGAGCGCATGGGATGGGCCTCCACCGCCACAGGTATGGCCAGGGAGGGGAAGGAGAGCTGGGAATGTTACAGGTTTTTCCCATTGCCAAGGTAACAGGGAGGGTGACTGGGACAGCTGCCCTTAGGAGAGGGATGCTCTGTCCCTTGCAGCCTGATACTCCTTGCTGTCTTGGCTTACAAGATGCCACAGGCAGCGCAGGACTGAGAGCACTCCTCTGGAATTTGCTTTTCAATCAAAATTGACCAAAAAATTAATATAAGACCTGCTGAAAATGCTAGATTAAAATGGAAAGAAGACTCAGGTTCTTCTTTGTCTTTGGGAGCCTTGAAGATGATTTTCCCACCCCTTGTGGGGTCAATGCCAGGATGTTGGCTAATCTACAGTAGATCTAAATTTACTACCTAACTAATATATAAGAAGGAACACAAGATTAATTTTTGCCAGGCTTTGCTCTGTGGTGATTTGAGGCACTCAGTTGCAATTTGGAAGAATTAGGTTCACATCTCTATGCCATATCTCATGTACAGCAGAAATCTGGATGTGCACTTCCCATGCAGCCTCCCCCATTTCCAGTCTAGTAGAAATCTCATCCTGGAGCTGAGAAGCCTTCCTAGTAGAAGTTGTCTTGGCAGTGCTTCATTCCTGAAAGCATATGAGCTTTGGCAGACTAGGTTTTCCTGCTGGAAAAATAAAGCCAAAAAGCAATCTCTCTCTCACACACACATACCCCCCCAAACATTTCAGTTAAATCCTCCTTACCAGTTCTAAGCTGCTAACATGAATGGTTTTCTGCCTTGAAAAGATTACATCCCGCTGCTCACCACAGGTCAGATCTTTAGGATGTCTTCAATTCATGCCTGTGTACAGTCAGAGTGTTAATCACTTTTATTTTTAATTAATGACTATAAAAATTGAGGCTGTGGACAAAGTACAACTGGAAAAGTTGTTTCAATTTCTGTCCAGTCAGCCAAGAAAAATACCTCAGTTATGCCTAAAGACCTGTGTGCACAGCATATACCATATCCTATACGTACCATTTCCTATGCAGAAAATATTCCCTCCTTCTCTGATGAAAAACGAGTCTGGCTAAAGGGACTGGGAGGCTTCTTTCCCTCGCTGGTCCTGCCCATCCTTTGAACGCAGCTGTCCAGAAACAAATCCCTGCAGCTTATCAGCAACACCGAGTCAGACACTGCCGTCCCTGACAATCTGTGAGTGCAACTGTTAAAGCACAGCTTCATGAGCCCTCTTTGTATTTCCCATGCCACTTTATTGAGCCATAAAACAGAAAGGGATTTCTCTGCATTCATGAGAAATATTAGGACTCAATGTCGCTCCCGGCTACATTCAGGGCAAAAAAACTGATGTGAAGTTAATAATAATTAAAAAAAAGACATTTGGCAAATAAATGCTCTGTCTTCCTGTTAGATGGGGGATGGGTTGGTGGGTTTACTACTTGCTAGCGCTGCAAACATCTAGTGCAGCTCTGGGGGGCTCTGTCATATGCCTCCATTCTGGCCACCCCACCTCCCCAAGGAAAATGGCATTTACTTCACAGAATGTATGTATTCCTTCTCATTAAATCCCCTGGGATCTCTGGGAGACTCAGGTAGTGTCAGAGAATTTGAGTAAGGAAAAGCATAAGAAAGAGCATGTTTATTTACTTGTTGCTGCTGTTTATTCCCGTATGCTTTTGGAAAAAGGGGGCAAGCTCTCACCACACCGTCTGCCAGCAACAAAGTACCCATGCCAGTGTGGAGGTGGCCGTGGAACGGAGATATTCCTGTAGGTAGGATGTTCTAGGGCTAGAGGAGTGAAGCAGGCTTTGCAAGGAGCAACATTTTTCCCCTGTCTGATTTTGTAATTATCGAATCAGAGCAAAAGTATGGTGGATCCCTGGAGGTCTCCAGTCCGACCTCCTGCATGAGACAGGGCTGACTCCAAAGCGGGGGCAGCTCGCCCAGGGCTTTGTCCAGTTGAGGTTTGCAGATTCCCCCAGATTAGAATTTCACAACCTCTCTGCACCCCTGTTCAAGACGGCATCACTTATTGTAAATTTTTCTTCCATTTAGCTGAAACTTCCTTTATTGTAACAATTACCTCTTGTCTTGCAAAAACAGCCCTCAAAGAGCCAACACGCCTTCTACAGGGACAAATCCTGTCACTCTCTGAATACTCTGGTACTTTCTAAGGTGCTGTAGAGGAAAACAGGTTATTCCTGAGACAGGCACCCAGGTGACCATGTGGCAGGAACAGAAAGGGAAACAGTGGAATGATGCCCCTGTGTTGGAGATTATACAGGTGCTCAAGCTTGGTTCAAGATTCCTAAATATTATTTTTTTTTAAGTACAAAAGAGACAAACATTCAAAGTACAAAGGCCAACCAAGCATGGAGGGAAATACTAAAGAGACTTAAAAATTAAAATCTTATATTTTTTTGCCAACAGATGCTGGGCATGGCAAGAGTCTGTTAGCCACAGGAATATGGTTTCTAGGGTCTGCTGTGGCTGCGAGTGCTTCAAACCCCAGGGATCCCCAGGGATCTGCCACTGGCTCTGGAAGGCAACTTGCCGCTCTGCCAGCCCTTGCAAAGCATTCCAGGAGGCATTTGGCCTCTCCATAACACATCCCTCATTCCCGTTTCATGGATGGTCTGCACAGACAGGGCTAAGAGCCAGCAGCTACCACTGAGGGGGTCACTCCTTTAGCCCATCTGCTAAATATGTTCCACAAAGGAAGAAGTCATTTTGTTTAAGTAAAATCTTTGATGGCTGAGATCAAATCCGTTGTACTAAACCGCCCCTGGAACAGAGAGATCTGCTGCCAGCAGAAAGCGTGACTGTATTTGCTGTGAACAAATAGGAGGCAAACAACGCTTGGGAAGTTGTTTTGTCTTGGTTTTCCTTTTCTTCCTATCCCTTTGTGTCTGTAAGGTTGAAGGCATTTTGTTTCTGTCTTATTTTGTTTAGGGGGTTTTTTTATCTAGGTTCTGCTTGCAAAATTCAGCTGGGTTCTGCCGGCAATTAGCCTGCAGAAGCAACGGCCAGTTGCCCAATTAATTAGGGAGCCTGCCGAGAGAGCTGGAGCAGAAGACCATGTAGAAAGAGGCAGAAAAACACAGCTGTCTTGAATCTGAGGAAACATCGTGCTAAAGAGATAAATCCTCTCTGGGGCAAGCTTCTGATGGTTGGTTCTGGGAGGAAACCCAGGGAAAATGGCTCCAGGCAGGCTGGGGTTTAATGGGACCGGGGTCTCATTTGAGAGCTGTTCCCACAAAGGCTGAGCCTGTCTCCATTAAGCTCTTTTTTTTTGTTGGGGGTTTATGCTGTGCTGGTGTTAATCTTTGGTTCTTTATGCACCAGATCACAGCCTTGTCTCTGCTCTCCTGCTTCTGAAAGGTGGGTTTGGGTTTCTGTCTTGAAGCTGAGGCTCTTCCCACGACCCTCGCGAGCTGCAAAGCTGCCAGCAGCCTCTTCTGCAGCACAGCCCTTTCCCCACTGCCCTCCCCTCCTGGGGTTTGCTGGGTTTGGGGTTTCTTTCTTTGCTGTTTTCTGAGACTTCTTCCTGTTCTGCTTCAATTCTCAGTACTCTGTGGTAAACAGATCCTGCTTTGGGGATTTTTATCAGGTTATAAGTAAAAGAGATTTTCTTGTTTTGTGCAATCAAAAGTCTTTTTTTCCTGATGGGGGTTAAGTGTTTGTTGGATGCGTTTGATAGCTTCCTTAGGTCTTGAATGCCTGACGCCTCCATGTGCAGCAACTCATGTAGTGCTCTCTTGAGATGAGCTATTTTTGCTTCTTTGAGGGATGCAGCCTCTTCAAAGGGTTTTTCCCTGAGGCCCCAGAAAGGAAGAGGCTTCTCATGCTCAGGGAATGAAGTACTGGTCAGAGCTTCACCTCACACTAAAGGTTCCTCATCAGCAAATCTCAGCTCTAGAGGAGACTCGAGTATGTTGCTAATTCTTGAGAAGATAGTAAGGGAAAGTTAAAATATCTTTTGCATCAATGCATTTAAATGAAATAAAGTGCACTCTCCGCTAGCAGCATAAGGATGTGGGGAGTGTTGCTGGTGGTGCCACCTGCCCTTGCTGCCAGATGTGGCTCAGCCCAGCTGTCAGGCAGGTCCTCCGCAACCCTGGAAAGGCTCCAGAGCTTCTTGGTATCATCTTTACTCTTTTCTTTAACTGGCATTTGTCCATACCCACATTGCTTAGCAGAGCCTGGATGCAGTACTTGGCAGTTTGCGTATGCTGCAGCTGCTGCATCTAATGGACGCCCATCTCCTGCCAGATGCCGTGGGCAGCACTGGGTGGTAGGTCTGCCCTTCTCCAGCATGGCTCTTCCCATGATTGGGCTGAGTGTTTGCATTTGCTCCCTCAAACAGAGTAACTGGCCAAATTGCAGTATATCTGCCACTGCTCCGATGCAAACGTTTCGTTGCTGTAAATAGCAGTGTTGGTGTTATCTGCCTGAAAGAGAGGGGTGGGTTTCTCTGCCTCAGAGTCCTGGCAGATTATTTTATTCTACTGTCAGCAAATCTAGGAAGTGAGTTAAGGACACTTTGGTGTATGGCTAAGGACTGAAATACTCCCCCACACCACTAAAAATGTAATGTGGTATCAAAGCTATAGGCAAACGCTCAAAGCTGAGGGAGGTGCAGGGGAATTTTTGTGGGGGTAAATGGGAGCAGTGAAGGATTTCAGAGCAGCTGGGATATATCAGGGATCCAACAGGCTAAAGCACAATTTCTAAATTTCTTTGTAAAAGAGGTAATGGAAAAAAAAAGATAGTTAGGCACTAGATTTATTTAATAGCCATGGAATAAATTGGGCAGTTGGCAAGCGGGGAAAACAAGCCAGCAATCAAACATTTCTGATGTTTGAGAAACATACCCACGGAAAGGACCAGTTGTTTTAAAAAGTCAGAAAAGTTAAGTTTGGCTCTTTTATAATGAAATTAAACCCTTTATTCAAGCCTTTGGGAGTTGGAGACCCCAGGCTGCTGCTGCTATTTTAAACTCGGGTAAAGCCATAAGAAAGAAATTGGAGAGTGAGCTGGAGGACGCACCATAGCAGGCTGTAGATTAGGCAGATAAAGAAAGCAGCAGTGTCTCACCTTTGGAGTGAGCTGCCTGTCCCTGTTGTCCCCCCCCCCCCTTTCTTTTTTTTTTTTTTTTTTAAAAAGAAGCAAACCAGCTGTACAGAGAACCTCGCACTGTCTACACTGCTACAAAGACCAGATGTGTACGCTGTATAGTGCGAGCAAGGCGTTGGTGGTCAGCATCAGGGCAGGCTGTAATACCAAGAGGGAAGATTGCTTCCTGGGACCTGTTTGGTGGGAAGCTGTGGGTATGTAGGAGATCACCTCCTGCACCCAAACCAGCTGACAATGATTACCTTCAGCCCTGTAGGCAGAAATGTCTTATGTTGTTCTCCTCGCACATGTATTTTTAATGTGTATGTTGCATCCTACAGCTACAGAGAGTGGAGGTGAGATATTTCACCCTGACACCCGGTGATCCATACCAGCAGGGGGTCATTAAAACTCATTTTTTTTGTCTTCTTGTGAATCTTGCAGCCCTTTCACCAGATTTCACTGCTGGTTACTTTATCTGTGTTTGAGTCTCAAAATAATTTTCAATTTATGCTTATTAACCATTAATCCAAAGCACTTTGCCTTTTCCCTTTTTTTTTTTTTTTTTTTTCCCCACTGCATTTAACCTTAATATGGTAGCCTAGGATATATAACATTTCAGTCCAGGCAATAAAGGCTTTTGGCTCCTGTGTGCCCCTGCTCAGCCCAGCGGCTAAAGAAACAGAAGCTTCAAAGACAGGTGAAAAAGTGGGTATAAAAAAGGAAAAGAGGGAGACCTTCCAGCTGCATGGCATTCATATTCCTGCACGTTCAATTCTTTCGGCCAGTTTATACACATTTTAATTCTTCCTTAGAGGTATGATTGAATTGAGACATCAGGTTCCAGCTTTTAGTAATGCGGTGATTACTTTTATGACTTTAGCTGATGTCATCACCAGTTTCCTGTTGATCATCATGCTGTTCATCATCAGCTTCAACCTCCTCCTTGGTGTGGTGAAGGTACGTCCTCCACTAATGATGCTTAGCGGCTGGCTGAGGCCTCTCTGAGTTTGGGGGTGTTAGAGGAGGGACTGGAGGCAGCTCCCTGAAAATGCTAAAGTGGGATCAAAAAAGCAGATAAATATCTCCACTCTCCTAGCGAGGGGGAAGGCAGCTGGCCTGCAGTCTGAGGCTATCTGCAAGGCTGCTGACTGCCAGATTTACCGAATCTGGGTGACATTTCCATCACGACTATTTTTTGTGCTAAGGAATGGAAATGTTATGATTAGGAAATGTTGGTTTATTGCCTCATTTCCTTCCTGTTTTGCAAGCCAGACCCTGGAAGGGAACTGTAACTCTCCTGTTACACTGTGGATTCGTTTCCCGTTTCAGAGGAAGGCATGACTGTGCATTGGTGTGGGAACCAGCCTTCTCTGTAGTGGTAAACTTTGGGCACAGCTGAATGACAACTCTGATGGGCTCTAGTGCAAATGTTGTGTAGTGAAAATCCACAGAAACTTTCCAAGGGGGTGGAAAAAAAATCAGTGTTGATGCCCTTCATTGTTTCTGAATCAATTGTCACCACAGCATGTGAAATTAGATGCAGAAAGTCCAGGAAAGTATTTGCTTTTGGAGTACCTTAATGTATGTCCTTTGAGGTATTGCTAGTTGGTCTCATTCTCCCATTCAGGACAGAAATAACTGGCATTGCTTTCCTTCCTCAGAAGAGGGAACGTCTCCTGATCCCGTTTCTTGCTCTGCAAGTCATGGACTTTCTCCTCAGCCTCCTAACGATGTTCAGCTCCTACATACAGATCCCAGCGACCGTTTCTGTGTCCTCCCTTAGCCACGTGGTAGGTAACAGCTGGCTTCTGGGGAGGTCTTCTCGGTTGTCTATGAGCTGGTGACCGGTGTGTAATGTAGGAGTAAAGGGTCATTATCTTGGGCCACAGTTCTTCATGGTGAGGCAGTTCCTATGCTGGCTGGGGACGGGATGCAGTCCTGGGGGGCTAGAGGGTGCATAAGGAGAACAAGTAAGAGCTGGGGCGTTGTTTCCCATGTCTGGGAATCTTCTTGTTGATTTTATTTTCTGTCTCATGGCTTTGGGGAGGTCGTTCAGGGTGTGCCCGTGCTAGGAAGGGTTTGCTGGAGATAAGCACGGCTCCAGACAGAGACCCCAACTGTGGAGCTTGTACAAATCAGCTCAACAAGATGGTCTGCTCACCGTTTTGGCTAGTGTAAGTGAATTAAATAGCTTAGCCTGTCAATGTGAGTGAAGCACAGGCCCTGTGTAAAATGTGGAAAATCTATGGAAGTGATGCACTCCTGTAATCATAACGAGATTCCTGTTCCCTGCCCACCTTGCAGCAGGGACACTCGAAGATCCCTTTCCTGGCTCTGCAGCTGCTGGACTTCTGCTTGAGTATCCTCACCCTCTGCAGCTCCTACATGGAGGTCCCCACCTATCTCAGCCTCAAGTCTTCAGACAACGGGGTAGGTTATGAGCAAGCTCAGCTGATTTTTCATGCTGTAAACCCCTACGAAGTTTCTTTCAGTGGCTGTTAAGACAGAGCAAACTGGCTCTGATGTCTACGGTATATACTCTGATGACAAAGAAGGATTTTTCCGTATGTTCTCACCAACACAGTGTTCTTGACAGCTTGCTTAAGCATGTTTCTTAAAAGTACACCTTGTTTTTCTTGTAAGAGTCTTATGGATGCAAATTGCAGAGCAAAATGATTTGGATGGAGCCTGCCTGCACACACTGAAAATGCATCAAATTTTCATCTTTATTAAACAGTCGTACTTTTAGTTCTCATTTAAATAGTCTTCTGAAAATCTTTGCCAAAGGAGAGTACACAGCAGGAGGAAAAAAATATCCCCGTACTCTTTCTGATGAGGAAGGGAAGGTGGCCTGTCCCACCTTTCCCACAGGTCGGCTGAGAAACCTGCTGAGACCTCCACCACCTCATGTGACCCCAGTAAAGGGAATGAGTGTTTATGACCGAGACCCTCTCCCTCTTTTCACAGGGCTTTTTGCCAACCCTGGAGAAGTTACCAACAGAAGAATATGCCAAAGTGATGGTCACCTTCACCATTGTGTTCGTTGCTGTCATCTTCCTGAAGGTAAATAAATGGCTGTGGGGTCTGGTGAGGCTGAAATGAAGCTCTTGCCTGGGGCACAGGAGGAATGGGTTTCACGTCTCTCTCAAATCTGCCCGGGGGGTTGGAAAGCCTTGTTGATCTCCCCTTGGGCACAACTGGAGCTATGCCTCAGCGCAGTGTCCGGGGCAGGTCTAATGTTCATATCACTGGTGTTATGCTTCTGCAGGTGTGAGTTATAAAGCAAAATCTCTCTTACATCCAGAAACTATTATTGCCCATTCATCTCTAGAAGGGTAAGATGCTTGAAAACAAATATATGAAACTCTTCTGCTATTTGTGTGCCCAAATAAATGAGATTATTAAGCAGCAGGTTAGATCTTCCACTTGGGTAAGTCACTGTGTCCGCACTGATGTAAGCGGAGTTATGCACACTGATACCCTGAAATTTAATTAAAACCCATGATCTGCTAAATACTGCTTACATCTCAGAAAACTCCACTGTGAAATGCTTTCCATTCTTCTTGCTTCAATGAAACAGAGAACAGGTTTTTCACTGAGGGGTTTCAGACCAGCTAAGAAAACTAGACCTTTCCACGTACTTGAGCAGATTCTGTCACAGTGAAAAATGCTACTTAGCAGGAAAGCGTTTTTTATTTAGACTCTTCCCAGGTGGCTGGACAGGCCAGTGTGGAGTGGAGAGTCTTATATGATTGCGCTGCAGACATGACTTAAGCTTATCTTTCAATATTTGCATAAACTGCGCAATAGAGTAGAGATAACCCTGAAACCCAGCTGGCAGCGTGGGTCTTCAGCAAAAATCTCACTGACCTGGCAAATGGGTTGATTTGAATTTTCCACAGGGTTAGCTACAAGACTGCTTAACTTGCAATGACTTCTTGCGCTGGAGTTTGTAGGAGGGAAGGATGGGGGGAGGATAATTAAAACAACAATAGGCAAGCACAAGCACTCCTTGGTGTGCTAAACTCCCCAAAACAAGTCATTAGGAATCCCTTCCTTTAGAATTAGTGACAATCCCTCTCCTCTTTCACATGCAGCAAAACCATTTTCATGACACAGTTCCTCCCAAGTGATAAAGATCTGATGAGGAACACGGCAACATGAAACATTTTAGACCGGAAAAGGCCATTTGGCTAATTTAGGGTGCATCATTTTCAATTCACTGAATGCCCACACCAAGGTAGTATCTAAATACATTGCACTAGTCCAGGATCTTTTTGCATAAATTGACTTGCTTAATGACCCATTGCAAGCTTTTATTCCTCTTACACTAAAATGTCGTTTCTGTGTATCCAGTGCTGTTTGCCTGCCAACTTGAAGTTACCGTCCCCACATAATTATCTGCATCCCACACCATAGCATCATTAAGCTAAAAGGTGGTCTGTCAGATGGAGAAGAGATGGGGCACCTGCCCCACTTAACACTTCTGCCAGTGACCTCATGTGAGACTTGCAAGGCTTTGCTCACCCTTTCAGCAGGAAAGATTTCTCTGACAATGCTAGAGGGGTGGTCGTGCTCCTCTCCCTCCTTTTTCTCATATGTCATCACCCTTTGCAGGGAGCGTGCCCTGTTGCAATGCAGGAGTCTCTCCATGCAACCTCACATCTCCTTACCAGTGTGGTGGCTGTTTGTATGTTTACTTGTAGAACCCCAATGGGATATCATGAGTTGATCAAGTCTAAGATCCTCGGAGATGCAAAGTATTCAAAGGGCAGAGGGTAAGAAGGGGTGATGTTTACATAGCACCATTAGGGCAGTCTCCCTTGCTGTCTGTGTATCCACAAGGAATCTTTATCTCACCTTGGTATCGTAAAGTCATCCCCCTCCACCACCACAGTGATAAGAATGCAGAAACCAAGGAGAATAAAATATTTCTGATGGGAAATCAAGGGTTTAACGTAATTACTTCTGAAATAGCTCACTTATGACCTGTGGGACAAGCTTCCCATCCCCTTATTATGTCAATGGCTGCCAGAGAAGTCTTCCCTCTTCAGTTCAGTGTGGAGAAGGGTATCCTTCAGTGACTCTTGAGTGTTTTGAGTTAGCTGGTAATGGGATGATCCGAAGGTCGCTTACTGCCTTTATATAAGCTGTGTACTAATGTATTCTACTTGAATCTGCCGTTACTTGCAGCAGTCTTAACTGAAGTCAACTTCTTTGAACTTGGTGCAGATACTGGGTTGGCGTTGCAGCAAACTCTTCCAGAATAAAAATCAAAGAAAGGGTTTTTTTGTTGTATGATTTAAAAAAAAAAAAAAAATGTATTGGGGTTTCTTTTGCAGATCAGTGGAGTTTTTTGTACAGTTTATATGACAGCTTCAGTGTCTTGCATGTTTGTTCTCTGTATGAAGAGGCTTTTGGAAGGGGGAAGGTTTTTGCAGTATTCCCTAAAGGTGGTTAAAGTTTGGATTTACTTCCTCATCTCTGGAAATGTGTTTGAGAGATGGATTCCTTCAACTCAGATACTTCATTCCTTGTTCCTGTTCTTTGTCTTGGCTTCATGTCAAGACAAACAGTCCTCATTGTTCTAGGAAATCCTAAGCCACATAGCTTGTTCAGGGCATATAACTCCGCGTTCCTTTGAAAATGCCAACTGTTTTTAAAGTAGACTCTAATGCCAATAAAAATAAGAGGCACACGACTTTGCCTCGCTGCGTAGAGTAGGGAAAATATTTATTTAATATGGTATGTTTCACAGGCCTTGCTTATTTTCATGTGCCACAATCCGTCAATCGTTCCATTTTTCTCAGAAAAGCTCTATTTATTGCATCTTGTAAGTCTGTGAGGTGCAAGGCGGTCTTGTCAGAAAAGTGTGATTATTGCAAGTATAAGATTTTGTTGAATGAGCCAACCTTTCAGGTCAGTTCTAGTTGACCAGGGAGCCTTGGATGCCTGGGAGGTAGATGTTGTGCCCAAGGTGCTTTTCTGAGACATCCAAACTATGTAGCCTGCTCAGAAAATGACCTGAAAGACATGTTCTCTTTTCCTACCTGATGACATTGCACTCTCAGAGGTCTTAAGCGTGTGCTTTGTATTTAATGGTATTACTAGTCCTATTGACTTCCCACACTAGTGCACTGTTCTGAATAGATGGAGTTGTCACCTTTCCAGTGAAGGATCAAGAGAGGCTGATTTAAGGCCCTGGGACACATGGTCCCAGGCTCCTGCCTCCAGAGAGGAGAGCAGGACGATAGCAAGCTGATGGCAAAAGTGGAAATGCTCTTGTTGACTCGCAGGGCAATGACAGACTTCCCTTTCCTTTTCAGGCCTATATGTTCAAATGCGTCCTAAGCTGCTTTAAGTATATTAAAGCCAGCAAGAGAGAGGAGGTGAAAGTTGACCCACAAGCAGCTGAAAAGGTGAGTAAAGACTGCTTCAAATTTACACCGTGAAAAAGCATGGCTCAGACTGATGAGATGCCTGATGATCCTTACTTTTGCTTCTTTGATGGATTGAGAGATTGGTCAACCCTTCAAATGTGCATTAACAGGTATTAATAATCACTTTCCAATTATATTCCTTTACTTTTGTACGAAATCTTTCAAAGTCAGTGGCATCTGCAGGAAATCTGAAACTCAGGCTTCAGGCAAAGCAGACAAATTGGAATATACCACCTGTATTGCCTGATCCAGAGATGTGTTTTTAATTTCAGTTGAACATTGGTTGCTCTGCCTAATAGTGCTACCCTTGTTTGAAGTTAAGTTTGTCTTCACCTTTCATTGGATCACTGTCTGAGAGATTCAGTGCATTGGCCTTCATCTTAATAGTTTGCTAAATAATGAATCTGCATGTCCTTTCTTAGATTACTGATGATCTCTAATAGTAGGATCCGACCACTCTGACACAATGGAAAGATACTGAAGACCTTCCAAAAATAAGAGATACAGTAAAGACGGGTGAGAAGTAAAGAGGAAGAATGTGGAATGCTAAGTGTAGGCATTTGTCTTGTTGAAACGTGGCAAATATGATGAGCCTTGTCTTGCCAACAGTGTGTGCCCCTGCAGCAGAGTGGTTATAAAGTGCTGCTCACCTCTAACACTTCTGCATTTCTGCCCTTTCTTTCTTACAGCCAATTTGGGCTTTTTACCCTGCTTTGAACTAGGTAGAGAAACACATCCAAGATTAAATCCACTTGACGCTCTTCATGTGATCCTCAGCGCATAACTAATGGTCTTCTCTTTCAGGATGTGCTGCCATCGTATGAGGAAGCCTTAGAGTTGCCTTCCAAGGAATCCCCACCGCCCTACGTAGCAATCTAAGCTATACTCACGGAGAGAAGATGGCTTCTCTACTGCTGTTGGTGCCTCTTACCCCTTCTGTCAGATAGCCAGCTTCATTGAGAAGCCCTTATTTCATAGCAGTATCATGCTTATTACAATCCATCTCACTTCACGAGCCTACAAGGAGTGCTGGCGAACCGCTGAGGTTGGTGCCTTGTTCTGCGCTGGCAGTTTTGACTTGATACTACCAAGCTGCAGTGCTGATTTTAACAAACTTGGCACCCGGCACCACAGAGGTTCCCACCACTGGCCTCTGACATCTGGCTAATGTGAAGTGTAGGCATGGGCCTGAATTCCTTGTCGGGCTTGCTTTACGCCAGCAAGATGCCGTTTCTCATCTGTGTCACATCCAGCTCAGCAGCTGAGACATTTAGGAAGTGGAATGGGGTGAAAATGGGCAAGAATCTTTTTGCTGAGATAGTCCAGCCCTGAAGCTCTGCAAACCAGCATCTGTTAATGAGGACCCTACGGGAAAGCAATCAGCAAAAGAATGAAGATTTCAAATGAACAACAATGCAGCTCTCTTCCTGTCTGCTTATGATGATGATTAATAATGTGTACTCCAGAACATACAGCATGCTGGAATTGTCACAGTATTGCTCTGCCATTTCATACCTGAGTGTTTGCATATTTTATTTTATTTTTGCTTTTAGTGTGACTTGAAAGATTAGTTTCAATTAAAAAAAATGGCTTCAATACTTTGCTGTCTGGTTTCTGAATGATACTGTCCTTGCTGTCTGAAGTATATCGCAAGGAAGAAATAATTTGCTTTCTAAAAAATTAGTTAGCAAAAATGGTACTTTGGCCTTAGGCTGATGTTATCTCGTGTGCGTACTGCTCACAAAGGAAAAGATGGTAATTCTAACAGCCAACCTAGCTAGATTTTCAGATGAAATTGCCTTTTCCTTCCTCTCATACATTATCACCAGCAATAAAGATCCTGCTTTCTGTGGCACACTCATGGCTGACTCTGATTGCACAGGTCAGTCTCTGTAGATGTTAGTGAATAGTATTGCTGATGACAGATGAGAGGGATCTGGAATTTAACATCTGCTTACCTTTTTGGATCGTTGTCTGCTGTTTGAAACAAGTCGGTATGAAAGTGTAATTTGCTAAGCAATAACGATTCCAGCATCACCTACAGCGTGGAACACAGGCTGGGGTCTTTGTTCTGCTCTGAAACAGAACACAACTACCAGCTTCAAGGGAAGATCTGCCAAAGTGTAAGTAAGAAATGTCAGTGCTGCTCCATGCTTTTTTCATTGGATGTGTATTTATGTATATGGGGATGAAGATAATGATGTTGGTTGTGTCCTTTTAAGTTTGTTTTCTCATCATTGAATAGGGGTGATGATTCCCTTTCTCTGTGCCTCATCCCCCTTGTGCTGGGGACCAGGATACTCAACAGACACGAAGTCAGGAAGGGTATACCAGAATAACTTCTTAATGTCTCCAGTGCTTTTATACATGCTTAAAGTCACTCACAAAAGTGCAAAACCCTCAAATTCTTCAAGCAGAAAATAATTTTTCTGGCCTTAAATCTGGAAATTATTTAACTGTGATCAAAGAGCAAGAGACCAACCCAATATTCAAGCAGACAACCTTGCAGAAGCATGTGAAGAGCCCAACTTCTTGCATCAAGGACCAGCCCAGTCTCTTGCTTAATTAGGTGGAGAGATAAACCATTATCTTTGAAATACAAATAATCAATAGTCTACAGAACCTTCCGGACATTACCTGCCAGCCCTCTTGGTCACAGTCCTGAAGACCAGGTTGGATGCTGAAATTTTCTGCTTCTCATTTCTTACTAGCTGCCTGCCTGCCTTCGTTGCAGTGCTTAAAGCCAGGTCTGGAGATGGGCTGCTTGGATGGAGCTTCTCTCCTTGTTAGTTTAGGGAGGAATTTGAAAGCACAGTCCTTCCTTTAAGATTCCGCACCAGAGTCTGTAGGTGCCAAGATGGTGTGTGACAACCATCACAGCACTGGGATGTCTTCACCAGGCTGCCTTCTGCTGGCCAGCATTGACCAACAGCCTGTTAACTGGGTCTGCCCAAAATATCATTAGGAGAAATGCTGGCAATTCACTTGGCTTCTAAACCAGAAGAGAGTTCCTCAATGTGATCCAACTAAACTGTGTTTAAAATCCTTTTCCATCTCTTTAAATAGTTCAAATTCTACCTCTAATTAAATTCCCATTAATAATGCTCTTGGCTATTTAGTTACTGCAGCAGGGTTAAACATCCCCTAAGCCTCTTGGTTTAATTGACTTTGATAATACATCTGAAATAGCTAAAGTATGTTCAACACATTTCTTGCAGAGACAGGGTTTGTTTCAATGTGTATGAAGAGTCGAGCCTTTGGGCACACACCTGATCTTCTAAATGAACCTGATGTTTCACGGCTCTTAGCAAGCCAGACGACCCTTCTGCTTCGTGCAGTATTTTCTCTCCAGAACTCAGAATAGTTCCCTGTGAATGTCTGGCTCACCCCCCCTGAAATCTGATAAAATGTATAGATTTATTGTGAGTTTCCTGCCAGGTCAGGGGCTGAGTTCTAGACGGGAAGCGGGTTTGGTTTGCTGAAATGTTAGATGATTTGGCCAACACAAACTGAACACAAGCTGTCCCAAGCCTGTTAGTAAGTCAGACGATGGTGCTATCAATGCTGGTTTTGAGATTGATAAAGACTCTTTGTAATATGCCACTGTTACACTGTTTTTTCTTCTCTAAACTGATTTACTAATGTGAGTCTCTCCAACACAGGCTGAGAACCAGTTCACACATATGCTTAATGCTGCTCCACACATTGCTGCTCTTTCCCAATGCAGCAGAGATGAGCAGCAATTCTTTGACATAGAAAGTAGATTGAGCTGATGATCTCAGCACTGGCAGAACAGATACGTTAGAGGGACCTGACCACCTTAGCAGCAGCATCTCATGGTGGTGGAGGTGCTCCAGGGCTCCAGAGATGGCCATTAGACTACCTGACTGACTGTGCCTTTTCTCCCCCATCTGACACAGAGCAAAAGCTCCAGCGGAAAAAGGGTTTATTGCTTTGAGTGTCTGTGTGTTGCTTCAGTGCTTCTGCTTTATTTGGTGCCTTGTTCTTCTTTAGGCATGCTGGTACCAGGGCCTTCAGCTGGAGGAGACATGCCTCTCCCTCTGCTCTGAAAAAAGAAACAAGCAAACACTGGTCTCCCTGTTCCGCAGAAAGGGAAACTGAGGTATGAAGGAAAGGAAAATAAATCTTGGAATATCATGAAGCCAGTCAGAGGAGGGAGGGAAACTGCAGAATGAGTGAGAGTGATCCTGGTCTGCTCTCAAAGCCAGGCTCAGTACCCGAGACTGCAAGGAAAGCCTCCAAAGGTCTAAGCAAGACCCTAGAGACCGGCAGGTAGTCCTCATGGCTGGGTGAGACGGAGTTATACTCTATGCCATTGCAGAAGTGTTTTGTTTTACTGGCACAGGACAGCCCTCCTCGGGGCTCCTTCCCTCAGCCTTGGGCTGGTCCCAACGAGACAACGCTGCAAACCCCAGCCATGTGCCGGAGGTGCTCCCACGCGCCTCTCACAGCCTTTTAGGTAAACATTTCATCAACCCGTCCACTGATGGGACATGTTTTCTGGTGAACGTAACCAGCACAGGTTGCTCCAGCAATCCGGGCCACACAATTTTGTGAGAGGCTCTTTGACATGGAAACTCAGTAAAACTTCTGATTCTACATATCCTCCTGGATGTTAAACAGCACCAAAGCTGGCAGAAAATACAGTGTCAGTAAAGCCTGCAGAGAGTCAGAAGCATTTTTCTGGTGCTGACTTCTATCAGACTTTGAAATGGCATCCAGAAGCATGATGGAGCTGCTAGTAACTTGGCAAAAATAATGCATGATGCAATAGGAACAGCAGTGCTCCAACCCAGGCAGGTCGAGCCATAGCATCCACTGTGACGGAAAGGTCTCTCCTATCTCAAGGGTGTTCTGATGCCCATGAGTCGGCATAAATAGACCTTGAAGAGGGCAAAGACAGCAGCTTGGCAGCATTCCCTGGCATATCCTAGAGCTGACGTAAGCCAGTGCACTGGTTGGCCCTGAAGCGGCGGAGGGAATCCCGGGTGATGGATGTGTGGCATTTCTCCAGGAGCTTGTCACTGCAGACTGTCCTGCACCACAGGGACCACACTGCCCTTCTTGGTTTTCTTGCCGCCTTGGTTCCTGCTGATTTGAATGACACCTATAACCCTTCCAGGATTCAGACCCTAGCGCCTGGGACAGGTGCCATTACAACTGCATAAATCAAACATCATAAAAAAGACGGGCTTCCCTTCAGCTTGCCTGCAGACAGTTCATTAAGATAATTACTCACTTGTATCAGTCGAACGAAGTTGCCACAACTGCTGTCCCCAGTGGTAGGCGCAGAATGACAGAAACTGGCAGTGTGGTCGTGCATCAGCCCAAATCCTTTTGCTGCTGTTGGCTTTCCGTCTGCGCGCTCATCCATCAGGCCAGTCACCCCCACGGACTCCAGTTGAGGATCTCTCTCATCCATGCGTCTGCCCACAGGATTTTTGTAACATTTCTGCTCATGAAAGTTATTTTGCAAGGATGTTCCTCTTCCTGGATGATCCCAGAGTCTTTATTCCCACATCTTCCTACCCTGATCCTCTTGTACAGCTTGGCTTGACCCAGCTGGTATCTTGACTCACTCAGAGATAAAGAGCTGCCCACACGGTGACCTTCATCTTTGTAAATAAGTCTTACAGTGCTGTTTCATTCAAGTGATTTAGTAGGACAGAGGTACCCTTCGGGACTTCTGGGCCAGGTCAGCATTGTTGGTGGCACTGTCCAGCTGGAGCAGTCAAGGCACGGAGGGAGGACACAAGCTGCCCGAAGTTTTGCAGGTGGTCAGCGGGAAGGCCAGGAATAGAGCCCAGGAGGCAACTCAGTCCCAGGGGGAAGATGTGGGCAAGGTTAACACGGCAAATAAAAAACGATCCCTCTGAAATAAATGTGACCCATAAAATACATAAACATTGACTAGCCATAAACAGCATTTACTATTTACAGTATCAGAGCACAAGGATATTTGCCAGCCATTTGCAGCTTAAAGGATAAACAGCAGTCCTTTTGATCCTGAGCTGTTGAAAGGGTTCTATTTAAAGCCATTCATTTCTCCCCAGTCTTTCACCCTTTACACCATTTGTTTTATGCTTTGCCCTGATCCCACTGCTGTAAATACCATGTTCACAATACAGTGGCAGTGCAGTAAATATCCTTTCTGGTAACGAAGCAGGCTGGGAGGGACTCCACCAGTCCCTGAAACAAACTGAAATAGAAACACCGTGGGGATAAAATACAAGAATTGGAGCTCTGAATAAATGGCAGCTTTTGTCACTGTTTCTCTAAGTATGTGAAAAACAGAGGCGGTGAATCCCGCTCAGAAACACTCACCTGGGAACATCAAAGGAAGCCTGAAAAAGACAAACAAAATTACTGAGCATTTTGCTAAAGCTTGGGGTTTTTTGGTGACTGGAGGGCAAGAAAGCTGTGTTTACTACAACTAACAGGTTTGTTTAGAATGAAATAAAAATCAACAGTAAAGTACTTGGGATTTGGCTGCTTGTCCCTTCCCAACCTTCTTCTTGCCCTACTGCCTCAACTAGCATGACTTAGCTGCATCTCCAGATCCCTTCTAAGAAGTATTTATGAGAGAGGGCTACAAATATTGTGACTTTTTTTTAAAAAAAAAAAAAAGAAAACCCCAATATTTTAAACGCCTTCTGCTTGAACTCTATTTGAAGTTTGGAAATGTCTTGAGATCCCTAAAGTCTGATTTCCTTTTATGTCACAGAAAACCTCCACATTCTTATGGGTCATTTGCGTGGAAGCTCCTCAGGGACTGATTCATTTTGATTTTCTCATTTTGGGTTGTTGCAGTGTGAAATTTATACTAAGATATTAAATGTAGTAACGATATGTTTATTGGAAATATGTAAATACAAAACTAAAACACTGTTTTAAAATAAAACTTGAGCAAAACGAATTGAAAAAGTAAAATGGCAAATCAAAACAAAGCATGTCTGCCACTATTGAAACTAAAATGTCATTTTTGGGGGCTTTTCCCATCTGATCTACATTCCTGTGAACTGCTACACATGTAGGGATGGAGAAAGAATCTGCATTTATATAGTTTATGCTATCAGACTTGCTTGTCTTACAATAAATGAGAAGTTCCCACCTCTCCCAGCTGTAATGCTGCCTGTACCAGTATGCGCTTGCCTTTGAGTACTTTTAGTGCTTATTCTTAAACTGGACTTTATTCTTTCCTGGCCCATCCCAAGGCTGGCAGATTTGAAAGTCCAAAGAATGAAGGCACCCACCAGAGTGGCATTTTACCATTGGGATTTTACAAACCAGGAAAAAGCTGTTAGAAAACAAGGAGGGATCTGAAGGAGAATGCAGCACAGTGAGCAAAGCAGGAGTAAGCATGGGGCATCACATGGAGCTTCCAGTCACCAGCCAATGAAGGAAAACCTCTCTCTTGCCTGGGAGCAGAGGATGATGCTTCCTTGACTGGTCGTGTTGGGGAAGACAAGCTGCATCTCCTGACTTCACACTAGAGTCTCTGCTGGACCTGCCTGCCTTTGGAAAGGCATTTATTTTAATGCAGTCTCATTGAATGGTAATAATTCAATGGGACCATTGTTTGGAGAAAAAAACTCCCTGGCTATGCACAACAATTTCCCATCAGTCTGAAGCATTTGATTTTAGGAGGAGCAAGGGACCAGGATCTTCTGCTGACCATCCAGCAGTGGAAGGAAAGAGGGGATCTGGTATTTAAAACAAGCACTTTTTTTACTAAGGAGACATGGACGTGAATGTCTTGGAGGGGGAGGCAGACCTTCCTTGTGCCAGGACACGTGAAGCCTACAACAGTGGCTCTGCAGAATGGCAGGGCTGCTCTGCGGCCAGTATAAGCCATTAATGGTTTGTCTGTTTACGTTGTAAGCAGGCTCGGGAAGAGCTTTAAATGCATATTTTCCTCTTGAAATATTGAATCCAGTGTTTTCATTTTCAGAGGCCTGGGGAAAAATTATGTTTCATATTTTAAAAGTAAACATCGCTTTTACAGAGGTATAAATGCACACCTATAGTATCCAGCACACCTTTGCCTCTCACCTTGTTTTCAAAGCTTTAATGTTGCTTGTGTGCCACAACCTCTGCTAGTGAAAATATTCACCTGAAATGTATTTATCTTTCTTCACTAATTAACAGCAAAATGACACAGAGAAACTTTATATTTTCCTCAGCAAGAACAGCCATAGAGACTTCATTTACAGAGGGCTCTGAATGATCCCTATTCATAGCGAGCAAGTACTGTCTGCACCAGTAGATCCTTGTACGGATGCCAGAGCAACAGGAGAAACCCCATCGTAGACAGGGCTGGAGATAAAATCTCCCAAATGTTATGCTTTTATCTCACTTTGTTCCTTAACAGTTGTCAATGTATGGATGTAGCTGTTCTATATATTTTGGGAGCAAACATACCTATGTGCATATAAGCACACAAGGATATCAGTGAATAGTATTTATACATACTAGCACTCATCTAAATCCATGCATATATAAACACAGTCATGAAAAGCATGCAGGAAGAAGAGGTTTGTGTCTGTATGTATATGCACACATACATATTTATGTACCTAAACATGTACATGCATGTATGGTCATACGTGTGTATATTTATGCATCCATTCACAGGCATAAGCATTTATACATGAAGTTTTTATACGCGGCTCTTTGTGCATGCACATGTACACGTGAAGGTCTGCGTGTGTTTTCTATACTACTCCGTGATCATAATCTGCAATTTTTACATCCTGCATGAGCGTACTCTTAATCCCAGGGGCTCTGAAATAGCAAGCAAGTAAAGTAAGGTGCCACAAAGCTTGGAAACAGGCCTCAATGACAGAAAGAGGCAAAATGGGAGCAAAAAAAAAGCTTATCTGGAACATTTGCTCCTTATGGCTAAAAATCTCCAACTAGCTCCAGAGATGGTTGAAAGCCTGTGACTGATGGTGCGTGCGTGGGAAGATAGCAGTGGGACAAATCCGTGCTGATTTTGCACGAGAACACAGCCATCTTTTAATATTTTAATAAACACTTTTAATGTTGAAAGAGTTAAGAATAGCCCAGTAACTTCACTGAGGACAGGCCCTTTTTCCCCTAATCAAAGACCCTTTCTCCACAGGAGGTCTCGGTCTCTGTTGAAGCGCTTTTGGAGTAAAGAGTGACTATGGGTAAGGGAAGAGAAAATGGGCTTTGAATTAAAGGTAGTTTGCCACGGCGCTGTACTAACACAATGCAGATGAAATGGATGAGTGCTCCCAGGGTGTGTGGCTGGAAAGGTGAGCAAAGACTGATCCATCAGAGAAGGGCTTTAATCAACTGATGATAGTGTAATACAGTAGTTAAAAAAAAGGAAATAGATGCACTGCTTTGTGATGAACCCATCATTAAATTCATCTTACTCCGCTACCAAATCTCCCTGCTGCTCTTCCATAAAGAAAACATTGGATTTCTGCTCAGTTGCAGCATCATCGGTCTTATTCGTTGATTTAGATTATTGGCTTTTTGTGGCAGGAGCTGCATCTCCCTCGTGTGTACGGACCTGAATGCTACGCTGTAAAAAATAAATCAAACTTCTAATCTGTTTGTCTATCCTGAGTTTCTCGTTTATTTATCTAGTTTAGGCTGCGGAGTTCTTTCTTTCCCTCCCTGCTCGGCTGCACAGGGGGCACAGCCTCATAGAGCAGTAACTGTTTCCTACAGGAAGAAATTTGTTCTGCATCCTACGTTTCCACGCGTGCCTCCCCAAGCCCCGCGTTCCTCTTCCTCTCCCCTCCTCCTGCCACTGAGCATTCGCCCGCAAATTCAGCCAAGGAAAAAAAGCCCCCCGATCCCACGGGCTGGTTTCCAGCCCTGCACTTGGCAAACATGGGGACTGAGAGATGATTTGTGTGACACTATTCCTGTGCCCCCCTCCCACCGCCGCCGCCTCCCCAGGCTGTGCTGGGGGAAGGACACAAGCCTGACACACCGCAGACCGTTTGCTTACTGTGGCAAAGCCCAGGATTTGCAGACGGGAGCTGGTGATTGACAGGTTAACCCCAGTTCCCCAGGGCTGGTTTCACTGGTCCCACTGTTATGGTCCCAGATTCCCCTCATACCATGCCCTTGCGGGTCTCTTTATAGCTTTCCATCCCCTTCGCCGAGCAATGAAGCCATTGTGGAGGGGATGGGGGCCGGCAGGGCTGGACATCCTCCCCCTCCCCACCTTCACGAAATATTTTCTCCTAGTCCTTCTTGCTTGTCCCTCTCCCTCGGTGCCCCCCCAGCACTTCACACGTGTCAGGGGCTGGCCCCATGCCTCCCCGAGGAAGGGCAGGTTAATACCTCTGGGCCAAGGCTCTTGCTTGCCACTCTGCATCCAGCCACCGGCTCCTCCGCAGCCATGGACAGGATTTTCTCTGCCTTGCTGCTCTCTTTGCTGCTTCTCCTGCAGAGCTATGGTGTTTGCGGGGCACCTCCGCAGCCAAGAGGTAAGTGGGGAGCTCAGCGATGGGATGCAGCGTGTTGGTCCTCTACCTCCTCACCACAGCCTGCTTTGGGACTGGGAAGGAGAGGAAGGAAGAAGAAATACCCAACATCAGGCAGGGAAGCAAAGGAGCTTTCCCAAGTGTTTTCCCAAGGCAGCAACACCTGGAGATGTGTTTGCTTCTGCCGGTGACTTTGCTTTAGAGAAAGAGCGGGAGGTCTGTGCCGAGCACAGCCAAGGTGGCATCAGCTCAGCCCTGGTCCCCAGCACAGCGGCAGCCCTGGGTCGCTGCTGCCGGCTGCAGGAGGCCCCGGCAGGAGAAGGGCTCTCCTCTGCCATCCAGAGCTGCTTCTCCTCCCCAGGGCTCTGCAGAGGGCTGGTTTTGCCGGGAGCTGGAGGAGGAGTTGGCCAGACACCCCAAGCTCTGGTTAACCTCACCGAGCAGGAAGGTCTGGGTCAGGATGCTGAGGATGGGCCTTTCCCAGGTTTCGCTTCATCCATTTCTGAGCAAAATCCTGTTCTGTTTGTCTTTCCAAGTGGGGTGTTGAGCAGCCAGATGGGAGATGAGCTGCCCGCTCTTTAGGTTGCATGGTCCATGACTCCTCATCTGCGATTAGTGTCAGCAAGTACTGAACACCACGGGAAGGGCTGGAGGGTCTGGTGGCGAGGAAGCATCTCTCCTCTGCCAAGGGCAGGATGCTGCCAGGAGCTCCAGCCAGCCAGGGGAGCTCACTGCAGGAGAGGTGGCCAAGGCAAAAGTTACTGCTGGCTTTTAAAAATGTTTGAACGATCTTACGATGATGCATAATGCATTTACCTGGGCAGGCTGACAATTGGAAAATAGGTGTGACAGTGACTGCCGAGTTAGCTATGTGTGTTGAGGGGGAGTTTTCTGATATGCTGAACGGTTTCTCCTTAGTAATATGGAAAGGGAGAGTTATCTTCACTGCAGAATCACTAAGCACTACCAGACTCAGGGGGCTAAACAGACAGGTCATTCAACTCAGCCCTACTGTGAGCAATTGCCATTTCTAAAATAAACACCTTTTAATTCTGAGTTACTAGGCAGGTTTCCTGTTCTTTTAATGAATATGGCAAAGATGCCCTAAGAGATATTTTCTGCTAAATCGGTGCATGAAATTCAGCTATTCCTGAATAACTTCAAGTGTGAACATCTTTACAAATAGAGGGGAATTTTATTTCTGGTTTAAGTCAACCTTAAAATAAACTGTGCTGAGTCAAGATGTCATTCAGCGCAAGCATGCCTGACTCTCACCTCCTGGAGATAACCAAGGCCTGTCCTGCAGACCCTGACATCTGCACCGTGGCTGTGACCAGACAGGCTGAATTCCCAAAGCTCCCATCTGATATCTCTTCTTTTCTCTTCACTTCCCAGAAACATACTTCACTCTCATAAAAAGAGGTTTAAAATGTTGTTTAGGGCAAAATCACAGAGTTTCCATGCAAACAAAAAACCCACCAAAAGCTCAAATCTTCTATTGGATTCAACTATTCCTAGGGGAAAAAAACCAAACACTTTTATTCCTTGATTTCTCACTAAAAAAACAGAGGTGATTCGTTAGCTACAGTGGCAAAGGGGAATCTGTGCTTTATTTCTGGAGGAACGGCTTGCAAGACTTTGAGCCTTTCTCTGTACCTTCATTTCTCACCTGTGAAACGGGCATAAGCAACCCCTGGTAAAGGGATTTGCAGCACTGCAGACGGCCTGCCAACTGAGTTTTTCCTTCCTCTGCAACAAATTGTGGTGGCACAGTGAAAGTCACCCAGATGGGAAAAGGTTATATTGCATTTTAGTGGAAACTAGAGCATCTGACAAAGCAACCACTGCCTGCTTCCCTTCTACACACAGCATCCTTTAGAGAGACCTTTCTGGGAACCAGAAGTAGATTCAGCATTAGTGTCTCTCAGGAAACTAACCTGATTATATTCCTTATGGATATATCACAGGGTATTTATTTTCATCTGTCTGAAAGACTGAAAGCTCCATTAGATTTCACACTGAGGACTAGCTATAATATTTATGTCATAATTTGGAACAGATTTGTTGGCCCAAAAGCTCACATTTAAAAATCTGTCCACAGAAATCTCCTTTATGATATAACCTATATCGTCCCTCTCTGCGGAAATCAAATATTAACAGAGCACTTGATGCCCCTACAGAGACAGGCTAAATGAGAGAAAAAAATTTAAAGACCAGAATGCTATAGATCTAGTGGGGGAAATGGGACAATTCATTTAGAAAATCATAAAAAAAATCAGCCCTTTTTATATTTTGCCACCGTTGAAAATTAAGATGGAAACCAGCATGAAAATGAGAAATTAAAAAAGAAAAAAAAATATCACTCAGCTTTTTGCATTGCTAATGCTTGCTGTTTATCCCATTTACTTTCGACAGTGGATATTCATGTCTTACTGTGGGACTGTAGAGATTAACTATCAATTACATGGTTCTACATCTCCCTTTTGTATTCTCCCTCACCAACTCACAGAAATAAAACGGTGCTGGTCTGTGCTGCGTTACAGTATTTCATTATTAGTGCCACTAGCTATGAGGCTATAAGACGAGGCCGGTTCATGTTATATTGGCTAGTTAATCTGGGGATCTTGATTCACAGCCCAGACTGAACTGCTGAGTTTCATGCCTGCTTCTGGTCACGCATGACAAAGATATAATCTGATTAATTAATATCCATGTGGATCGCTTATCCCTGTCCGAAATGTGGTGACACCTTTGGAGACTTTGATGCAGAAGTGCACGCCCAGGCTTCGATTCGCAGCTTTATTCCTCCCTCCACGTGGCCGTAAGTGAGTTAAGTTTAATGTAGACATTCGCAGTAGCCCGGGGTGACGAGTGGGTAACCTGCTCCCACAAGTGCAGCGCCAGCATCTCATCACCTCGCTCCCTCAGAAGTACATGTTGTCAACTGATAACTGTGCTTTTCTTACAGGTGCTTGCCTGTGAAAGGAAAAAGAACATTTAGAAATATTAGGTTAAAGTCGTTTCACTGGGCCTCTCTGAGGCAGGTAGAGAAAGGATTAAAGCTTGAGGGTCCTCTACACTCAGCTGCTTCTCTAACAAGACCGTTCTTTACCTCTTAGGGTAACTTTTTATTCTTTTTCTTTCATTTTTCTCCTCCCTCCTTACCCTTTTCAGGCACCCTGTGTAGGACCAAACCCACTGACCTGGTGTTCATCATCGACAGCTCTCGAAGTGTGCGCCCACACGAGTTTGAGAAAGTCAAAGTCTTCATGTCCCGGGTGATTGAGGGGCTGGATGTGGGCCCCAACTCCACCCGGGTGGGTGTGATCAATTATGCCAGTGCTGTCAAGAACGAGTTCTCCCTCAAGACCTACCAAACCAAAGCTGGGCTCCTGCAAGCAGTCCGAAGGATAGAGCCGCTCTCGACTGGGACTATGACTGGCCTGGCTATCCAGTTTGCCATTAGCCGGGCTTTTAGTGACTCAGAAGGGGCCAGAGTGAGGTCTCCTAATTTTAATAAGGTAAGCAAATTATCTGTTTCTTGGAAACACCTTCTTTCTTGTGACTCATCATGGAGTGGTTGGAAAAATCAGAATGGAGGAAAGGTGATTTTATCTTTAGCTTTGATGGTGAGGGGACAAGCAGGGGTTAATTGCCAAAGGTGGCAAACCTTTGGGAGGTGGAAACCTTCCAGCTCTTCTTGAAAAAAAAGCTCAACTTTCTTTTGGGCAGAGCTGGCCAGAGGTTGTCAAGGTGAATCTAATCCATCTTTACTAGCTCTCCTCTCTGTCTGGAGTGTCTGTCCTTCAGGACATGGCTCCCTGCTTCCAGTGTGCCTGCCACAGATACCACCATGAGATGATGATCTCAGCCAGGTTTGCTAGGCGTGAGCATACGAGGATTAATGATGCTCATCTTCCCCAAAATATTGTAATAAAAATGCTTCAGAATCCACCATAGTAAAAAGCAAGGCAACACTCTGAAAGTTGCCTTTGAAGTTGCCTCTTTCCACTTATATGTATATCCACTTATATATCTTATATTCCCAGATCTAAAGCAAAGTGCTGTTTTAGTGTCCTCCACTGCTCTTCCAGTTCTTCAGAGGCTGGCTGATGGCTGTGCTTTCCATTCTGGATATTCTCTTTAGGTGCTCAGACTTTACTGAGCACTTAGCATTTAAGGCTGTGGCATAAGGTTGGCTTAACTCTACACGTGGCTGCAATGGGCATCGCTGCTCCTGACCCATATTCCCTGCCCAGGAAGCTCAGCCTTTAAAAAGATATTCCCCAGAGACCTCCTTCATTCCTTTGGATTTGACCATGAATGAAACCAAATCTCAGCCCAGTGACCGTCATCAGGAAAACTCTTTACTGAGCATGCAGAGAATGTATATTCTTGACAATACATGCTTTAGCTAAACACCATGAACACACTTCCTAGGCCCTCCTGTCCCATGCCAGCTCCGTGGGCTCTCTGCTATGAGGCTGGATCAGAAAAATAAGCAGAAGTCTTAGCAAGCAACTAGAGTTTTCCACCAGCTGGACAAAAGCCCAACTGTTGGAGTGAGGAAGTCTGGGATTTTTCTCCTGATTACAGCATTTTTGGAACATCAGCCACTTTCCGTTTCTTTCACTGCTAGTAACGCTCTAGGGGAGGCTGAGCAGAACATGGAAAAGATGCCCAGGGATGGCAAGTCAGAAATGATACTGAAAAGTGAAAAACAGACGTTGGGTAATACCAGCCAACCGCAACAATCAGCAACCTGAAGGTTCTGCTGGTCTGGACTTGACAAGATACCCATAAAAATGAGGCTGTCTCCTACAAGGATGATCTAATTAAATGTCTTGTGTGCCCCCTCACCGTGTTGAACTATAAGTAACTTGCAAGTACAAGGGAATCCATCCTCATATGGTCTTTTATGGAATAAAACCAAGAGTAATATCAGGAGAAAAATACACACCAAGAAACTTTCACTAAGTCTCATTGGCAATCAGCTCCAGAAAGAGAAGCTCACCTGATGAGCCCTCACCAGCATATCATCGCTCAAGCTCAGGAGTCACCTAGTGCAAAATCTAACAACCCAGCTCTTGCAGGGGAACTCTGAGACCTAATTGCAATGATTTTTATTCAAAAGGAGTAACATTTGTTCTGTTTGTCAAGTTCTTTGAGGTTCACTGAAAGAAATCATTGCAAAATTGCAAGGCATTATTAATATTATATTGTTATTATCATTATTTTTTAGTAAAGAACTTTCAAATCCTTTGGGTGCAAGAATAACTTTTCTCATTCATTTGACTGAACTACTTCAAAGCGATTAAGTGTGGATTCAGCCTTTAGCCTACATCTGGCATTTTCTGAAGGTTCAAGCAACTGCCTGTTGTTGCCAAGGTGTGCTTTGCTTTTCCCTGCCTTCCCAGCGGCAGTGAGCCTGCTGCAGGGCCACCGAAGAGGCAGCAGCAATCCACTCTGCCCACTCCCACCGCTCTCAGACAGGCTTTGGAATTGAAAGCCCTGAGCCCTCATTTCTCAGAGAGCTCAAGGCTGACTGGTTTCTCCATGGACAACTTCACTGAAGAGCTGTTTGAGGCATTGCATGGGAAAGGGATGTTTCCTGCAGTGAAACCATTCCGGGGGAACTGGTGGGAAGGTGGTAGGTCTCCAGCAGAGCCCCCCTGCCATCTTCGCCTGGCCAGAGCATCCTATGGTGGAAAAATGAGAGCAGAGGGGGGAACTGCAGGTCTCTTCTAAACAGGATTGTGAGTGGCCACACACAAACAGTGCCTTTCTGTCCAGGGGAAAAAAAAGAAGAATTGGAGACATTTGGTTTTGTTGGGTATTGTTTAGCACAAAACCAGACAGCTGAACTGAAACAAAAAAGAAAAATTGTCTGGATGATAATATCTATTTCTGCTTTCCAGAAACTTTTACTCTGACTGAAGTGCAAAAAATGGTTTAATAAGAAAGAAAACACAAAACATCCCAGTGGTTTGAGTGCCAGACTACAGAACCATTTCAGTTCTTGAGTACTGATAGGCAGAAGAGACATTTACTTCTCACTACGCCCTTACAAAAACCATTTCTCATCTCACTCCATTAATTGTTGTTCCAATGTCCAGAAGTGCCAGAAACTCCAGGCAGGAGAGAGGTTCAGATGGGCTTGTCCTGCTGGCTGCAACGTCAGCAGCAGCTGCCCACTACGTAGCAGTAAATGCAGCAGCAATGAAGGAAGAAGTGGATGCTGCTGCTGCTTTCCTTGGAGATGGTCAGCTTGCACTAGGGGAACGATTACAGCATTCATTTCCATGTCTCTGTCATCAGACTTCCATTCCAAGCTGTTGAGCGCTTTATGGATGGATAGGGGTGCTTGAAGGGTGCCAGTCAGTGCACAAAGGTTTCTTTCCAAAGGCTGGGAGCTGTTGCATGGCTGCACATTAGCAGAAGTCTCAGGCAATTGCTAATTTGCTGTTAAGTGGGACCAACATCTCAAGGTAGCTCTTCCAGAGTCTCCATCCCTTCTACCCTCATCCATCCAGAAGATTTGCTGGTAGAGAAAACCAGTCAGGGCCACGAAAGTGGCTGAAGCTGTTCTCTTTTCGACATTTGACCTGTGAGCAAAGGCGGGAGGCAAAGGGAGTTAAGACTGCTCCATGTATCTGTCATCTTCCATGTGAGGAGCTTATTGCTGGAAGAGTCATTCCAGTGCCCTCCATGGCACCAGCGATCCCACACTGAGGACAACCTTGACACAGCCCCAGCAACACCCCCAGGGTCCGCCAGCCTCGGAGCTGAGCAGATCCTCATCCAGCTGACGGGGGAAATGAAGAAGCAGGAAACCTATGGCCAGTCACCGCAGTTTGCGTGGTACCTGGGTCATGAATGAAGGATCCTAAAGGAGGGGTCTGAATTCCAGCCCAGTTTGAATGCAGCTCCCATTGACTTCACTGGTTTTCTTACTGTTTACCTTTCAAAAGGAACAAATAATGGGATCTTTTCGATCCACTCTCCTCTAGGACCACTACGCAATCCATTCATGTCCCTCAGAAATCTTACTGTATTTATATTCCCCTGTCTTTACCTAATTTCCCAATGTCTATTTTAAGACAAAGTGACCACGTTTAGGTCAGGACTGGGACACAGTCCTGATTTATGCAATGCTTTTATAATACTTTCAATATTAGTCTCCATTTTTTTATTAATACAACCTGACACCTTACACGCAGTGCTGATCATTACTGTAGATTGAAGAGACATTTTCACTGAGCTGTCTATGAAAATGCCTGGATCTTTATCTAACCAATCTCCTCCACACCGTTTAAGTAACCTTTTTCCTCGTGCACTATTTTCCTGCTCTTGTCTGCTCTGCACCTGGGCTGCCAGACAGCTCATCCAACGTGCTCTTGCAATCCTTGTGGTTTCCTGACATCTCAATATGCGTAAGAGCTGGTATGTCCTGCAAATAGATCAAACAAGCCTTTAGTTTAAGTATTCGAACACTTTTAAAAAATCAAATTTATTTAGAGGTTTACTGCAGTAGCATGGCAAACACATCAATGTTCGTGTGGACAGTGGTACAAAGAATTCTGAAGTTGTTTTGTCTCCCTGAAACATTATTTCCTGGACATCTGAAAAAGCAGAATAGTAGTGGTCTTTTTAATGGTTTGTCTTAGGCATTAAAAAAGAAGAAAATCACTACATGCTTTTCGCTCTGTCCTTCCACTTTTCAGCTGATCAGAGAGACAGAATCACAGAAAGGCTGGGGCTGGAAGGGACCTCTGGAGATTATGTTGGCCAGCCCCTTGCTCAGGTGGGGCCACCTACAGCTGGTTGCCCAGACAGTGTCCAGATGGCTTTTGCATATCTCCAAGGTGGAAGACTCCACAACCGTTTGCATTCCTTGGTCCCCTGGTTATTTTTTGCTTTTTTCCATGATGCCTAGAAGTCCATCAAACTCTTCCCTTCTGTGAACCTCACGCTGCTCAGGGTGGCCCCTTCACCTGCCTGGGGGGGTGAATAGGTCATGCAGTAATTTAGGGAGGTGAAGCTTCCAGAAATACTGGACACGGTCCTTGCTCCTTCACACAACAGAAATCCAGCAAGACCTTGTGAAAATCTGTGCTACGATTGTCAGCCATGTGGGATACTGGTGAAAGCATCACAAGATCATTTGGTCTTGCTGTGCTCTGTGCGGCAAATGTCACCCCAGGACAGAGAAAAGCACTGTTTGTTTCTGTAGGAGCTCAGAGCAAAGTCTGTTTATACCTTTATCAAAAACCGCAGGGGTGCCCAATTACTTTTATCCTTCTTTAGAAAGAACAACAAATAGATTGTCAAATTGCTGAGAAAATCAAGGGCTTATTCAACTTTCCACCCAATTCTCCTTTCAGTGCTGCCACAACATTGACGTTATACACTGCATAATGAGGCATAGCTACCTCGTTAGCTGCTGGATTGCCTACGCATGGCAACGCTGAAACAGGAATACCTAGGGATGCCCATGAATGCTCTAGTGTCTTAGTTAACCAGGAATAAATTGTGTCATGAGAACATGGGGGTTTTCTATATGCAGAAGTAACACAAGAAGGATCCAGAAAGTTAGGAATTCAAGGGACAATGAAAGGTAGCGGTTAAAATATGTGGAAGTTTTGACCTTGAACAGCAAAAGTTTCTGAGTTTCTTTAGGGCAAAACTGAAGATCCTGCTCAGCTATTTGAGACAGCAAAAGTGTTCAACCTTTCTTAATTCTTCTCACACGGCTACCTGCTGAGTCCAGCACGAGCCTCTGCTGCAGAGCAGCATCAGCCTCTCCAGGATGCAGCGGCTGCTCCTTTCCTCCAACCTGTCTCTTGCTCTTTACCAAACAAGGCACATACAAGGACTCTCAGCTTTTTAAATGAAACAAGGTCAGAACACAGAGAATTACAGACATCCTGTGACTACAAATAATTTGGAGGTAGGTTTTTTTTAAAAAAAAAAAGGAATTTTTTTTTTTATTTTCACACTGGCGCTCACTGCCTCAGGCTGGCAGGGAGGGCAAATATCTAGAGGTGGGATCCTAGGAAAAAAAATCAGTATTTCCTGATTATCAAGATAACTTCAGATGATAGCAAGATCATGTTATACTTGTTCTATTTCTTCCACCCTTTCTGTAAGCACCTGGTCCTGGTCACGGTGACAGACAGGCTCCCTGGCTGGTTGGTGCTTTCCCTGACTCACTGGTACATGTTTTAACTGTGAGCTCTCTGGGTAATTCCTGATGCCTGATTCAGACTCTTTGTATCGAGAAGTTTTGTTTTCTCCAACAGCAGATCAGAAAGCAACATGAATTTTGAGTGCTCTGTAGATTTTCACAAGATGCATGGTGAAGATCTTTCCCATCAGATGCAGATGTGGATGCAGCTACCACACACCTCCCGGGTCACCTCTGGGGCTCAGGCCCATGTGAAGATGCCACCCTGATGTGAAGAATGAAAGGGACTGATTAAACTTGGAGAATCACTTTATTTAGACAGAGAAATGCCAGGAGGATGTGCAACACCTCCATCCTGTGACAAACACTGCGAGAAAGACACACGGCTATAGAAACCTCTTTGGTGTTGCTCGCAGAAGCTACTTGATAATACATCTTGTTTCCTGACAAGCTGGCTTTTGATAAGCTCTAATTGGCAGCCCCCATCTCTGGGTGTACAGAAAGCGGAGCTGCTGGGCCGAGCGGCTGAGTCGAGGGCTCTCTCTCCTGGCAGAAGGCACGATTGCACGGCTGGCTCTGCTCCTCCTTGCCTTGGCTGCTGCTCCAGAAACAGCCCCAGCGCTCCTTTTGGTCGACCTTTGACTAGTCATGGTCATCCCTCTTTACAACACGCACTGACATCTGCCACAGGTGATGTTTTTCCTTATTTCGGCCACAAGCAGAAGAGAAATATTTGAATTTTATTTTTTTTTTCCCCCTTTGGAAGCAGCCAGTTACAGAATTGTGATGCTACTAGGAATTTTTAATTTTGTAGCCTTTAGGAAGTGCAGATAAGCACCTGAACCTACAGACCTGTGCCAAATTGAGCAGCTCTACATTTTTCCTGCTTCACCGATATTTTGCATAGAAGGAAAGCTCTGAACAGGGCAGCAGAGTCCTTCGGTATCTCAGTATTCCTCTGGGGCAGGAGATTGCAGCATTCAGCCATCCCTCAGCTGAAGGGTGGGCAGAGGGGCAGGGAGACACTTCTTCTGCATGGCCAGCACCCCTTGGACATGTGGGGCAGGGAACTCCACCCCTGACCTTACCCAAGATGACTTTTTTTCCACCCAAGGATGTGAAACAGCCATCACACCAGCCTAACGGAGCAGCTGGTGGGTCTGATTTAATCTTCAGGAAGATGGAGAGTATATATGGCATAGAGGGGAACAGCAAATACTGCCTTCATGACCAGATGATCGCTCATTTAAACTCACTGCTGCTGCCACATGAATATTTTTTTCCCCTGACTTTTTCATCTGATGTTTCTTCACTTTCTGTATTGTTGAGGGTATTTGCCTACAATGTGGAGTTTTTTGCTGCTTAGCAGCTCACCTGCTCCTGCTGATTATATTTCTCCACACTGCGTTACTTCCCAATCAGTTGCTTGGGAGTTGACAGTGGTGTCACAGTAACAGTTGTAAGGGAAGGTGGCAGGAGCAGAGGAACTGACAAAGAACAAAAATTAAGGTTTTGTGGCAATGTCACTTATCAGAAGAAAAATAAAGCAGAAAATGGACAAGGAAGCAACAGGAGCAGGACTCTTGGAGGCTCTCCACTGGTTCAGGGCTCCACCTAACCCAAGGCGAAATCCAGTTTCCACTTAAACCAGCTGTCATTTTAATGCTGATGTTAGTAAGGTAGGATTTCGTCTCTGCTATTTATTGCGGAACAGGGAATCAGGAATCATGGCAGGCACTGACACACAGCATGACCTTAGGTAGACCTCTTCCCCTCTCTCTGCTTCAGTTTTTCCATCTATAAAATGGGGAAGTCTTCATCTCATGAAGTTTCCATGACATTTCCTGAGTTTCTTTTAAGTCCCATACTGAGTTAGTGTTGTCCTTAGTGTCAGCTGGGGATTCACGAAGATAGTTAGAGTTCGGCTTGAGCATTACTTTGCGTATGAAGAACATAACCTTTACTTTGGTTTCCTTAGGGGCGAGATGCACCAGTTGTCCCTTAATTAAATCAGTCAGGTCCCTGGCAGTTGAAGCTTTCCAGCTCAGAAAGAAACAAACCCAGCATAAAAGAATGGCTTGTGTGATCTCAGGAAGAACAGGAAAGGGGGGGCAGGAGGGGAGTGGCATTTCCTTTTTCTTTAATTTTAGAAATGTGAAACCTTCTTTACTAACCCAGCCTGTTCCACAAGCAATAGTGATATTAACGTCCCTCCAAGCACCCACCTTGCCTCTTTCCCTTTCTGCGTAGGTGGCGATCGTTGTGACCGATGGACGTCCCCAGGATGGAGTGCAGGATGTGTCAGCAAGGGCCAGAGCAGCTGGCATCGAGGTCTTTGCCATTGGGGTTGGCCGGGTGGACATGCACACACTGCGGCAGATCGCCAGCGAGCCCCTGGATGATCACGTGGACTATGTAGAGAGCTACAGTGTCATAGAGAAGCTCACCCACAAGTTTCAAGAAGCTTTCTGTGGTAAGTCCTTGCCACAACCCCTGGGTTCCCAGCCAAGAGCTGCAAGTGTCTACCAGCAAGTTTTTCACATGGAAGTTGTATGTGTGATCACCCTTAATCCATCTGCTTCCTTGTTCCAAGGACTTGGGTCTGGTGGAGCCCGAAGCAGTATGGAAAACAGATGCTCTTTGAAGTTGCCTTTCAAGAATTTCAGGTTTTGTTTAGGGAATTTCAGATTTTAGTTAAAGAAGTCTCCAGGCTTCACTGGCACAGAAGAGTTTGTAAATGTGAGCCGCGGACTCCTTGAGGCACTGAAAACGAACCTGGAAAACACGATCTTTATATAGCTAAAATCATCGTCCTTATTGTTAAACCTATCTGTCTGGGCAGTTCTGAGAATCTGGCTTGTAATTTCCCCCACCAGTATTGACTTCTGAATTCCCAGGCAAGGAAGGGATGGTTTCACTTCCCTGCCAGAGGTTGAACAGCCTTTGCCCGACTTTGCAGTTGTTTTTGCAAGCCTTGTGAGGCAGGAAACTCTCCTGGCTGCTGCAGTATCTAATGCCTTTCTGCACAGCGTGTAAAAAGAGCCCGACTATCCTACAAACACATATTCACTCCCACATGAACTGGTGAATGGAGTGAGAAAGCTTTATTACCTTCAAACGTACCCACAAGACTGTAGGAGGTGATCTACAAATATCCACTTCATGTGTCAGCAAGAGAGGCCCGGGGGTTTCGCACACCCAGCCCATCGAAGCACAAAACGTGTGGCAACACTTTTTAAAAGGTGTGATACACCGCAGCGCCTATGGCAGGGCATTGCAAACGCATACACACATATGGCCCTGTAAAACTCTCCGAGACCAATTTCTTCAAGATGTGTAAAATTTCATGGTTTAACTTTCAGGCTGAAAATGATGGGGGTGAGCAGCTTTTTGTTAAGGAAAGTTTTTTCCTCTGTAGGGAAGAGGAAAATTTTGAATATAAAGTGAGTTGTATTATAATCAGGTGTCACTGCACCAGAAGCTCATGAAAGAGGGGAACAAATGCTTCATACTGAAGGGGGGTTAGAGATAAAATTTGGGAAGGTGGAATCCAGGCCATGAATATTTGTGGGAGTTTGTGTTGGCTGCCCTGGAGTCAGGAGTCAGCCAGAGACAGAAAGGCCTGACAATGTGTTTTAAAGTTCTGGCACTGCCGTCATTCAAAAAGATAAAGAACAAAGAAAAAATTCTTTCTGTGCCTTGCTTTTCAAACGTGTAACACGCAGATGACAAAGTTCTCCCCATGGTAAAAACCCTCAGAGATGCATCCAAGGGAAGCGCTGTGCTAAGGATTATTGTAGCTAACAGAGAATAGCATCATATTAACCGCCACGTGGGTTGTTATCGTGCTATGAAAGCAGCTGCACAAAACCGTCCTCGGAGATGTACCCAAACACCACCTGCTCTTGCGAAGCGTGGTTTGTGGGCACTGACAGCAGGAAGAACTGTGCAGCACTGGCCAAGCTGTTTCTCATAGCGCTCAACAAACACACGGGAAAAAGGAAGACCCTTGGCAATCCAGCCACTAGCTAGATCTAACAAGCCACTAAGAAGATGTCTGTAGGCTTCAGAGGACTCAACCTGAGGGCCCAATGTTACAGCCATCTGCATGGTTAGTAATATTGCTAATGATGTGAGCTACATATATGCTGGAAAGATCTAGCAGTGTTGGCACAATATGCAGACGTGTGAATCGGGAAGGCCAGAAGAAGTAAAAAATACATGCAGAGCAGAACACAAATGACTTGAAATAATGAACAGAAGCTCCTTAAATTTGAAAGACTTTGTGCCACCTCCCATGGTTTTGGTAAAACTCAACACCCAGTTGTCTGCACAGGTTTCCCTGGTATTTGTAAACGAATTTGCTTCAACCAGATCTGTTTAGTTTTGAGTTTGTTTTGCATCATCATTGCTGTGGCTGTGACAGTGTTGTCAGTCACTGAGCGCTGCTGGCTCCGAGTGCTGCAGTTCAGCTTCTGTTTGCTCAGCATCTCAGGAGTCAGATCCAGGTTAAGATCAGCAGGCAGAAATGTTTGTAGACAGCAAATCTGAAAGCTGCACGTGCGAGGGTAGGTCTGAAGTGAATTCCAACTATGTTTGCACATGAATCCCATCCAGGAAAGACAACTGCACATGGGGCTGAACTCACTAATCATAATCGTACTACATGGCTGGGAAAAATGGGTATTGGCCAGCCCAGATGGTAGGTTGGAAACCAAATCCCATCCAGCAGCTTTGGAGAGGGAAGTATATTGTGATATGCTCAACAGACAGAAGGTTTTTGCCCGGGGTATGGAGACTGTTTCTACTCCTGGCTGTGCCTCAGAGTCAGGAGACTTGCAACAGCTTCTCCTTGCCTCTCCTATCCCAGTCACTGCCCAAGAGTGATGACCTCTGCTGCTTTGTCTTTCTGCAGAGCAAATTTAGTTACCACTGAGTGTATGTCTGGGACAAATACGCTTTGTGCCTGGGTTGAGCAGGGTTTGGATTGAGAAGCCTTGGCATGGTCTCTGATTTTAATCTGCACCTTTGCTTACAGTGGTGTCGGACCTGTGTGCCACTGGAGACCATGACTGTGAGCAGGTCTGTACCAGCACCCCAGGAGCGTACAAGTGTTCTTGCAAAGAGGGTTTCACACTGAACAGTGACGGAAAGACCTGCAGTGGTATGTAATGATTTTCATTTGCACTGAGCTGAGCTGTGATCTGCAGTGGTATGGTGGGGATAGAACTGAGACAGGGGAGATGTGTTCTGCTCAGAAAAGGCAGAAAAGGAAACCATGCACTTGTAACCAATTATTTCCAAAACATTAAAGTCAACTGTTGTTGAGTTTTGGTTGATTAAGCCTATTTCATTAGTGATAAAATGACACTATTTCCCTACATAATTAATTGGGGTCTTAGTTGCTGTCTTCTTTTGCCCTCTTCTCGTATTTTGCTTCAGCTTGCAGTGGTGGGTTAGGATCTGCTCTGGATCTCGTGTTCCTGATCGATGGCTCCAAGAGTGTGAGGCCTGAGAACTTTGAGCTGGTGAAGAAATTCATCAACCAAATTGTGGACTCGCTGGAGGTGTCTGACAAACAGGCCCAAGTTGGCCTGGTTCAGTACTCCAGTTCTGTCAGACAGGAGTTTCCATTGGGGCAGTTCAAGAACAAGAAGGACATCAAAGCAGCAGTCAAGAAAATGGCCTACATGGAGAAAGGAACAATGACGGGACAGGCTCTGAAGTACCTTGTCGACAGTTCCTTTTCCATCATCAATGGAGCTAGGCCTGGGGTTCCCAAGGTGGGCATAGTCTTCACTGATGGACGGTCACAAGATTACATCACTGATGCTGCTAAGAAAGCCAAAGACTCAGGTAGGTCTCCTGAATTCTCAGAGACTTCTTTCTCCCTTGGACCAAGTACTGCATCTAGTATCACCCTAGGTATGACTCTTTCCCTGGATACATCTCTTACTTAGGGTAGAAACAGGTCACTATAGAGTGACTTTGTTGAGGTGTTGCCTGGCTACCCTTGCACACTCATAAAGAACTTGGAGCAGCTCTGGCTGGGGTTCAGATGAGTCTTGGTCTGCCAGCAGCTGGCCTTTGTTCCCACAGCCCCTCTCTCTTTCATCTAAGTTTACTGGAGGTCTCTGCTGTGCAGGATGGAGTTTCACACATTTGGTATGGGGTGCACACTGGTCTAGCATGCTTCACACAAACGTGAAGGAAACCACAGGGAGAAGCTTAGGATTTGTCTGATGTTGGTAATGAAAGTCACATCAGCATCAGTGGCACTGACAGCAAGGCAACGATGACCATCAGAGAGTCCCTTTGAGAATAACGGGAGTTGCAGGGCCAAGTGTGGCTTGGCTGTAGCAGCCTTAAGGCCTGGAAAAGAATAAGAAGAAATAAAACAATAATTAAAGCAGAAACACAGATGAAGGGAGTAACCGCGGACTCCCTGTTCAAATCCCAGACACACTAAGAAAGCTTCTTCAGCCTCTACTGGAATATTAAAAATGCACAGTGGTTACATATTGATATATTTGTATGTCTAAATACCATGAAGTATAAATATCTTGAGATCTGCCCCTTTGCTGACCTGCCAAACAAGTTCCCAAGTCTCCTGACATCTCTGTGTTAGATGGATGCAGCCCATGTGAATGTGTGCGTGAATTGCTAAACCCTTTCCTTGCCTTTAACTTCTGTCTCGACCACTAGATGGGACTACGGGCTAGCACATCATAAGAAAGGTCAGGTAGGAGCTCATGAGAAGTTGATGTTTACAAAGCAAGTTGGCATGTGGATGTTCAGCACATAAAACAAAAGGTCTTTATAAGCTCTATCTATAGAGTTTGTTCTTCTGTGTGGACAAAAATTTATGCCTTGTTTCTTCCTTCTGTCTTATCCCTACACAGAAATGTCCAACATCTGTTCATAAGTTGTTTCAGTGGGATAAACAACAAGATGATTATATCTAGATTCCAAACATGTTCATCGAGTTGAACTTTTAAAAAACCCAAATATTGGATACATCCAGAGGTAGAAAGAAAAGGCAAAGGGGAGGAAGGGAAACCAGTGTCTAGACACGGACAGGTAGACACAAGTATTTTGAAACAGGGGTTTCAAAACCACTAGTATCACCATTCAAGTCAATGGGAGAACTGCAGTTTAGTTAATAGAAACAGATTTAAGCCAGAGGTGGCCGATCAATCTCTTGGCGTTGTAAGCATCTACCTGGACATGTTCTTAACTCACAGTATGGGCTGCTCCTGACAGACTGTATGAGTTGCAATTTTAGAAAGAGGTTCAGCTACAATTTTACTGAACTGTGGGTTTCCATTGCACAGGGGACTTTGCCACCACATAGGCTGATTAGTGGTTTTGATTTAGGATTGAAATCTTCCACTGTTTCCTTTTGCTGTATTATTGCTTCCGTATTAGTTGGATGCATGACACTGGCAGGGTGTTATGATCATCTGTACTTTCTTGTATCTTCAAAACATGGTTCTTGCAGTGATAGTGGTCATTGTCTGCATAATTCCAGTAAGATTTTGCCTTCAAAAATATTTTCCAACCCTGGTTGACCTAACTGAAAGAAGTCTGTAATAGTAGAGGGTGAGGGCATCAATTTCCTAGTTAACATCTGCAGACCTATGTGGAGACTAAAGTTCCAGAAGGTGACCAAGGACGTGCAAGCTGACAGGGGGTTGGAACCACAGCAGCAAGATGCTCCATGGTTGTCTGACTCACAGGATCCCATTGCTCACAGGCTTTAGGATGTTTGCTGTGGGAGTTGGCAACGCAGTTGAGGATGAGCTGAGGGAAATTGCTTCAGAACCAGTAGCTGAGCACTACTTCTACACAGCTGACTTCAGAACCATCAGCAAGATCGGGAAGAAGCTACAAATGAAAATCTGCATTGGTGAGAGTGGGGGACTGGGGAGAGGGAGGATTTGGTCACAGCATTTGAAGGCTGGAAGCAGAAGGACAAAAATGTTCCTTCAGTTGGATGTTATAAAAAGCTCTCTTCTCAGTGCATCAGGTTGGCAGAGTATCATGGAAGTATCATGAGACATCAACATTTTGGTTATCTAAACACAGCCACCCCTACACCTCAGCCACCTCCCTTTCTCACAAACTACCTTCTCCTTCCCTTTTTCTCCACCTTTCTCTCCTTCTTTACCTTCCTCTTCAGAAACTATGAATTCAGGCTGTTCCAGGTCCTGGGAATAGGCAAAAGTGACATAAAGGAAGAAGAGATGCTCTTAAAAGAGAAGCTAAGGGTTGATTTATTTGTCTTAATTTGAAGATCATCACAAAATTGGACATCTGAAGTGAAACTTCTGGTTCTACAGCCAAACAGATACCACAGGGGTGACACGTTTCAAATCGAAATAAGTATCTAGTATCTTCTGCATGGCTTGTAGGTGTCTAAATTGGGGCAAGACGAATGCTAAGTTGCTCACGTTTGGGTAGCCTCGTGAAGCAAAGACTGAGAGAGGACTGAGTGGGAGACAGGCATGATAAGAGGAGGTAAAGAATAACATAAAGTTTAAAGAATATTGACCTGTAAATAACCTAGGTTTAAAAATTATTAAAAAAAGAACTACCACAATTATTTTAGATTTTTGTTTTGAAGGAATTGTATGCCTCCTATGAAGTATTGGCCTTTTGCAATGCCTCTGCTTGATCGGGCAGATCATAGTGAATCCCAAACACTCGGGCTTCATTCGCAGACATTGAATACCTTGCAGGGCTTCCGAGAGCAACTCTGCCGGGCTCATCAGGAACCTGGCACTCTCTTGTCGAGACCAGGTGCTCAGGCTCCTTTATCCTACTAGGCAAATGTTTCCTTCCAGTTCCCAGCAAGATACACTGCACACACCTCTGATCGGGCTCATTTAGTTCCCGAGAACTCTGAGAAGCTCGGCTCTACTTCCCATGAGTGTGTAGACCTGCTTTTGAGTGCCCGTAGCCCCACGCAATGCAGAGATCTCCACTGCTCTCATGGCATGTGGAGACACTCTTCAGCATCTACTGGATGAAATAATACACATTGCCAAATGTTAATCTCCTTTTTCCCTTTCTTTCCAATTTCTAACATTGTTATTTGTGCCAAAGCTAAGAGATATCCATGTAAATATTAGTGGGTTAGCAGCAGGTGACTCATCTGTTTCTCTCCCTGAGTGTATATTAGAGAGAAAAAGTACTCATGAACTCAGTGGCCTTGACTCAGGAAAATTAGATTCGATTCCTTCCATCCTTATGGATGTCCCGGGTCAAGCTGGGCAAGTGCCCTGTTCTCCAGATTCCTAAAGATGGGACCTTCCTTCCTGCTGGGGAAGGCTGAGAGGGACAACACCCTTCAGGGCCCTGTGGCTGCAGAACCTGATAGCCCAGCTTGCAAGATAGAGACTCTCTTTGCCATGGCTACTTTAAAAAGTAGGAGCTGATCCAAGAACACAATGATGGGAGCTATATGAAAACTCCCAATATATTGTATTTAAATATCTTTCCAGAAAGGAAATGCATCTAAGCTTCAGCATTCAAAAAAAAGTAAAAATATATTTTGGAAAAAAGGATTTGTTTGCAAAAACATCGATTTTGGTAAATATCTCAATGTTTGAGGTTTTGTCTTTTTTTAAAAAAAAAAAAAGAAAGAAAGAAAGAAAAGGAAATATTTGTATTTGTTTGATTCCCAGTGCCAGCTTGTATTTATCAACAGATGGCTAGAAATCTTCTCTTAATATTCAGCTTTAGTTTATTCATAACTGGTTTAATCCTGTTGTGTTTTTGTGCAAGTGATGTCCTTTCCCTTAAAACAGTCCTTTTCCTATGTACTCCTTCCATTTGCTAGGCAGCTGAGCTGACTCAGTGTGGTCTGGGAAACATCTCCTTTCTTTTCCCAGTCATCTTAGTATCCTTTTTTGCTCCTATTCCAGTTTCAATTATTTTTTCTTGAAGAATATATGTAAATCATTGACATAGATTAGCAAATCGATTAGCAAAACCAGCACATTTCTCTGCCTGCTGAAGAAATTAAGTACTGAAGCAAAGCTCAAACAAGTTGTGACTCTCAGACGGTGAACAGTGCCTCCAATTTGTATTTCACAAAGTGAGTATGGTCCCATGGTGATGTTATTGAGAAGGCAGCAACTGGTTTGAGCACTGTATTTGGTCAGATTCAGATTTTTGAGGCAAACCTGAAGCATCAATAGTGGAGCTCAGAGGGCTTTCAGGAAACTGAAAATCCAGGGAAGACTTTTTGTGCACAGAGTTTGGCCTATATAAAAAGAAAATATGAGATTCTTTCGTCATCTGAGGTTAAAGCCAGAAGTCAATAGTCAGATAATTAGAAGGAATGATAATTTTATTTCCTTCCTGTTTCTGATAAAGAAAATAAGAATTGCTTTATTTCACTTGTCTCAGTGATTTTGATTTAATCTTTTTTTTGTGCCACTTAACTCATCTTCTTGATATTCTGATCCACAGAGGAAGATCCCTGTGAATGTAAATCTATTGTGAAGTTCCAGACAAAAGTAGAAGACCTTATAAATTCATTGCAGCGGAAATATATCCTTTGGAAGCTGGCTTTGCTCAGAACTCAGTGGGTTGGGTTGTGCTTTCGGGAGGGACCTGTGGGGAAAGTCTGCTTATGGGGGAAAGAGGTTGGGCAGGGGTCCAGGAAGCTGGGAAACAAGGCACTTGGGATATCAATGGATATAACAAGAAGAGTCCCTGCACCAGGATGAGTAGCTACTGGTCTGATGCAGAGTAAGTTACCAAAATCAGGAGAGCTGAAGTAGAATGTGTCAAGCCATTGCAAGACAGCGATGAGCTGTAGGCACTAAGACCTAGGTCAGTTTTTAGAAAGATGCTTAAATGATGCCAGTGTGATGTGTGTGGAAGCGTGGGTCGTGCATGGGATGCTGCTGCTGCCTCTGCAAGCTGCAGGTCCTGTGGAGGAGGCCCGAAGGCGAGGGCTGAGAGCAGCAGTGGCTAGCGCTGGGCTGGGAGCAGGCAAAACCACTGGTGCCCACAAGCAGCCACCCCAGTCATTAAAGCTCCATGGAGGGGATTCTTTTCGTGACAGTAAAAGTCTACAATGCAAACATCCGAGCTGGCTGCCTAAGTTGCTCCACAACACTGGAAGGAAAGGTCTTCTACAGCAAACCACCTCTGATTGTGCAGTTGGTGGTCTGAATAAATTCAGATGGATAGGTCCAATAGTCGGATGGGTAAGTCCAAATTCTCCCAGCTGGCTAAAACTCAGTTCTGGGAAACTAACCCTCAAGTACCTACTCACTGCAAACATCTCCAGTGAGGTGAGCTGGGTCCCATCTGAAATGAGTTTGTGGGGCTGCATTCTGCCATGCTGGGTCCTGTCATATTGCACAAAGTGAATAAGTGGCTGAAAGAGAAACAAGGAAAAAAAAAATTGTGAATAAGATTCAAACTTCTCCTGGGGAGAGGAATTAGTGAAACCTTGGGGTGGCTCACACAGGGCTAGGGAGATTTTTCATTACTAAGAATAAAGAGAGAATATAATTTCAAAAGCAATGTTCTAATTTTTTCACACATCTCGGTGCTTTGCTATGTCAGTTGCATGGTATATTTTCTACTCTTTAACTTCAATTGAGTGAAATCCACGACTTCGGTTATGCAAAAAGTCAAAGTAAATCAGTAGTTCTCACCCAGCGGGTTGCCACTCCCAGGCACATCATGAAAAGCAATTAGTGAAAAGAGCAGAAAATTGCAACACACTACACAACTCCAGGAAAAGCGCTCTGCTCCACTCCTCATGCCACCCATCCTGCTCAAGGTCAGGGATTCACCGCCAACCACTCAAATCACGCTCCAGTCATCCTCACATTTTTTACTCTTCCTTCCATAGCAAACGTATAGGTGCATGTGAGTTTGTGTGCAGGCGTGACCGTATCCCACCTTCACTAAAAGTTCATCAACCTGAACCATTCTGGAAATGCCAGAGCAGGTGATGAGAGCATCCCTCTGCCCCTGCTCCCAGCCAGGCAGCTCCGCTCCTTCCCTGTTCTGCCAGCCCAGGGACCACTTGGGCAAGGAATCACCAATGCTCACTGTCATTTTTTCCCCTTAACTCTTGCTTACTGGAAGATGTGGCAAAAAGGATCGAAGCCCTGGAGAACAAGATCATCTAAGAGCCCAAAACAATATTATTTCCCTGCTTCCTAGCAGAACTCCTTCACTTGTAACAGAGGGCAGCTCAGCCACAGTGCTATGGCCAGCTTGTATTTTTTTAAAGAGTCTAGTCTACCTGCATTTGTTTAAAAGGGAAGAAGTATAACAGTAGAGCAGACATTGTATAGTGGGCAGAGCACTGGGTGTGGCTGAGAGCTAGATCATGCTAATGTTTGTTGCATCGTATAGAGTGCATATATTAAAAAAAAAACAGAGAGATTTGTTCTCAATTTAAAGCTTAATATATATATGTGTGTTAAGAAGTACTTGATTATGAGTTCTGTGAATCCTTGCTGTGTTCTTTTGCATCTTTTGTTTCTATGCATGAGATAATTTAATTTAAAAGTCAAAGTGACTTAAAATCAACTCAGATGCTGAGTGTAAAACACCAAAGCCGCTGATCAGCTTATTATTGTAAGCATGACGCATTTGTCAGTAGGTAGGTGAAATGCAGTAATGATCTCTGTGCGTTGCAGACAAGATAGGATAGGACGCTGCTGCTAGTTGGGTTTATCCATAGCTGCTGTACAATATAGAAAGAAAAGCTCAGCTTTCCTAGCCAGCCAGTGGTCCCACAACATCTCAGTGAAGTAGCACCTGAGCTAGACCTGTTGTGGGTAAACCCTGATAATGTGCAAGGAGCCAGCAGCCGTGGCTCTGTGTAAGGCAAGGCAGTGCCGCTAACACCAGCCCCAGGAGATGTGCCCCTGCTCCTCAGCTCTCTGGGCTCCACGTCCTCGGCCGAAGCTACGAATCGTCACGAGCACCTAAACCACAGGGAACTGCTGCGGGAGCTGCTGCCCGTGGAAGTGGTGCTTGCATTACCGCGTCGACCAGAGGCTCACTAGCTCCTTCCTCACCCCACACCTCTAAGCACCTTCAAAGCCAGTAAGTTAATCTCAAGACCTTTCAGACTCTTCTTCTGTTCCTGGGTTCCCAGCACTGGCAAGACAAAAAAGCAATGTGGACTGGAAGCATCGAACGCTGCCTGTCTCCTACAGCTGTGGTCTGGCTAGGCGTGGGGGGAAGCAGCCGCGTTTGTTCATAGCACCACGTCGCACCAGTGAATGTGAGCACAAGGGGTTGGGTTTAGAGGGTTTTTTTTTATTTTTATTTTTTGTATCAAAATATTTATACTTGAGACTCAGTGAAAAGCTTTTCAGAATAACTTGGCCCGTTCAGAAATGTCACCATAGCAGATGTGTTTGGAGTGAACATTAAAAGTTTGCTGAAAATTTTAAAAGCTAATTTAACTTACTTCTTTGTGTAAGCTTTGTGGTAGTTGCCTGACAACAATACCTCTCTATCATCTTGCTGGTGGGTAGGAAAGCCTTCATCTCATGTCACAGCCTTTTATTTCAAAGCAGGAGAATAAACAGGTCCATAGAGAAACTGAGGCCCCCTCTCTCAAAACAGAAAGCTTCTTTTACAACACAAATAATTTATTATACTCTTGGCCTTGCAGGAATGAGTCAACACGTTTCCAAGCATTAGCTCAAGGACTACAGTCAGTTCTTGATAGCAAAACTTTGTCCTCTCAGTTAAAGCTTGTATACCCCAGACTCCCAAGTAACCCCTACCAACTCCTGGACTTCTAGGGATAAGATTTCTGTCATCCAATTTTACACATCTATATAATCTAGACCTCTAAGGCTGAGCTTCTCATGTTACCTTTGTTTCTCAATAGAAATAATAAATAAAAAAAAAATTAGAAAAAAGACCACAGGCTATGTTTGTCAGCACTATCTAATGTGCACATTTTAGTGCAACAAAGCAGCACCCAAGCATATTTCTCTTTATAGATTATAACAACTCCTTCAGACTTATGCAATTAACTTTTAAACACCTCACCCAAGGCAACCAAGTTTCCTTTACTGCCATCCAAGGAATCTTTTTCCTGGTTATGCGGAATCACTTTCCATCTTAAAGATAATATATTTCTAATGGGGGATAATATAATATAAATAAAGATAATCTGTTTATAATGCAGTAAGCAGAAGAAGCTTCTGCATGCTCTGGTTCTCAACTTCTCTTTTTGCCAGGGGCTGAGCTCCTGACCGTGCAGGATCTCACCTTGCTGGTGAATAACGCTGTGTATCAGCACAGTGTTACAGCCAAGCAATACTTAAAGCAGACCTGCCGGAAAGATGGGGACGGACTCTCCAATAGGGCCTGCAGCCATAGGACAAGGAGTAATGGTTTTAAACAAAAAGAGAGTAGATGCAACCTAGATATAAGGAAGTTATTTTTTACGATGAGGGTGGTGTTACGGTGGCACAGGTTGCCCAGAGAGGTGGTAGATGCCCCATCCCTGGAAACATTCAAGGCCAGGCTGGACGGAGCTGTGAGAATCCTGATCCAGTCAAAGATGTCCCTGCTCACTGCAAGGGCTTGGACTAGATGACCTGTAAAGGTCCCTCCCAACCCAAACCCTTCTGTGATTCTATGATCTGGTATACACGCAGACAGAAAGTGTTACACAAACAAGCTATAGGGAAGGACTGCTGAGGGAGCAGGTGAGTAGCAACTCAGGAGCTGGGTGTGAAAATAAGGAGGAACGTCTAGGGCTGTGATGGTTCATCTCCTTGAGTCAGAAATAATGGATCCATAATGGCTGTGAATGAGAAGACCTGGAGGTTCAGCAGTTGATCGAAGAAGCCTATGTATCATCTTTTCACTGTTGCTTAATGAGTTGCTGATCCTATTGTCACTGTTCAAAACCAGGGTTCAAGTATAACCCAAAAAATCAGAGATTATGGAAATATTTAACAATTGTCACCACAGCCCCTACTAGCTTCACTAGGTAATAGACTGGGCTCAAAAATCCTTCCAGCACCACATGTCCAGGGATGAGATAGAGGATTTTTTGTTCCCATGACAAAGCCAAGAAAAGAGATAACAGCAATTCCTGGTCAGAGAACATTCCAGGAAGCATCCGGGTTTTGAGAAATGCAGAGGGATCCTGCAAACCACAGCTCAGGAGCTGGAAACTCACTGCTTGTCAGGCTGATCTCCACAGGTGAGGTGGGGATGAAGGCATGGGTGTAGCTGGGAGCCTCATTTCTTACTCCCAGAAAAGAGATGAGACTCCAGCTGTGTTGAAATTGTTGTCTTGTGGCACAGGGTTTCAAAGAAAACAGAACTTTTTGGCCAGTAAAGCTGCTGTTTCTGTCATGTTCATACAGCCTAGCACTCATCTGGTCCTCATGGAATACATGGTTTAATGTAATGTCCAGGTTCCCTCACATTTCTGGACATTCTTTACTCTGTTTTTCTCTTTCACCATTTCTTTCTATGTCTCTTCAATCCCACATCTGATCAGAGGCAATTCATTTCCATCTGATAAGATGATGACAGCATTATTTTTATTTTTTTTTCAGCTATAATCAGTTTGTCAATCATGGAAATGAGCTCCTGTAGTTAATTTTCTCATATGCCTATTTATTCTTTAAATGCCTTGAAAGTAAAATTTCATAGTCTCAGGAGCTAAAAGATGGATTTGATTTTAATTCCTGTCATGGCACTCATGGAAATGTCTACATGATGAAATATTATTATTGTCTTTCTGCAGTTTAAGCCATTTGCCTGGCTTTTTCTGGTAATGGGTGAGGGCTGATTCTTCACTCCTCCAGAAAACTGCATCCATTCACCCTACCTTGCCCATTGCCACTTTAATCCAACTAATTCCATAAAACTCAGTATTGATCATTTCTTTGGGGAGCAAAACCATCCCCAGCCCTTTCTACGGAGGCTGATTCAGGAAGGAGCATGCCTAGGGGCCAGTGACTCAAATTGGGGTGTGAAGGGCTGACCAAGCATTGCTCCTTCAAACTCTGCAAGCCACCTTGAGGAAGGACCTAGGAGACACGGTGTCTTCTTAAATCACCAAGTTCCTCGTTTCGGAGCAGTACTCCTGGATGCTGCAAAGATATGCCCCTACATGCAGATATAGCAGCTCCTGTTTTCATTTTTTATGGAGAGTATACCGTTATATCTGTCTTTCCCTAGCTGTCCTTCCTAGAGCACACACCACAGTTCAAGGCCTCTATTTAGCCTTATTTCTTGGTCTTTTTGGAAGGAGATAACGTATCTTAGACACTTAGACACTTGCCATCCTTTGCTCGAGTATATAGACAGCACTAGATGCTTGCCACCCTTTGCGCGAGTATATAGACAGCACTTAGGACACTAAGTGCAGAGGCTAGTCCGTGCTTTTTCCCAAATGCTGTTAATTCTAATACCTCAGATTAAATCAAATTTTCAACCTTCTAATTCTACAAGCAATTCTCGCTATTGGAGCTCCTGCTCTAATTCTAATTGTGCTAGACTCCAGTCAGTATCCTCCAGCTGAATGGGTTTCTTATAAAACTCTGGTTCTCGTCTCAAAATATTTCTCAATCTATTCCACCACTTCAGGTGTTGAATTATCAATTGCTTCATCCGTCTCTGGCCGGTCCCCTCGCAGGGCACATGAAAACGCAGCTCGGGACTCCTCACTCGCTTCGCAGTTAAACTGCGTCTCTCACACCCATCACACTCTCTGGGCCAGCCCTCCGTCACACAGACAATATGTTAACATATACAAGGTCCCGTACACTTACAACATACAACTCCAGCGAATAGAACATCTACGCGGTCAGTTTGCGTTACCACACATAGTCACAAGATGTCGCTGTGGACCACAAAATACACATTTCCCAGCCGATCCGTGCGCAGGGCTCTTCCATGTAATGAAGTTATAAAAAGGGCAAATTCTAATTTTGGGTCCTAAACGGCGTGGAAAGTTCTCAGGCACTCGCTTAGAATTACCAGAATTACTTCTCATAAAAGATCCTTAACTCTAATCTTGAACATAAAACAAGACAGCACATAAAACAAATAAAACGCAGAGCGCTATTTCAGTTGTTACATTCCAGGAATTCCTAACAAGACAAGAAGAAAACCGAAAGGAAACCTAAAGTTTTAGTTTCCCAAATCTTAAGACAACCAAAAGGAAGTTTTAGTTTCCCAAACCTTAAGACAATCAAAAGGAAGTTTTAGCTTCCCAAACCTTAAGACAATCAAAAGGAAGTTTTAGCTTCCCAAACCTTAAGACAACCAAAAGGAGGTTTTAGTTTCCCAAACCTTAAGACAACCAAAAGGAAATTTTAGCTTCCCAAATCTTAAGACAAAATGAATTTGGCCAAATACAACATACCAAATAGGGGCTGCTACCCCTTTCAGAAGGCGTCCCTTCTCCTAACCCTGCGAGACGGCATCCCGTCTTCGTCTTAAGGGGTAAATTCAACGAAATTTAAACCAAAGAATACATATAAATACCTTTTATGTTGAGCAGAAGTCCTTGCCCACCTGTGTGGGAAGCAAAGGGGTAGGGGAGTCTCAGCGACCAAAGATCCAGTCAGGGCCGAGGGCAGAGATCTCCTGCCTGGCTCTGTTATCTGTTTGAGGTTAGCTCCTTTTTTGCTTTGGTTTGGGTTTTTTAAAGCTTTTCCAGAGCTCCCAGGGTGGGAGAGAGCACTCAAAATCTCATTTTCATTCTTCTCAAGTAAGAAACCTTTGCCTGCAGTTGTCCCTTCAAAAATGAATTGGATTTTTTTCCACTAACCCTCCCTGAATCAAATAGAGAAAAAGGACCATTTAAATGAAAGATAGCGCTCAGCAGGTTTAGTGCATTAAATTAGATGCAGTGAAATAAAAACACACTGGACCTTATCTTCAATGAAGTATTTAGATATAAGATCTCACTATTAAAAATTAATTTTTGCCATTGTTTTTTCCTGAAAATATTTGAGGTCTACTACAAATGAAAAACAACCCTTCCAAAAAGAGCCATCAGAAAACACCTCTAGATTCAAATTAACGTAACATGCTTTGTTTGGGATTTTGGAACTGGAAAAATAGACTTTTTTGCAGACAAAAACGCAGTAAATGCAAGACAGTAGGGAAGAAGGCCACACCCCAACACGTTAGTGCAGAAAAATGTTTTTTGCTTAAAAACAATATTCGCAGATTATGTTGGAAAGAAACAAATAGGATCATTTCAATATGTTGAAACACCGCCAACTTTTTTATTTTGTTTCATTTTGGGTTCTCCCCCAAGTTTCATGTTCCTCTTATTAAAAAAAAAAAATAAAAAAGAAATATAGTATAAGAAAATAATCCCCCTCACTTGAAACACTCCTAACCAAAGGTTTTCCTGACTCATTTTCTGTGGGAAAGGTGTTGGTTTCCTGGGGAGCTCTGTGATGGCCCAAGCTGCCCCATGGTCAGCACATCTCTGCCTTTTACACCTCCTGGCAATCCGCCCGCTCGCAGCTCGGTCAGGGTCAAGGTTTCTTACACACTCTAAAGGACAGCTGTTCAGAGAGATTAGCACTGTGAATTTCTGCTAAATTAATGTCTCACACTGCAGGACCTCTGAAATGCTGACTATCTTCAATTCCCCACATACTTCCACAGTTTCAGTCCATTACACGGCAGCCTCAGACAGCACCATCTCCACTGGCACCAGCTCTCCTTTTGCACTGCTCTGCTCTCCCGAAATATTTTACACGTCACGTCACTGCAGCATCCCTTTCTCACATCTGGAAGACTGAGGGGCATAAGCAGTCACGAGGCTCAACGGCATCATGGATGGGTAGAACTCAGCAAACCCCAGGTCCCAGCTCTGAGTGCAAGGTCATCTTTAGCAGGCTGCGCACCCGTATCAGTGGGTCAGCTACTCAGGACCCAGTTGAGTTCAGGTGCTGATGAACTGGGTGCTGCCCTCAGGCAGGCCAGGGAAAGATGCTGTGCACAAACCACTCACAGCCTAACTGATAAAACATGGCTTGTGGTGAAAGAGCCACAAGGCAGAAAGAGGACAGACCTGCCATAGACTTGCCTTGCTGAAAAGGAACAGCCCACAAGGGTACTGGAACCTTCAGGGGAGCACTGAAGCCTACCCAGGAGAAGTTTCTGCTCTACACTTTTATTCAGGGGGTGGAAG
>JAVJGI010000041.1:1915-17321 GCA_035590275.1 Ibycter americanus
AGGCCGCCTCGGTCATCTCCCGGTACCCCAGCAAGATACGGAGCGGGGCCGAGGCCAAGAAGCTGGTAGGTGCCGGCGGCCGGGAGGCTCGGGGCGGTGGCTCCGGGGAGGCGGGGGCAGCTCCACCGGCGCCTCCTGCCGGTAGCCGAGGCGGGGCTCGGGGGTGGGGGTGCGGTCTGGTTGCCCTGGGGGCTTCGCGGCTGGAACTGGGGGCTCCAGCTGCGTCTCTGCGTGTAAAAGGATTCTGCGGTGGCAGGTTTCCCCTCTGCCTTGTTACTGCTTCGCTAAGTTTGGGGAACTTGAGCAGTGATAACCACGGCCTTGCTCAGAATTACTGCTTGGGCGAAACTTTCAGTATAGCCCTTGAGTGACGGTCTTTATGGTGCTTACGTTGTACCCTCGAATTCCTGTGTTTCCTTATAGTCTGATATCTTATCATGGTCTCGGTGGCCTCATAATTCTTTCTGGATGCTAAATTCTGGGGAGCTTTCCTTTTTTTCAAGATGTAATGTCTTTAAGCAATCTTGAACTTATTTTCCCACCCCCTCCAATATTTAGGATGGAGTAGGTGCTAAAATAGCTGAGAAGATAGATGAGTTCTTATCCACTGGAAAACTACGGAAACTGGAAAAGGTGGGTTTCTTTCCCTTCTGCTCTATTTCTCAGTAGTTGCTTTTCTTTGTAACTTGCAAAGTAGCCTGCTTGCTTTGTGCGATTTTGTTGTTGACCCTGGAGAGACTGATGTCAAGCTTAGGAATAGTGGATGTGGAATCTGTGGTGAGCAGAAAGCAGGAAGCAAGAAGCTCAGCTGAAAATATTTTAGGTTATATAATCAGCATGTGAATGTCTCGTCAGAAGTGGAATTTTGACTCTGGAAGGCTGTGGGGTTTGCGATTTAACCACGTTCTTCACCTTAGCGTTGGCAGTTAGGCAGTTTTCAGGCTTGGTACATATGGCGTTATTGTGATACACAACCCTTGGTGCTGTTCTGCATTGATTCATAACGAGCCTCCAGAGCAGTCTGACTAAACTGTTTTATCATCTCAATGTTTCTATTTGTTGCAAATGGAGTAAAGAAGGGTTTGGTTTTGGTTTTGAATTTTGCAGATTCGACAAGATGATACAAGTGCATCTATCAGTCTCCTGACACGAGTTACTGGCATCGGGTAAAGTTTTTTGTTTGGTTTTTTTGGGTTTAGGTTTTTTTTTTCTTCTCCTGTTTATTTGGTGGAGTTTTGAAAAGAATTTGGGTGATTGCAAATAATGAAGAGAATGAGTTTGAGCTGATGCTATGGTGCCCACACTGAGACACTATAGTTCCGAAGAGTAGAAAGGGTATAGAATTGTCAGTTACAGACTCTGCGGTAAAGGAGTGGAAGGGGAAAGTTCCTGTGTGCAAGCTGAGAGGGGAAGGAGAGAGGAGCTGGTCAAGAATGGAACTGTGAAAGGCTGAGTGGAAGTGAGAAGTCCCTTTGGGTACTTCTGGTGGGAAGTTGGACCCAGGGACAACGGTGGTCTGCATCTGTTTGTAAAAGGAGAAGTAGAGCCCTGAAACGGGCAACAAAACAAAAAACGAAAAAAAAGCCATCAGGGCTGTTGTGCAATGTTTGAAATTCTTGTGCTTCAGGTTAGGGAATGAGATCGTTCTCAAGTAATTCTGAGGGAAAATGCGTTCAAAGTTTGAGGATATACTGGGATTTGAGAATGCATTTGAGAAATTGGGATGGGATGCAGAAAGAAGCTTGCATGCTGTCCTGTCTCAGGACAGTGGAAGTTGCCTTTCTTGGTCTGGAACCTGGCAAGAGACACAAGGAAGGGTAAGAAAGGAAGTAAATGACAGGTCAAGATCTGACAATTTTACTGTAATCTAAGAGCTTTATTGAGGAAGTGGGTTTAAAATCTTTAAGGGTGGTAGAGCTGGAACCGTAAGATTTCAGAGTAGTTGGAGAATAGTTCCTCATGAAGGGACTATGCTTCCAGGCTGATGGTACTCAGTGTTTTCAGATATTGGATAGGTATTTGGGTATAACATTACTCGAATGCCTGTCTCACAGTTGAAACATTCTTTCCCTGCAGAGACATGCAGATTAATCTAATGACCAACCCTTAAAGGGGAAAAAGGTTCAGCCATTCACTTGAGTGTTTGAAGTGCTAGTCTAAAGACACTTCTGTGTTCCTGTTGCCTTAAGCTGGTTCAGAGACTGTGGTTAAAGTAGTTCTTGGCATGCATTCAGTATTGTTGCCTAAAACAATACTATTTGGTGAGATTTTGTTTATTTTTTACAATTATACATCTCTATATAGTTATATCAATGCTAAAAAATGTGTAGGCCAAGGCATGGATAGCCATCTCTGCTAACTGAAAGTACAAACTGAAAATGCACATGCTGAAAAGAGGATAAGCATCAGAAGCGACTTCTCTCTTGGCCTTGAAGGATCTAGGCAGTTATAGTGAATTCTAATGTCCTTTTACTGCTTCTGAAGGCAGATTGCCTTGTCTTTTTGCAGTCCTGCTGCTGCTAGGAAGTTTGTTGAGGAAGGAATTAAGACTTTAGAAGGTAAGTGTAACTTTGGGTCCTCAGCTCACACTCCAATAATGTTTTTTCTGTCAAGCTTCCTGTTCCACGGTGGTACTGTGACAGCAGATATGCCCTAGGCTTTGAGGAAAGTGTGTGAGGTCCTAAAGTTAATGCGCAGGCTAAGGGCATTACATACACATCCAGTGTAAAGTACTTACAGGTTGCATGGAAAATAACAAGGATTTTGGCTTTGAGGTCAATGGTCTACTGAAATCTTTGTCAGGAAGTGCTCTGTGTATTTGTACTCATCCTGTCAGCTGTTGAGTAGTCCGTTTAAAATCTGCTCCTTTGTGTTTGAGGTTGCTGTTTTCTTGTTATGTATTCTTAGCATGTATCACCTTTGCATTGGTGGAAACTTACTGTAAGATTTCTAGTCCTCAATTAACTTTTTTGTGTTTTTTCTTAATTCTTGTAGATCTAAGAAAAAATGAGCACAAGTTAACCCATCACCAGCGTATTGGGTTGAAGTAAGCTTTCTTGGGTGCACGTGCTTGGCTTTTCTAATGACTCAGACACCAGGATGTAATGTAAGGTTACATGGGCTAAGTAAGGTTCTGTTCTCTCTGTGTGCTTTTCATACTTTTCAGCAGCTATTCAGAACTTCTGTTTCATTAGGGTTAAAATGCAGTAGGCTTGGTCTCCATCCAGAAGAAAATAGAGAAGTGGAAGAAAGGGGAGGTGAGGGGTGGAGGAGTCTCATCCAGAAGCCCTGTCTGCAGACCTTGGGATTGGGATGGCTGAGTAATGAGTGTTGGGAAACATGTGGCTCTGAAGCTGTGTTAAGGCTGCCGGTGCCTGCTGTCAGTGGTTCTGGTACTGGAGGGGTGAAGAATGTGCTACTGGTTGGGTGTCTTTGTTTCACCTGGCCTCTTTTTCTCCACAGTTGAGCAGCGTGCTGGCAGTCTGTTTTTTACAGCTGCATGCAAAGGTATCAGGAGCTGTATTTACCTTGTGAGGAGCTTCCATTTAGCTCTTTCCCGCATAGATCACCTCTGACCATGGGTGAACGACCTGTCCTTCCTGCTCGCTGGTGGATTGAATTTTGTCAGGAACCTTTTGTATTTTCAGAGGGCTGTGCAAATATAAACCAATCGGTTATACTGTAATGTTACTCCCACCTCATAGCAGCTCTTCATATACAGTGGAAATAATATGCAACAAAACCATCTTCTAAGCATTGTCAAACTTGCAGTTGTGAGTTTTTTTTCTATCGCTTGGCAAGATGTTTTCTAAGATACTTGGTGAGGGTGGGGAGCTTTTTCTGATGTGACAGTAATGAAAGTTGTATTCTTTCCTCTTACTTGACTAAAATTTTAAGATGCTACCCTTGCCACTCTTCCAGACACTTTTCTTCTTATATGTGCAGGTACTTTGAAGATTTTGAGGAAAGAATCCCAAGGGAAGAAATGCTGCAAATGCAGGTAAGAATGTCGTTATTGAGGATGTGAGGCACTGGTGGCCAAGGAATGACTGACACCTATGAACACACAGCTTTCCTTTTTACATAGGAAATTGTGCTGAAAGAGGTCAGCAAGCTGGACCCAAACTATATTGCTACAGTCTGTGGCAGTTTTAGACGAGGTTGGTACTCTGTGGTCTTACGTTTACTTTGGGCTAATAAGCAAGACTTACTACTGTATCTGTTCTTCCAGAGAGAAGGTCTGTGCTGGAACCTGGCTCTTTCCTGTTAGTATTGTCTTGACTGTTTAGTTCAGTAGCAAAACACCTGTATAAATCCTTGCTTCTCCACCTCACACCCATAAAGAGTTGTATATTGTGACATGTGAATTGTTTACTTTGGTTTTACATTAACAATACATTAACATATTTGTGCTTCACTGCTGCAGAAGTACAGCAAGAAATTCTTGGGTGTCTTCTGAGATACGCAGAGATACAAACTTTTTGATGAAAGAGCAAGGTTTTCTTTAAGATCGTTTTCTCGCAAATATCTTGAATAGTGATTGACTATTTTCTACCAGGAAGCCGTGTTTATTGGAGGAGGCTGGATGGATGTTGACTAATGTTAGTTTACTTTGTGATACGCAGAGGGGTTTTTCTTTGCTTCTTGCTTGCCTAGGCGCAGAATCAAGTGGCGATATGGATGTTCTCCTAACCCATCCAAGTTTCACATCTGAATCATCTAAACAGGTGTGTTTCTGTGATGCTGTGGGGTCAGTACTGTGCATTATTTCCACAGTGTTTTAAGTTCAGAAGATACGTAGTCTCAGACTTGTAACGCAGCTTCATTCTTCTTCTTGCTACTGTAATAGTAAAGTTTATTTTGAGGAGTTATGATCACTTCTCAGGTCCGTGTATTATGTTGTGTTCCTCTTGCAGAACTATTAAATAGGTTTACTCTTAACCTTCTGTCCCTCTTCTTCCCTTCATGCACGCTCCCTCCACCCCCTCAAATTCATGCGCTTTTACAATGTAGAACTGTAACAGCTAACTGGATAAAGCAGGGATTAAAGGTAGAGCAAGTATCCCTTTATGTAGCCATAATCTTTTGGACGAGAAGCAAATGTCTTGCTGCCCTTGTAACCTTTTGGGACTAACTCTGGAGAAGCCTTAATGACTGTTTGTGTTTCTTCAAGCCAAGAAATGAGTGTTGTCACTTCCGATGAAAACAGTCCGGTATGGGGATTTTGGAAAATATTTTTTTTACATTGCACAACTGTAATTTTATTAGCTTTTCCTCAGTATTATCCTTTTTTCCTCTGAGTCAAATTTCATGTATGGTAATACATAGAATTATAGTGATGTCCTGTACTTATGTGGGCCATTGTCTGGTAAATGGCTAAGATATTCTTGTTATTTGTAAAATAATCTCCTCTTCTGTGTTGTCACTGTTCCTAGTCAAAACTTCTGCGTCAAGTTGTAGAACAACTGGAAAAAGTCCACTTTGTCACAGATATGCTGTCTAAAGGTGACACCAAATTCATGGTAAGGCTTTTTTGGTGGTGAGGTATGTTAGTGGGGGATTACTTTCCCTGACAGAAGCTGTGATGTATACAAGATAGATTGTTTGGACTGCTGGAGCCGTGATTTTTTTAAAAAAATTTTAAACCCCCCCTTCCCCCTGTAAAAGCTTTCTACAGTTAACTCGGTGAATCTCTTGTGGTAAGACTTCAGTGTTAGAAACATCTACAGGTATTTATATAGTTCTGAACCCCACTGACATAACCTTCATCACACAATGCCAATTCTGTCTCTGTTTTTCTTGATGTTTCCCTAGAACCGTGACACAACCTCACTTCTTCAGTTGCACCAGTGACTGCTCTTGTAACTCTGTCCTCAGGATCTTGGAAACACTATCTTTGATCTCAGGCCTATGTTTACCTTGTCTTTTCTAATATATGTAACACACCTTTGTCTCATTTTTTGTCAATTTTGTTGCAGAGCAGATTTCATGGATAAGCTGCCACACTCAGAATACAATAGGGAATACATGGGATGCCTAGAGAAAGTAATGAATTACAAGAACGTTCATTTTGTGAGGTCACAGCAAAACCTCTTTTCTTAAACATGTTGACTGGGTGTTACCTTGCTTTGCTTAGTTTTCTTTACAGGCCCCACGTATCCTGGTCTTACAGGCTGGTTAAAAGTCAAGTCTAACAGAGATGTGTAGAACCATAAGCAATACTTAGCGGACATGAAGGCTGGTTAGTTCTGTCAGTCACTCATACTGGCTTTGTGGAATTCCTTGGAAGCTCAGAGGGGTGGTCCTGCAGGAGGGTTCACTAAAGGTCCATGACTTAGGCATTTCTAACCAAGATACCATTATATTCAGCTAGTCTTTTGAAAGGCAGAAATACTTTAATATATAATACTACAGTTAAAGATACTTGCTTTCCCAAGATGAAAGGGGCTGCTGGAGCACTTTATTCTTTATTATTTTTTTTTGTTGTTAGTTGGTTTGGTTTTGCTTAAAATTAAGAGCTGAAAGAACTTTGAGGATTTGTCTTCAGTTTAGTTTGTGTTGCATTCTGTGAGGGAATGAAACTTGATGGCTTTTTTGTTTGGCTTGATCTTTAGGAGGCATAAGTGAAAGTCGCTCTCATTCTTGCCACGTGGTTTAATACCATATGAGTTTAAAGTTGAATGTACATCTGTGTGCCAAAAGCAGAGGCACTCTGCATTCCCTGTTTGCATTCCCAGTCCAACAAGCTCATTATAGTTTGGCTATTTGCTCTGTGTGATCCTGTCAGTCTTAAACAGTTGTGGAATAGCTCTTGTCTACAAAGTGGAAGCCAAGAAAGGAATGTTGTAAAAAGGGAAGTACGACTGCAGCTGGGAATCTGAGAAAAGCAAGTCTCAGTAAGGAGACAGAGAACATAACTTTAAAAGCATAAGCAATGTTAAGTTTTCAAAACAAAGTTAAGGCTAGAACTCTCAGCGTGAAGCTGCAATGGGTGAAACTGTTCGGTATGTAAACACTTCTCATTGTTCCTTACGATTCATGTCCCTCCACCCTACTGCATCGTCCTTTAAAGCGATCATAGACTCGGGGGAGTGGAAAGAAAAGGCTGGTAATGTGAATTGCGTGAAGATTACAAAGCAGTTGAAGGGTGGCAGAGGGTTTCTCGAGAAAAAACTTTCTTTTTTTAACTTCTGTTAGCTTGAGCTTCATCTGCATTTTCCTTAACCTGCTTATGTTTGTGCATACTGAAGAGCCTGATAATAATTAGGGCAGAGGAATGGGAAATGAGAAGTCCTATGAGCCTTTCTGCAGTAATAAAAACTCTAAGAAGCAGTTGTATGCTACATTGAACTGTGGTCCTCTCAGCAGTATAAAATAGTGATTCATAGTGCTATGACATCCAGCTCTCCTAGTAAAATATTTAGTTGGTTCAGTGGGAATTTAACTTTGCTTTTCAGGATGACTGATTATTTAGAGGTTCTGTAGGGATGGGGGGGTAAAGGTTCATCTCAAGTCTGTTTAATTTTGAATGTCTTGCTTTCCTTACTTCTTCACAGGGTGTCTGTCAGCTGCCAAATAAAGACGACGGAACAGCCTATCCACATAGGAGAATTGATATCCGGTATACACACCAAAAAAAACCAACCTACCACCCCACTCCAAAAAACTACTTTAGCTGTATGCTACATAGTAGGCATTTGCATCAAGTTCTGCATTCAAATCTCTACTTCCACATTCAGAACAGTGCATTTGCTAGATTTGATTCCTTTGCAGTATGGAAGACACTGTACGACTGCCAGTGTCTACAACAGGTTATTAGCAAGAATGCTGTATTTTTAAATCATGATTTTGTATGCAGTTTCAGAATTGGTGACCTACTTTATCCTTACTGCTTTGATATCAATTTTTGGTGGGAGTGCATGCACCGTAACCATGTAGTGTCTGGACACCAGTAACTTCTGGGTCAGGGTAGATGTGTTGAACCTTTCTTTGATATGCAGTTCATTTCACTCTTCCATCTGGCTTGTGGGAAAATCAAACATGCAAAGTTGCAGAATGCAGGCATGTAAATAGGAAGTAAACCTAGAACAGTGTATGAATGGCTGAATTACAAATGGCTTGTAACTTTTTTGTGTTTGTTCTAAATACGTACTTTTCTTCCACTTCTGTTGTAGACTTATCCCCAAAGATCAGTATTACTGTGGTGTACTGTATTTCACAGGAAGTGATATATTCAATAAGAACATGAGAACTCATGCTCTGGAAATGGGCTTCACAATCAATGAATACACAATCCGTCGCTTGGGTGTCACTGGTCAGTTTGGGCCTTTGCACAGAGCATTCTTCCTAGTTATGTGCTTTGTGTGATCTTCTCCTTAAATGGGTTACTCAGTGTACTGGAAATACTTCTGATAAATACTGAAGTTCATAACATTCTTCACAGCGTCCTTTCTGGTATTGGACACCATTATAGCAGGAAGGGGCAGCCTACTTATGCAGAGGCGGTGCTGTGAAACAAAGTTACCTCTTTGGGCTACCTAATTACGTAAAGTCTTACTGACCTAAACATTGGGGTTTTGGTGTCATGCACAGCACATATGTGGCTTCCCACTTTTCCCCGTAAGACATCATGTCCTTTAGTTGTTGTGTTTTGGAGGGGTGCTGACTATGTGTGTGTGTGTGTATATATATACATATATATGAATACAAATATCTTTAACTGCATAACCACGTGGCCCCAAGGTTAATTTGTTACCTTATTTCCTTCGACACTAATGAGAATTGGTACCTAAACACTATGAAAAGGTTGGGGTGGGGGTGGGGGTGTGTGTTTGTTAGAGTCTGTTTTACTTACAGCAGTTTTGTCTTAATCTTGCAATGCATTTGGCATTTCAGGATTGTACAGACCTTTCACCTTTCAAATGGCATCTGTAATTTGTTTGCAGGAGTTGCTGGGGAGGCCCTGCCTGTAGAATGTGAAAAAGATATCTTTGACTACATCCAGTGGAAGTACAGAGAGCCAAAGGATCGGAGTGAATAACTGCCTAGGTTTGTAACCTTGAGAGATGTTTTCACAGCTTCTTATGAACGTACAAAGTGCATATTCTTTCTTTGGGTGTTATTGCAAAAAGCATACATTACTAATGCTTAAAGAAAGTCCATGGCACTAGCACAGAATGTGTAGTGAAGAGTAAATCCTGTAAGATCTCATCTTGATCACACGCAGCACCCCACCTTAAAGCTGATTAAAACACTTACTGTGTTTAACTGAATGGCCTGCCATACTAGGAAAACCTGTGGGGAAGATGGTGTGGCAGTCAGACTGCTTAGGGAACGCATATTGTCTTTTGCTTTGGAGTTCAGTAAAAAAACATTGAATGATAAATCGCAGGTTTCTATTTAACACCCAATGAGCAGAAGGTTCTGACATAAAGGCAAAATGTTTCATCTTACTGTATTTCTTATGGCTTGGTGTGAAGATGGTTGCTGTCAATCAGAACTGATGCTGGTTCTTTGGAGTCACTGGAGAATCTTACAAAACAATATTAGCCCTTTATAAAATGCTCTGTGCTTTGACTTGATAATATCTGTGGTGATCAAGCTGTTAGGTTTTTTTTCTAATAATTTTAGTGGCTCTTGGGCTATGATCCTTGTTAGAAAAGTTTGGCTATTTCAGACTGAACAGGCCACCTTAGCTTGTTTTTTGTAGTTTTGCAAAGGATGATCAGAGTTCTGATGCTTCCATGTTTTAATGTCGTATACACAGGCATACTCTGTGCAAACATCACTTACTGCTTAGTATCCAAGAACTGGGCAGTTCTTACAGGAAATAATGTAACTTTCTTTTTTTTTTTTTTCTATTTATTTTGTTGAGGTTGAAAGATTTCTAAGTAAAACAGTTGATTTTGTGTAGTTGCAAATTGTCTCTTAAGTAATATGTATGGGGGTTTTAATTATTTTTTTAATGCAGTTTGAGTAATTGTCCGTAGAGCAGCTTGGAATGCTCAAATGAATGTTTTGTTCATACAAGCTGCCAGCATAAATTGCTTGAGTATATAATCTACAGCATCTGTGTGTAGCAGCAGGCACTTTATAAGTGATCATATATTAGATTTGGCCATGGCGGTGAATTAGTACTGGCATTGTACAATTCAGAAAACTTACAGTTCTGAAACTTCAGTATGAGACCAGTTTGTTTCATATGTATTGGGAGACTAGAAGAATTGTATTAGGAGAGCATTATTTTTACAGCACTTAAGTGTCGTAATTATTATAAGGTTATTCTTACAGCACTTAGATCTCAGACTTTGTACGTTTATGTCTCTTTTCAAATGTATATTTGAAGGGACGTGGGGGTGAGAAAAAAGCACCTAAAAGTCTATTTCCCACCCCCACTGAATAGATGAAAGTATAAAAAACTTCTAATGTTGGTTGCACAAAACAGTGTATTGTGACTCCCCACTAGTCAGCAAACGGAACATAAAAATCGGGCCAGAAAAAGACTGCCCACGTGCTCAGTTTCACAGCTAAATGCTCCAATATTTTTTTGCTTAAAAATGTATCATTGGAACACCTAAGACTAGTAAGGAACATGAAAGGCAGAAATGTCTTACATTCCAGTGCTGAAATTGCACCTTGGCACGTAGTTATAGAATGCAAAGTCATTATTGCTGGTGCTATTGAAATACTACACTTTTAGATGGCTGTACAAGAAAGAACGTGAGACACAAGCCAGACATAATGATTTTCTGTAGGACTTCAAGTTCAAAATCAGGCAAGGATGTTATATTTAAGCTCTGCGATAACTGGAGCAAATGGGAAAAGGAAATCGGGTACACGTCTTTGGAAGACCCTTTCTGGTCTTGAAGTGGAATTTTTAAACCATTATTCATGTCTTTGTTGGCTGCTGTCAAAAACCTCCATTGATGGAGAACCTGAAATCTGCTGGGCCAGTTGCTTTCTTTGCAGCATTAGTAAACATTACAGATCATGTTGACACCAACTGGAAATCTTTGAGGCATCTAGATTTTAAAATATTCTGTTGAGTTTTTAAAGAAACTAATCTTAACTTGCCTAGGGAGGAGGGAGGGGAATCTCTTAGCATTGCCCAACCTATTGGACGCACTGTGGCTTATCATTCAGGGATATGGACTGAAATAAATACAAGGGGTTTAGGTGCTTATGTGTTGCAGGCTAATGTTTCTTTAGTTGCTGCTGTTAGCTCGTGGAAGAGGATACCCGAGTTTGTGGCACAGCGCACAAATTAACTCTAAATTGAAATGCACATCCCTTTATACTGCTTTCTGGTACTAATAACTCTTAGTCTTTTGGCAGGTGCTCAGGTGTGGTCATTGTGCTGTTCTACTGATGACCGTTTGACAAGATGAACTGAAGCCACAGTTACAGTGCTGAAAAAATTCTGGATGTTGAGCAATGTTGCTGAGAACTAACTGGCTTGCAGATTTTGGTCTGGAAATGATGTGCACAGTAAAGCCCAGAAGCACAGCCTGAGGTGCAAAGGCAGCTTTCTCCCTCTTGACTATGATAAGCAGCATGTGACCTGCCCTTCTGTCCTTTCTACAGCCATCTGTCTTGTCCACAGATTCCTCCTAGCTGCTCTCCCTGTGACAAATCAATGTTCAATGTGCCCTGGCTGTGGATTAGTGGCCTTCTTCCCCAGCCTCGTTCTGGCTTTCTCCTTTTATTCAGCCCCAAATGTCCTACTGCAATGATTTAAGAGATCCAGAGCAAATCCTAATGTTTCCCAGCCCCAAATGTCCTACTGCAATGATTTAAGAGATCCAGAGCAAATCCTAATGTTTCCATGTTTTCCCATGTAAGGGACACAATGTTACACAGTCATGCCTGCTGAAGTGTGGTTTCATTTAGACAAGAACCCTCCCTTGCCAGTTCTGAACAAACTGGTATCTCCTTAGCGGATCTTTCTCTTACCCAGAAACTAATGGTTGTTTATGGGCTAAGTGTCTATTGCAGGTTTGGCGAGGCACGCAGATACTGTAAACGTGCAAATTCTTGATGTACATTAAAGGATTATTTTCTGCCTCCTCTGCACTAGCTCTGCTGCTGAGTTTGCTGTTTTAAAAGTGATGTGCTGTTATTTTACTGAATAATGTATCTGCTAATGTCTTCCCTAAAAAGTTTGTCCAGCTGAAACTGGCTGCAAGAACTGCTGTTGTGGCTTTTAAAGCCACAAGGATGTGTGCCTGCGTAGAGATTGTTCTTACACAATTGCCTTTGTCCTCTGTGTCTTTGATTAGACTACAATTGCATATTCTGGAGAACTCCTTGGAAGTTCTCCAGAATAGTTTGTGTATCCTTTCTCCAGCTGGGTAAGCAGGTGCATGAGTGCTTGCCATTCTTACTTCATGCGCCTAGCTCTTAGTGTAATGGGCTTTATGAGTGACAGCAATGCAGATAACTGTTCACAATTGTCAGGAGCTCTCAAGAGCTTTGTGTTGCCCAAAGACAGCAACAACAGAAAGTGTTGCATTTCTTTTCATCTAAGAACATTGCTATGCACCATTAACTAAATTACTGTTGTAAGAATTGTGCAGTTATCCCATTTTTCATAACTGAGTCTAAAACAACAGAATGTTGTCATTGCATGTGATCCAATGTGCTGGCTGTTTGTAGACATAGGCTTTTGCCAGGATGGACCTCGCTTTTATTTACAAAGTAAAGGAAACCCCCAGTACAGAACAGCACTGTGGGTGTACCTCTGATGCTAATTCAGTGTCAGAGGAGGCAGCTGAGAGCAAACAGCCACATTTTTCAGACGTGCTGTGAAAGGAATAGGAGAAATGGCATGGAGTTTCCCTAGAGTAGAGAAAGGGGATGAGAATTCTAATGAGACTGTACAGTCTCTGAATAGTGTTGATGCTTTAACATGTGGTGCATTTGTCCTGGTACCTTGAGAGAAAAATCAACCTCTCTTTCTTTTTCTCCTGATATTCTTAAACATTCAGAGATTTATTCGTGCATAAATTTTTAAAGACAGAAAGATCCTTTCTCAATGAAGGTCACAGATCCTATTTTTTTTACATAATTTTTTTTTTTTTTTTTTTTTTTTTTTTTTACATTAAGCCTTGATCCAAAAAAGTCAAGTGATGAAGAATAAGTGAAGTCTGGTTTTTAGTAGTTTGTTGGTTTGGTTTTTTGTTTTTTTTTTAAAACAAAACAAAACCCAACCCACCCAATTTAAATAATATATTAAATTGTCCAATGTAGACTTTTAACAGATAACAGTTTAATCTAGCAGCAACAATCCTGCTTCTGAAGACAGACTGCACTTCTTGGTTAACCAGCCTTCTCCTGATTAGGAGATTGGAATTTTGAACTGATGTAGGCATTTGCCTGCTCAGAACTGCATATTGTTCTACTAGATCTTTCTTCTGCTCTGTTTCTAGTTCTTTGTATCCCCTGTATGTGTAGACACCAGAATGAGAAAGCTGGCTGTGTCCTGAAGTACTCTTAAAGAATACCATTTTCAACTACAGTCTCTATCGCCTTATCTCTGTGTTAAGTGTCCTGGTGCAGTGCTGAAGGTCACGCTAGGCTGTTTCTGTGTCTCTGCTTTTAAAAACTTTCAATATGACTATATGCTAATGTGACCATTCTCCTGTTGCATGTGACCTGTGTTCTTTGTTCCTAGGTACGTTGTAGTACTATTGGTTGCAGTGTTCTGCATGTTGTTCAACTTGCCATTACCCAGAAGACTGGTCTGATTAACTGATGCATTTCTACCACTCCTATAGAGTCAGTCTGCCCTTTTTTATATGCAAACCTGTCAGCTCTGATTTTATAGTTCCTCTTAAATCATTGTGAAAGGTAGTGACTATTTTGGACATGAGAGGAGGTCCAATCAAGATTGTATTACTAGTTGTATCTGGGACAGGGATTCTGTTGGTTAACTTAAAACTTAACCGGTTTTAAGTAGTACACTGCTAACTGTATTATAGAGCATCAGAATGGAACGTATTGCTGCTATTGTATTTGAATACCTTGTAGGAGTATAAGGCAAATGTATTACAGAATAGCAAGCTTGAAAAGGCAAGACTATTTTATACATAATTAAGTTGACTATTGCTAATTATATAACACTCTTCTTGATGCGTTAATTGTTAGGTCCTCTGCCTTTATGGGGGCAGAATGGAGTTTGTATTGTCAGACTACTTAGTGTGACTTGAATCATAAAAAAGGCAGATGTAATACTGTTTCTTATTTTATCTGACTTAAGCCTACAGAACAACTACATTTTTACTGGTTCTTATATAATTAGTGTTGATCAGTCTTGGTAATGGAGATTAATGATAACCTTATCCATTTATTTTCTTCTCTTTTTCCTACTGCGAGTTTTAATTATTTTCTGGGAATGTTCCCCCACCCTAATGCATGCAGTGGTATGTAAGGTGACTAGAAGTTAACTTGGTACTATGTGAAGTTTTCTGATGCCTCATAGTAAATATATATATAGGTGATGTATTCAGTGTTTTCTTCAGTAATCAGTGGGAATAAATGAAGTAAGAATTCCATCGTGAATGTGTAATCCTGGTTTGGGGGGTTTTTTTAGCTGTAATTTTAGGAGTATCAAAAGGCAGTGACACAAGCTTAAGATGTTTACAAATGTTTCCTAGGCAGCACACAGCATTACACTGATGCATTCTCCATCATCCTCAGCAGGTAGACCAGAAGACTACTTTGTCGTGGGACTTGAGGCAGAATTTGCTGGCCTTGCAGTCTCCCTCGGCAACGATGAGTTCTAGGTGGAAGAAAAACGGCTCGTTCATCTTGAGCTATATAAATATGTCTCTTTCTAATCTCTTGCTCCCTCCACGCACACAGCCCGTGCCCCCCTAGTTAACTGACCAGGCGTTGTGTTACAGTTCTTTCCTTCCTCTTCCTGCCAACGTGGACTGCAACGTACCTGGTAATCGCAGAAGGAAATAGCTGTGGACCTCGCGCTTATCCTAGAGAATCTGTGTAAATGGGTATTTACTGTACTACTGTTTGTGCGTACGTAGCCTCATGCACACGCAGACGAGCATTTGGGGTTGTCGTGGCTGCACCGTTCTGTCCGTGGCTGCTCCTGTCCCGGGTGCGAGGCCTTACGTCGGGGTGGGCCGTGGCACGTCTGTCCCTAGCCTGGGCGCTACGGTGGCCCTTGCTGACGGAGCCGTAGCTCGAACCAGGGATGGCAGCGAGCCAGAGCTGCTGACGCTGGTGAAGCGTTGGAGAGGAGCTGGAGCACCGGCGGGAGCCCGGCGCCCCTCGGTGACCGCCTGGGTAGGCACAGGGCCCGGGGAGCCGTCTGCTCCTCCCCGACGGGTACCTCCAGCGGCTGCTGCAGCTTGCTGCTGCCCGCCGGGCCCGGGGTCCCCGTGCCGGG
>JAVJGI010000041.1:18193-30902 GCA_035590275.1 Ibycter americanus
GCGCGGGCGGGGCGGGGCGGGGCGGGGCGGGGCGGCGCGGCTCTCCCGCAGGGCCGTGCCGGTGTTCCTGCGTCCATTTTTCCATCGGCGTCTCTGCCCTGGTGTTGCCGTTTGCGGTCTAGATACCGATACTGGCTTACTGCGCGCGGCGGCTGAACGCGGCGTTAAGCGTCGGTTGCCCTCAACCTTTTAGTCCTTGATACGTTTTCTCCTGGGGTGGTTGTGCTAATTTTACTGTTGTGGGAGGGAAAAGCAAAGCAGAGGATTAAGGAAGCTTGTTTAAAAACAAGGTGCTCGCAGTGAGTACTGTGGCTTAGTTCTGGATCTCTGGCCTAATGCTTCTTTTCCTGCTTTGCAGCGTGTTTTGTCAGCTGTTGTCATCGCATCTGGTCGATGGAGACCAATTCAAATTTAGTATTAATAGCTGAGGAACTGTGAGCTGAGTTCCTCTGAACAGTTCTGGTTTGCAAGAATTTACGTATGAGCTCACCTGCAGAATCTCTCTGTCTTTTTTTTCTTTTTTTTTAATAGTTTAAATACTCACGTAATATTTGACATATACATTAAAACACGTAGAATACAGAAGACACATTCATATAGCATAAAGAGAAGAGACACGCTAGTTGAGTGAACAGGCTAACAATATTCAAGATGTCTCAATAGCCTTGTGAGGTGTAAGCAGAAGAGGGTGTCAGCCAAAAGGGTGAGGTTTAGGTTGAGAAGGTGCTGAACAGCATGGTAAAGGCCTCCTTCACTCGAAGCCTTTTCAGCGAAGCTGGTGAGGGGACACTCAGGACTACTCGGTGGTCAACTCTGTTGCCGTTTTTCTTTCTAAAGCCGATGCCCCTCTTTGCACGGAGGTAGAAAGATTTGAGAATCATGTTGGAAAAGCATGAAAGGGGTAGGGGTGTGGCATGTTTCCAAAAACTGGGGTGGGCGGTTGTCTGAGCTCTTGCTGTTGTTTGATGAAAGATCTCAGTGTAATCTGAAAGTTAGACTCATGTCTTCTAAACTCTGAATAGGTCAGTCCCAACCCCCAAAACACGTTGTGGCTCACTGCCAAACTTCTAATTGAAAATGGGTTATGTGGTTTGGAGTCCAGCTGCAAATCCGTATGGTTATGGAGTGTTGCTGTCATATTTCCAACAGCTGGACAGTTCCCTGAAAGCCCACTGTGACTAAAGAGCATTTTAAAAAAACAACAAACACCTGCTTGTGTGTTGTATGAGTTCTTACGCAGGGAGTTGTCTTTCATCCTGGATTTTGCTGGAAAAAATTGTTTGAACCTCAAGAGCATGTTAGGCAGTTACTGCGTATGTAGAGTATCACCATGTTAAAATGTCCAAGTATCTACCTTGCTCCAGAAACTAAGTTACTAAGCTTTTGAAATCAGCAAGTTGAACTATTTTGACAAATTATTAAAAAAATCAAACCAAACCAAACCCGAACACAACCCACAAAAAAAGAAAACCAAGAAAACTCAAACCCCAAATCTGAAGTATGAGTTGAAACTTCTGAATCAAGAGATTTGTTTGAAAAACCAACGTTTAAAAAGAAAGATATTCTTTGCTCCATAGCTGTGTTGCTAAAGCTATTGTAATAATTTAAACTATGCTGTCATAAAAGTGCACATTCTCTTTCTCTTTTGTCATTTTAATGATTCACTGATTGTAATTTTTCCCTCCGTGTTTTGACAGGTAAGAAGGCCTTTTTACATAGTAATTTTGAGAAGTACCTGCTTTACATACTAATCTTCAGATAAGGAACCTGTAGTCATGTCCAGCTATTTTAGATCCTCTAAACCCACAGGTATATATTCATAGAATCACAGATATCTCAAGTTGGAATGGTCCCATAAGGATCATTGAGTCAATGTATTCATACATAGCGCAGGTTAGTTATTAAGTCACTGAACACAGAGTATTTGTCTACTATATGATGTAAATTGCCTGAGTACTTCATTTTAGGAAAGGGCTAGCTATCTGAAAATAGGACTTAATTGCTTAATACAGACACTGTTGCATTTGTGACAGAGGGACTGAGTACACCAGTAAGCAACTAAAAAAATGGTGGAAAAGAAATGATGACTTCAGGGATTTTAGAAGTTTTGCTTGCATTACTGCTATTTTAGATTGGTCTTTCAGTATGGTATAAGTAACAAATGGGGGATCAGGGATTTCTGGTGTCAGGTGTTGCAGAAAAGAATTATCAACGAATGCATCAGCTGTAGGAAGGATTAAGTGACAGAGAGTTACACTTAAAATCAAACAAAAGCATCATCTTTGATAGCTTTTCTTTTCTGGAGCAGGTGTGCTTTTACATTTATGCAAGCTTATTCTAGAAGGGGAAGACAAATTTTCCACTGGGGAAGCATTTTCCTACTTCTTTTAATGTGGGTTTTCTGATGCAAAATCACTAAATTGCGGCAACTAACATTAAATACGTCATGTAAGCTGTAATATCACATGCCCATCCTTTTGAGTTTTGTCCTTCAAAGCAGTTGTAAGAGTTACCTGTATTAGTAAATGGACTTTTTTTGCTGTGTATACACTGAAGAAATAAATACTCACTAGTAGCTACTGGACGGCGTACAGAGATCTCTTTCTGTATTTTACAAATCTCTGAAAAAACTTTCTAAGAAGTCGCAAGTGCCTGTGGAAGTCAGATACCTTTTCCTTTGGGATTGTTCAGTGGTGACATGGCTTCACCACTTAGGTCCCTTTCAGAAAGGGTCCTGTCACAAAAGCAGTGGTTGCTTGTTATTGGAACAGCAATAAGGCTCCCGTGAGCTCTTTTTGCAGTGTAAGGATGAGAGGCCTACATAGGTAGTTGAATGTAATACTGTTCCTGGGGTTTAGTGATTCCAGGTAATGGATGGGCTTTCACAGCTTCTTTGAATTGAAGTTTGTTTCTGACAAAGCAAGGGTGGCGCGAGGATGACTTTCAGGAATGTTCTTCCAAGGTCTTGCAGTTCCGTATTGGTGAAGTATGCAGTCATAAACATAAACACTTATAGATGCTTTGGATGTAGTTTGGATATTATGCCAAATCTAAGATTCTTACAGTTTCCAATGTGTTTCAGATCCAATGGCTGTCCCACCATCGTACAGTGACTTGGGAAAGTCTGCCAGGGATGTATTCAACAAGGGATACGGTAAGTAACCTGACTGAGGCAATAAGAACATTAGTACCCCAAAGATCCCCTAAATACTTGTGGTAGGAATTCAGGAGAGGCCCGGAGCATCTCACCCCTCCTGAATTTGAACTTTAGACATGTATCATGAAAATGCTGCAGTAGGCAGAGAGTTAGAGGGGAAAGTTACAGGTTTGACCTTAAGATGCATTCCAGAAGTCTCTGAAGAATTCTGTATTTTTTTACCTTCCAATTATTTTATTTAGAGGTGTTAAGTCAGTCAAATGCATGTAGATTGCCATAGGAGACCGCATGTGGCAACAGACAGGTTCCTGTGGTAGAATGATCTTTTATGTTAATCAGGATAGCCTGTTGTCATAGCTGTAGTGGAAATAATTTCACAATATTTGCATTCCTCTTCAAAGAATTTAAATGGAGAAATTCTGATATTAGTCCCTTTTCTGGGAGCAGTGCTTGAAGTTTTGACATTTTTTATCTAGTTTTATAAGTGTGTAGTAGTTTGCATTTGAATCCCAAATCCATATGCGACATAAAATGAAAAAGCATTCTGATCTGGTCTGTCCGGCCACCCTGGAGTTCAGGCTTGCTAAAATTCAGCTCAAGTTCCCTGCTTTAGTGTCAGTAGTTTCGGACTTTTCTACTCTTTGCAAGGGCCAGGTATTTCCCTAGATTCGTAGCAGAATAGAAAGAAAAGGAAGAAAGCAGTATATCTCTGTATACAACACTCGTTGAAGGAAGGAGAAAAGAAAAATTCCTGCCCTGCAATCAGAAATATAGAAGTAAATTGAGTAAATCAGAAGGAGTGTAACTGTATTGATTGGTCCCTACCAAAGGCAGCTACCAAAGGTGGAGATACTTGATGATGGGTGACTGTTAATGAGTATAAATTATGAGGCCACCCACTCTGAATTTTCAAAATACCTTCAGTCATTCCTCAGTAAGATTAACAACTGTTGAAACATGAAAATAGGCTGTTTCATGTCAGTGTACCCTACCTGCTGTACTTTGGGTGTGTTGGAAGTAAGCCTTGCTTGTATATTGCGGTGAAACAGATGCTGTGTTCTCTTCTATTTTCAGGATTTGGAATGGTCAAGTTAGAGTTGAAGACCAAGTCTTCCAGTGGGGTGGTAAGTACTGCAGGCTTTCAACATCACCAGCATTGCAATGGAAGGACAAATTCCTAAACTGGTTGGTGGTAATAACTTGCTAGGAGGTGTTGCTTCTCTCTTTCAGTTCTCGTTTTAAAACCTGTAGCTGACTGAGATACTTATATAACAGTGTGGAACTGACGTAGCAGTACTTCTTTTCCTGCAACTTACAAGAATTTTCACACATTTTGTTGTGGACGGGTGGCTTTCCTCCCCATTTCCATTGCCATATCCCAAATATAAGAGTTTCTTCACCCTAAATAACTCTCATTTCTGCTTATGAATGCAACCGAGTTTCTCTGCTGTTGGTTTTTACAGGATTTTGAGTCAACACTGACTTTTTCCACAAAAGGCCGGGGAAAGCCATAAGAGCCGCAGTCTAACCTAACTTCCTGTTCACTCATCTTTACTGTGTTACAATGCAAGACTTAAATTAAAACTAGATAGTCCTCCTGCAGTACCCTTTATGTAGAGTTTGAGAGCATTTTATAGACATTAATTAAACCTCAGGTAACTAGAAAATACTATGATCCCCACTTTAATGATGCAGAACTGGAGCTTCCTCATGATTTCACAGGAGGGCTGGCAAAACCAGGAATGGATTTCGTAATTTTGGTCTTTAACCACAAGCATACAGTGTTTTCTAGATAAGCTTATTCTTACATTGAGTCTCCGTTCTGTGTGTGCTGCCACTTGCTGTTCTGATTGATAAGCTGTGCTGCTTCTCAGCCTACTTCATAACCATACTTGCCTTAGCTCCCTTCTTCTCTTCCATTCTTATCATGCAAATGGTGCAAGTCATTCCTTTTGTATTACTGTATTCTGTCTCAGTTGAGCTTTTTATGGATTGCTTGTATTGTGCACCAGGAATGCGTAGGCATGAGGAACTATGTGGTCTCTACACTATGACTGCTACCAGTTACTGACATCTCGTATGTATAGTATTTCTGGCTGGAAGTTTTTATTCTCAGATAATATGCTAATGGTTAGTTATTTTTCTTTTCCATGCAACTTTGGTTGGACGTTTATCCAGCTGGTAAGAATAGTGACTGTTTTGGCATGTTGGCTCTTTATTGCTTTGTCTGGCAAGGTTTTCTGTGGTGCATACTGTCATTCATGAACTGTTCAATTGTTCTTAGTCATGTTATCATCCATGTCATGAAGTTTAACTATGTCTGTAGCTCTTAATCTGCTGCATGATCCATGTATGTAAAGCCATTTGCAATCTTCGTGCAACAGTCCACAATAAGAACACTGTAAAAACAGCAGGAGGGAAAACAAGAAAGGTGCAGTATTGATACAGTTGTTTGTTGCTTCAGGTTTTGTGCTTGTTAGTGTTTCTGATGAGCATTCTGATGCAACAAAAGGAGGTTTTGGGGATGGAGATGAGGTTAGAAACAAAGTGTGAGATCTAATTTGTACTTGTGTACAAATAGTACCTCTGATTGTTATGATACCGAAATGTTTTCAGTAGTTTTCCTGTGGACTTACAAAACAGCAATGGTAGTGTCTACTGGTTATATAATTGTTCCACAGATTGCAAGTGGTCTGGCCTAGAAGGTGCATGGCGTTCCTGAAGATGCCAGCCACCATAAACTAGAAGGTCAATGAGAAGCTGAGCTTGACTGCTGATTCAGACTGGAGTGTGAGATGGAGCCAGAATGAGTTTGATTTTCAGCTACAAAAAAATCAAGAAACACTTCTACACCAGACAGTTTGATGAGACATCTCTAGTTTAGACAGTTAAATAGTGATGGCAGCAGATGCTGGCTGTGTGCCTTCTGCTTCCAGAATCATACCCAGTTCTGACACCTGGTAAAATCCTTTGGCTTTTGATCATATGACAGTGCAGGGTTTTTTTCCTTTTGCTGTGGGAAGAGCATTTTACAGTCTTTCCTCTGCTTGATCTGAGAAACAATTCAAGCCTTTTTGATCAGTTTCCTGCCCTAAGATCAGAAGAAAGTTACTTCTGATGCAGGTTTGAGATGTCTTTACACTGAATTTGTGGAAGTGACGTTAGAGCGGTGTGTAGTAATTATGTCTAAAAGGCTAGTCTAATGCATCCTGACTTGCGTCACCTGTTTTTGTTCTCTGGATAGGTATGTTATAAAAAAAAAACCTGCTGTGCTGTTGTAGTAGTGCATTAGCTTGCATAATTGTTGGCTCCCCCCTGCCCCACTGCAGAGTGCAAGGAGTGCACGTTACCAAGCGTGTTACCTGGCTGCACTTTCCTGACACTTCAAAACCATTTAAAGACACTCTTTGTACACTCTGCAAAGTCCAGAATTGTGATAGTAATGTACACAGCATCCAGGAATACTGTCCTGGAATGAGATGGATCTGGAAAGTGAGGGTTCCACAGTGTGGGTGTGTTGGCAATGGATACTGTCATCTCTTAAGCACTGTATCTTGCAATATTCAAACTTCAGAAGAGGTGTAACTTGGAACTGTAATGGCAGATTAATTATCTTTCTTCAGGGAAAATATCTCAGAGATGAGGACAACAAATGAAATCAGATGCTTCTTACAAACTAGCTTGTATGCCTTGAGCTTACTACTGCGAAAATATGTCTACTCATTGCTTTATACTCTGTTGTGTATGAAATACTGAGTAGGCTACCTCTGAGTTATTCCAGGAGGAGAGCTGTTTGAGACCTCAAGTCCCCTAAATAACAGGAAGCTGTGATGTGTGGGGGACTGGCCAAACAGCATAGGACAGCATGTTATAAAAGACATATCGTACAAAATCCAGAGTTGTTGGTTCAGTAACACTGGTCAGCGAATGACCAGCCTGATGAAGAGATGTCAAGGTGCCACTGGGGTCAGGTTATTTTCTGACACTGTGAAGGAGAAAAGGCCTACGATTTTAAGGTGCCTTACAAAGGGGTGACCTAGCTTCTAAAGTGTAGGTGCTGGCTGAGGTAGTGACAGAGGTTAGGTTGAGGGAGAAGGTACTAAAGTCATATGATGCATGTCTAAAGTCAGCTGTACTAAAGTCAGCTGATGCGTGGTATATGAAGAGTCTGAGTGGCAATAGTATAAAGGGTAAGGGGAACAACAGTGTTAGGGTGGAGTAGTCGATGTGAAAAGCATCGATGGCCACTCTCCAGAGGATATTTTCACTGCTGAAAAGTGGAAAAGGAAAAAAAAATAAAAGAATGAAAAAGAAGAAACACACAAGACGTTTGGAGAAATGAGAGAAAAATCAATGTGTGTGGGGTTTTTGTTTTTTTTTTTTTTTTTTTGCTATTTATCTAGCAGCATAAGTTGGATGAAGGATTGCTTTTCTTAAGGGAGAGTGGATTTCCAGAAGGACTATAATGGGTGCTATTTCCTGCACAGTTGGGACAGTACTGGTAAGATGATAAAGGGAATTAGAGGAGATTGTGAGGGAAAAATCTAAGGACAGAAGCAGCTTTGTATCCCAAGCATCTTTTTATGTCTGAGTATGGATCCATGTGAAAGTACAGAGCAAATTGCGGAATACTGAAATAACAATTGCCACTCTGGAGCAGAAAAAAGACAGCAGGAAAAGGTTTTTTTGGTGTGGTGGAGGTTGGTGGATAAGTTAGGAAAAAAGTGCAGTAAAAATTGAAGCGGGGGGAGCAGGTCATTGAATCATGATGCAGATGAAAGTGAGGATGTCAGGTCTTTGTGTAATAGTGTGTTTTCCAACCTAAGCAAGTTCCAGGGTTCTATCAGCACACGTTGATAAAAGAAATATCCAGAAGAGAGATGTCAAAAGGAGTAGCATTTTGTGAAGCAAAAATAATTCTTTTTGGTGGGGATAAGGAAGAGGATGATGATTTTGAGGGCTCTGTCAGAACATGTAAGGGCAGCAAGTGTGAGTGTTGCCACTTGACAAGTGGAAAAACCGAAAGTAATTAAATATCAGAGTGCTGAAACTTGTGTTATGCTCTTGGCAGGAGTTCAATGCAACTGGTTCTTCCAACACAGACACAGGCAAGGCTTCAGGCAGTCTAGAGACCAAATATAAGATCAAAGACTATGGGCTTACATTCACCCAGAAGTGGAACACAGACAACACATTGGGAACAGAAGTTTCCATGGAGGATCAGGTAAGAGGAAGCAGGTACCCTGAAAATGTTTCTGCACCTGGTATGAGAAAGTATTGAGTTGAGCAGAAGACACTGAAGACTGAAAGTTGCAGAAAACTATCTGGAGTACTAAAAGAAGTTACATATATTTGCAGAACACACAGACTGAAAGCGAGCATCATGAATTTGCCGGGGGGGGTGGGGTGGGGTGGGGTGCGGGGGAGGATATCCCCACAGCAATGTGCTGCTACGTAATGATCCAAAGGTACAGAGTTACTGCAGTTACAGGCATGCAAAATTAGCTAGCTGGTTGAATAAATACCACTAGTATCCACTCCAAATAGGAGTTTTTAAAGCTGCACTCTAGCTATGTAGAACTCTCACTGCTGCAGTCAGGCAGGGAAAACAAAAGAGGGGTCTAGCATCTTTAAATGCTTTAATACATAAGGACTTAAGTTTGGCTGCCTTGAGGTTGAATTTTCTAAGGCTGAAGAGGAAGATTAGTGTTTGCAGCTTGGCACTGCTTACAGAAAGGGTTGCTAGCATGCAGCACTCTCAAAACACACAATTCTTTTTCAAAGTAATAGCTTTATGCTTTCCACTTAATGCCTGAAGCGTAAGGTAATGGTGCCAGAAGTAGTAAAAGTTCTGTGGGGCCCTCCACCATACATGACCATCAATTTTTGCAGTTACAGTTTTGCGCTTTTATGTGTGCTTTAAAATGGAAAATGCTGTCCAGCAAAAAACACGGGTGGGAAAGTTGAGGCAGGTACGCAGTTTGTCCTGTGAAGTAGTACTGTGTCTTAAAAGAATACCTCTCAATTCTGAGAGATTCTTCAGCAGCCGTATGGGTTGGTGGAACTACAAGGAATAAGCAAACATGAACTGAACAGTTTTCTTTCTTTTAACAATTTCTCAATTTCCTTTTCATCAACACTGGATTTAAAATCTTCTTGTAATAACGTATCTACAAAGCATGTGCTGTTATAGGGTCTTGTGGGGAGAAAACCTCCAAATTTTATTCCCTCATCATACAGCATCTTCAGATTTTGTTGTAAAACATGTGGGAGACATTATGGTCATGTTTTATCTTTGCTTTAGACAGGAAGTAGAGCTATAGTAGTGGAATATAACAAATCATGTTTCAGCAGAGTTCTGAGCAGATATCCGTTTTTCTTTGCAGTTGGCTGAAGGATTGAAGGTGGCTCTTGACACTACATTTGTACCAAACACAGGGTAAATATTTTCTGTTACCTTTATCTAAGGAGTGCTAAAATTTCCCGTAACTTTTAATTAGAAATGCTTATTCTGGTCATTGTGTAAATGCTCAGAATTTACTGTAGAATATTCTGCAGGCACTGTAGGTATTTTGAAGGCAGTGGATAATACAGGGCTCAGGACAAGGTCTGCTGAAGATGACTCTTCAGCTTTTTGGCCATTGGTGAATTGGTTGTTTTGCAGTAGGTACTACACCTTCAAAACTCTCCCCTTGAACAGCTAGGTCTTCATGGTGTTGACAGACCTAGTGCTGTCAACTCAGTGCCTTAAGAACACAAAGCAAAATAATTTTTTACCTGATGCTTTGGGGCAGATGTCTATGCACATCTGAATGAGGAGGTAGAACTGCATAGGTATTATGATAGGCGGTGGAATAGCACTTTTGTCTTTATCACTTATCATGTATTTAGTTTTGGTAGGCAGTACAGCAAAGGAGGGGTGTTTATGTATGGATAATGCACAAAGCTTGAGACTGCTTTGTAAATAATGACTGGTATTTATTGTTGGGGAGAGCCCATCACAAAAATCAGGGTTTGAAATACTGCTTGCATGTAAGGAATTAGAAGCTAAGTCAAAAATGAGACCCCAGACCTGGGTATGAGTGACAGGCAGCACAGTGTTCTGCTGTGTCTTCAGTGGGGGTGTCTTCAATGGGAGGGAAAGGAGGTTGGGGAGAGGATTAAGGAGATGATAATGTTTTGTCTCAGTTATGTTAGGTTTGAACTGACAGCAAAAGGAGCACAAAGATGCATTGAAGAGGGAGGGAGAGACTTCTCTAGAGGGACGAAAGGCTGACTAAGTGCATGTCTGGAGGATGAGGAAATGCATTTTCAATAGAGGAGACTGGTATTCAGCAGTGAACAAGGGAGGAAAGCAAGCACTGTACACGAAGGAACAGTGTAGAGAACCAAACAGACAAAAAGTCACTGAAGGACAGAAAGGCCAGCTATTGCTGCAAAATGTCATGAATGCTCCTGAAAGAAACTGATGATGCCAAAATGCATTGCACTCACTTGTGGAGAACAAAATTTGAAACCTGATGGGTTTTAGAACATTAAGATTTGAGATGGTGGAGGAAAAAGTGGCACCATGTAAATATACATAATACCAGTCTTAGTTTTATCCCATGCCTTCTTCAGCAGCTGTTAATGTTAAGTTTTGAGTAGGAATTACTGTAATTTAATTAACTGGCCTTAAAGGACATACATACCTGAATAAAACTACATATAATACATACTTGTGTACTACCAGGGATAACATGGCATTTTTCCCTCTGCAGGAAGAAGAGTGGAAAGTTGAAGACCTCCTACAAAAGAGAATATGTAAATCTAGGCTGCAACATAGACATCGATCTCTCTGGACCAACCATCTATGGCTGGGCAGTGTTGGGCTATGAAGGCTGGCTTGCTGGCTACCAGATGGCTTTTGATACAGCCAAGTCTAAGCTTTCACAAAATAACTTTGCCTTGGGATATAAGGCAGGAGACTTTCAGCTGCACACTAACGTGTAAGTATTATCTGAGCCTAGAAAAACATCAGAGGAGGAGCCAAACTAGATGAATAGTGAGTGTCAATGGAGTTCAGTGAACAGTGGGTGGATGGAAGGGGGGGATGCCGATTTGTTTCAAAATAATTTATATTCTGTGTTTTCATCTTCAGTACAACTAAAGCAGGGGCAACTTTCCAACTCTTGGCTGTCTTTTTTGAGACCTTGTTTCAGGGTAATTTTGGGTTTTGTGTATATAAGATAGTGGTGTAAAGGCATTTTATAATTTGGAATTAACATCTGTGAACTTCTTCTATTTTGGTGCTAGATAAAAGAGCCTTCAGTTAAGCTATGGTACCTTACCCCCTGCCCCCCGCCCCCCAGACAGAAAGCTTCTGGCTCAGAAACGCCCAATGGAGGAGGGGTGCACGTTGCATTGTGCTTGAGTGTTTCCAGCTGTCGTTGCAGTGTAGCTCTAGTCTTGGCATTCAGATGCTCTGAGAGTCTTTGAAGGTGGTGTATTACTGCAATGCAACAACGTTGTTTTGAGTCTCCTCATTCCCATAACTGACTTAAAGTCTCCTTCTGGATTTATCCCTTTATGCGTTATCGCAGGCTTGCTTTCTTACGACAAGCAAACACAACACAAACCTGCATGGGTTTTTTTTGTCAGAACCTCAAACTGTAGGTCTCAGCTGTTGGAAAGTCTTGTTCCATTCTGCAAGCAAAACATGTTTTGGGTAAAAAAAACGAGCAGGAGTCTGCCAGCGCCAGCTAGGAAGTAGATAGACATGGGTCCAAGGAAGTATTGGAGCTCTTCATTCATTTTAAGAGATAATGATCAAATGATTGTGGGGAAGGGTTAATCTAAAGAGTTACTATTTATTAAACAAGGCAAGGCTTGACACACTTACATCTATTACAAACAGGAACGATGGCACTGAGTTTGGTGGGTCTATTTATCAGAAGGTTAATAATAAAGTTGAGACATCAGTCAATCTTGCATGGACTGCTGGCAGTAACAACACACGTTTTGGTATTGCTGCTAAGTACCAACTGGATGAGAAGACTTCCATTGTGGTAAGAATTTTGTTACAGGAACAAGTGTTTCAAGCTCCCTTAAATAGTGAAAATTTGTGGTATGACGTAGTTGCTTTAAATAGTTATTAAGTATGGTAGATGGCAAACTGTGGCTTCTGTTGTGGTTCAAGTTCAAATTGGGACTTCACAGGTCATACCTGTGAAATGACAAAGGGGGAAAAAATAAATGTAAAGCACTCTTTTGTCCATGGCAAAATAGTCACTAGTTTGATTAATGTGCTTCGGAGCCTATGCAGAATGTGTTTTCAAAAGGTAATGAGAGGATGCAGTGTCCTTTTAATTCTCTTAATTCTTATCTAATGTGTAATGTAGAACAGTACTACAGCAAAATGACTAAAATGACGGAAGTTCAGCTGAGCTTACAGCCTTCTCCTAACAAGCAGTTAACCCTTGAAAGTCAGCTGAGGTCCTGAGACAAGTGTTACTGACACTTGCAAATTCTTGCAGAAACTTAATTCTGGGGGGGGCGGGGGGGGCCCGGTTT
>JAVJGI010000041.1:31002-45326 GCA_035590275.1 Ibycter americanus
CCCGCCCCCCCCCCCCCCCCCCCAAGGGGTCAAGAGAGAGGTTCACGAGGCAAAACATGTCCATGGAGAAGCAGCAGTGACTATGTGTACATTCCAACACTAAGAACTGAAGTAGCAAGCGTTTGTTGTGCTTCAAAAGAAGAATTCATTCCAGGGCAATTCAGCCAAAATTAAAGATGGGAAATACTATTGTAAACAGCTCAAAACTTAGTAATGCAAAAAGGGTTTGCATATTCATATATTTATTGCTCATTTAAAAAAAAAAAATCACTACTAAGCAATTTGCGAACAGGGGTCTGTGAACAAGACAGACTTCATTGGCTACTAAGGGGCTGTAGTAACTAGCCCTTCTAAAGGATATAAAAGAGATAATGCTGGGGGCAGTGAAGGTCAGGGTTGTGCTACATTTTATGTAGGCATAATGGATAACAATTTGATGGAAAGATTGGAATTATTACTTAAGCCTGTTACAGCTTAAGCTGGAAACTCTTGAGAAAAGGGAAGGATTAGAGTATACCTCTGCTAGAGGTTAGTCTACAAGTAGCTGAAAGAATGCATAAGCCACCTTCTCAGGGCACTGTGACAGTTCTGTCCAAGTATTTATACAGAGCTTATAAATACTGTGATTTCTTTTTTTCCTGTAGGCTAAAGTGAGTAATGCCAGCCTGATTGGAATTGGTTACACTCATGCCCTCCGACCTGGTATGTAAGTCTAACTGGTAGCAGCAGATAGCATTAGTTAGTACTACACTATGGGTTATTTTACTGTCATCTCTATAACAGAATAGAGCTAGAACAAATCAGCTAGAAATCTTACATAGGCTCATAGACATAAAGGATGTGCATGTACAGAAGTTTTATAGCAACTAAGACACATCAGTGAGGCTCAGGTACTTGAGGGAGGGCATTGTACATGGAGATGAGTGTATGAAGGGTCTCATTATTTGCTTTCCTAGGTGTAAAGCTGACCCTCTCAGGCTTAATTGATGGCAAGAATTTCAGTGCTGGAGGTCACAAAATTGGGCTGGGATTTGAGCTGGAAGCTTAATGCAGCTTGAAGTAAAACAGCAGGTAGTGCTCTGGAAGATGAAGAAAAAGCGTACCCAATGTATTTCGGCCTTAATACTACTATGAAATTCCAAGAAGTGTGAACTTTCTACTCTTCCAAAGAATCATTTTAACTCTACACCAGTCCAGAGAGTGCCAGCATATCAAAGGAAGATACTTGAAGGCATGCATGGAAGTTGTGATGTTTGTGCCACGTTTCACTTCAGTTTCCCTTATTTTAAATCTCTTCCTAAAAAAAGAAGAAAATCCCACCTCTCCCCAGTATTGTATTACATCCTGCATGTCCTGTACTTCACAACCTCTTATGAAAGGTGGTCTCTGTGCTGTAGTGGAAATATGGGTTTACATCAGAATGAAATAAATTGGTCACGGTTGGAACATATAACGTTGGTGTGTCTTGTCTCTCAGTAAGGTTCAGAAAAACTATGTTCCAGCCAGCTGTGCTTTTTTTTTTTTTTTTTTTTTTCTCCTGGTGCAACTTTAAGCACAGTTAATAGATCATCTGCAAATGCTTTGTGAAACTATACTTGCACAGTGGCGATTTCCTTCTATGTGGTCTCTAGCATAACATCCTTATACCTCCCCTGTTTTAGAGACCTGCACAGCAAAAGCAGCTTTTTCATTAAAATGTTATTGAGTGTATCAAAAAGAGCAAACCAAAAGTTTACATGTTTTAGATAATTTCGTTCCCATATAGGAAACAACTATTAGGTAAGTATAACCATTACACTTCAGGGAAAAAGTGCAAATCAGCAAAGTTAAGAAATTTAAGTTCACAGTTCAAGTATATTAGGAGGGTGACATCTATCAGTGACTGTGCAAGCTGATTGCATGCATTGTTCATTAGAAAGCCTGAAAGGCAGCAAAACAACCACATGTGATGCCTAAGGGAAGATACATCAGGACAGAGAATCAAGAGTATCTGCTGTCTTAAGGCACGATGAAGAACCTTTTCCAAGCAGTTAGAATAGGCATTTCCTACTGTATCTTTGTGAAAAAAAGCATCTGAGAGGTGGATATTAAAAGCTAGGCCACGTGTATCACATAAGCAGGTAGGTGACAGTAGAAGGAGGCACTTGAACTTCCCTTCTCAGAGGCAGCAGCTTTTCACAGTTGGCTTCCTGAAGGAGTATGTCTTCAGAGGCAACCAAAGTGATTTTACATCTGGGTTTGTTCCGGACTGTTTGTTTCTTCTACCTGAAGCTGCAGCCAGCTCCAGTCTAGAGCCTAATGAATAAAGAGTTAGAACTACAAAATGTGACGTAGCTTACGATTCAGATCTCTGCAGAATAAAGGGAAACAACTCCACCAATGTATGGCCCACCACTAGACCAACCCACTTCTAACAGTGCAGTTTCGCAATATTTTTGTACAACAGCCAAGTGCCTTCCCCCATCCTTTACTGTTCAGCACAACTTAAGTCCCCAACACATGGCTCCTGTACACGGCAAGCAAGGAGTAAGTCAGTCAGCAGTTCACGTGGGGGGAGTGGGTGCCTCCTGTCTCCCACAATACCTAGTCTCCTTGTCCAAGAGTAATATGCAGATTTCCATAAGCCATGTTACTTATTGGTGACAAAGTTGCCTAAGCAGAAGTCTGAAGCCATGAGCTTCCCCAGTCCCATTTATAGAAGAATATTAAACACATTACCATGAAGCTCTGCTCCTGATCCTTCATTGTGTCATGCATCACATTTTCTAGTTGGCTACAGAGTTTCTGTGATTCCAACAGTAGCTCCTCACTGAAAGGGAGAATTATTACACAATTATTTTCTGTGGCAGTTTTGTTTGAAGAGATGCTGCCTTTACCTTTAGGAAATGTTTCCGGCAGGTATGCTGCACAGCACTGAAGAATATTAACCTTTACCAGTGAGCTCATAAGCTAGCAATTCGTTTTACAACTGGGAAAGTCTGTGTCATCCCCAGATTCACTGGGGCAGGGGAAAAGCAGCATGTTTCAAGTCAGACTTGGGTTCTTACTCTGTGGAATCACTGTTGCTAGATCAAGGTCTGTCATTCCAGCTGGTGACCCAGTTCATTTAAGCAAGCCAGAATTACACTTACTTGGTTAACAGCATTCTCTCCTTTATGATATAGCTGAGCTGCTATCACCTTACATGACAATGCTCCAACAATTCTGCATGGCAGTGTACCCTCAAGTGAGCCCAACCATTCCTGATAAAGCAAACCCTTTCTTATTAAGGCAGGGGGAGTATTCCCTGTGTTTCGTAAGGAAGATGTTCACAAACCCCAGGAAGTTCACCTGACAATGGAAGCTGAACACAAAGTATAAGATGTGGGAAAGCCTGTGTCATTATTTCACAAAGCAGCAGCCCCAGCTCTGTAGTGCTGACGTTAGCAGCTACAGAGTTCCAGACTTTGTCTCACCTTTTCCTGACAGATTCTGATAAATTGTATGTTCCAGAAGGAACCTGCAGCAGCAGCTGACCAGGGCTACCAAGACGTGATGTGTTCATGCTCTCTGGACTGCCAGTAACAGGACCACGTACTTTACTCTGAAGAAAACACAGAAGATTCAGATTGCAATTGTTTCCACTAATTTCCAGCAGCCAGAAGCATGAGACGGCCTGGAACTTGGCTTTAATACTAATTCAAAATAACAGAGAAAAGAACCATAGGACATACTAAATTTACTATTAATTATTTCAGTAACCTGTGCTACAAACCGTATTTTCAGGTTAAACTGGAGTAGTTATTTTACTTACACAAGCAATTTTCAGCAAGTTCCACAGTTCTTTCTGTCGTTTCTCCTGAAGCCTAACAACTGTTTCCTCATCTTCATTCATCAGATTCATCACTTTCTCCACACGGGGGAACAATTCCAGTGCCTTCTGCTTGCAAACTACAGTTTTACTATTAATACAAAAAAAAAAAAAAAAAATTAGATCACACATGGATAACTGCAGTAGGGCAACATTTCTGAAGTTTCTTATTTCCTGTAATGGTCTGAGATCTCATCAGCTGTATGCACTGGTTTTTAAACTTCTAGATGCTTTTGCTCAACCCTCAATAAAAGGTGACTCTACAAAGCTCACCTGAGCTGAGCATAAATGACTCGGACCTTTTTTTCAAAGGTCTGGATTGCCTGTAGAAGCAGTCGTACTATTTCTTGGCTGTCACCGCTTGTCCTCTGATCTGGAAGGAGAGTCAGAGTATTACACAGAAAGGTGGGCTTATAAGACAAAATGAGAAGATTCTTAGTGGCTTATTTCCACTGCTGCTTCAATCCTGAAACATCTCTAGTTTAGGCCATTTGAGTGGGATGAACTGCACTGGATTTCAGCCACCACCTTCAAAATTACGAGAATTGGAAAGCAAAGTTGGTAAGGTGGGTCTAATGCCTTGGGGATGTATAGCTGCTCAAAGGAACAGCTACGTTTTTCATCCTTCCTACACAGAAGCAGCAGCATATGCTTGCAGCAACAATTTGCTCTGTGAAGAGCTTCAGAGGAGTTTCAAGAACAGCTCAAAAGGCACCACAAAAACATTACAAAATGCAAGGCTGGCCCTAATTTAAAATTGACCCCCTGACTCCCCTCTCCAAAGAAAGGCCGGTCCAGTAGAGTCCACGTGCAGCTAGCATATGGGCAGGCCTAGAACGCAGAGAGAGTTTTCTCAGTGCTCATTACTGCACCTCCAAAGTTACTGTTCACACAAAGCAAGCTGACCTTGAGCTAAAACGACTTTTACCTCTTGGCTTCTCTCTCAATCTCCGGTACAGCTCTCTGGCTTGTTCTTCTCTAGAAGAAAAAGGCACAGAACACAAAAGACTTCTCTAGAAAGTAAGCTATGAACAAGTAGTTCAAGAACTCAAATCTTGTATATACACCAGTCTGCCGTTTCTGACCAATGACAGGTAAGGAGTCAAAAACTGTCTTTTAGTGTCAAAGTCCTCTCAATCCCCCATAATTTTGGGCTGAAGCACTTTCATTGTCCTGTGGTGAATAAGCTTAGCTAGCAATACTCCTGCATCTAAAGTTCAAGGTAGTTCAACTCACAAATCCTCCAGTGTTCCTCCTTGTTTACGACCTAGTGGGCTTCTCTGCAGGTCCACAATGTCTGTCTGCAGGGCCATCATCCTCTTCACTAGCTGATCCACATCATCCTCCTAAAAGCAGGGCAGAACATAAGCAATGGGATACGTTCATACTAAGAGACACTACCACTTCACACCGGCTCTTCCCTTCTCATTCACATTTCTAAACACTTGCATCGGCAAGATGCAAACAGCAGACTGACAAAAATAAATGAGAATATGAGTAATTTCCATTCAGGGACATTACCTTGGTGCTCTGGGATAAAACAACTTCTAAGAATTTTCTGATAAAAAAATTCAGCCTGCGACAAAGAGCCACTGAAGGATCACTTCGTAGTAAATGTGCTGCTAGTTCCCAGGCCATGATGCTTCCTTTTCCTCAGCTATGCTGCTTTTTCCCCAGCACACTACATCCACTCTGGCACCCCAAACTGTGCTTTTCGCTTGAATTCATCTGCATGCAGAAGCTGCTGCTTGTTAGACAGACATTCTGCCCTCTGCCTCCCCCCAGCAGAGGAGGACCAAGTGCTGGAAAAGAATAAGATATCAACTAGTCGGGGTTTTTGCTCCTCATCCAGGAGCGATGGTACCTTGTTACACTGTCTTATGTCAAGAGGCTGAATGTCTCACTGGAAACAGCTGTGGAATGTGCACCAAGAAAGTGAAATTATTGCCTTTTCAAAATTTAAGACTGATGCTTAAAATTCTTGTGTTCAATCATCTGATCATTCGCTTTCCCATTCAGTTTAACCTATGCTCCATAACATCTTTTCAGCTATGCTGGCTCCAGGATTGGGTTAGCAGGACATCCAAGTGCAACAACTGCAAAATCTCCTCACATTTGCTAAGATCTCCCCTCTTCCCCTAAGCCTTACAAACAGTGAGCTTCAGGAAGCTGGCAGTGGACAAAAATGGTGCCACCAAAATGAAGGCAACGTGACATCTGGAATCAGCCAGGACACAAGAAGTTTCTATTTAAGGGAGGACAATAAAAGGGGCAGGAAGGCAAGAGGAAAGGGGAAAAAAAGCCTCTTTTTCTTCAGGATAAGCAGTTGGATTTAGAAACATACCCGCCCACAAAGTTCCACAGCTTGCTCCATCTCCTTCCAGGCAAACAGCAGCTTCTCAGAAGCTACAGGAATGAAAGAAGGGTGATTGCTTTTCTCAGGTTCATATAGAAATAGGTAGATACTTTGTGGGGATAAGAGGCATAAAAAGACCTCTGTTCGCCAGATGCTATACTCACTAATTCCAAATTCAATCTGCTCTTTATACTTCTCCAGATCAATCTGAATGCTTGTTTTAAAGAAGTCCAGCTTTGCTTTCAGCTGCTGGGAAAGCGAGGCCATAGAATTCTTCATCTTCGAGAGGGTACTATTGTAACGCAACAGATTCATCCTGCATGGACAAGAAGAAGGTCCTATTACCCTCCCAAACTAAAAATGAAGACTTCCACTTACATCAAAAGTAGATACTCCAGAGAGTAGCAGTGAGCACAAAAGCAGTTGTGTCAGAGGGCAGAACTCTCAGCTTCTCATTAATCATTAACGGCTCCACTCATGGGCTTCCCTATTCCAACAAGGTTCCATTCCTGTCCTTTGCCTTTCACCACGGAACAAAGGCAGGGATAAGTATTCTAGAGAAACTGCCACCGTACATGGCTGCTCGCTGCCCCTGCTGAAGCCGGTTACAGTCCTCTTTCAGCATCCGGATTGTGTGCCAGATCTGACCCCACACTTTCCGCAACTGGAAAAAGTGGAGATTCTTCTTTGGATCCTGAACTGGAAACAGAGGGGAGGGAAACGTATGTATCAGCATGAAGCCTAAAAGTAGTGTTACCATACGACAAAACAGACCAAAACATCACTCCTTTGAGGGGTGTGTTACCTCTTGCAAAGCCTATAGTCAACTAGCCCCTATGCAGCTTCCCCAGTACATCAAAATCAAACCCTTCCCTCCCTCAGTGACTTTGACAAACTTGAATGAATGCTATGCTGGTCCATTTTACTGCTTTAGTTCCAACATGCAAAAGCTCTCTCCACTCTTTGCACACAATACAAACCACAGAACACAGGCAGCCCTTTCAACGTGGACAACCTCTCACATTCATGCTAGAGAAAATCCTTACGGATGCAGTCAACGCTTTCTGGATGAGGGCGCAAGGCAACCTGAGGCTCATAGGCAACTTTCTGGTTATCGAAGAGGAAGAGGAGGTCTGTGTCTGCAGCTGCAGTATCATTCACCTGCAGAGAACAAAAGACCCAACTAGGTTCTCTCAGAAAAAGCAAGCCTCAATAACACCATAAACAGAATGTTCCTCCTCAGCCAAGACTGAGCACCAAAGGCAACAGGGTGCCTATTCTGCAAGGGCTGTTCGGTCTGTGCGGTTACTATGACAAAAGCCTGCCAGAACAGCAGGGAGTGCCATGCTCCCAAAGTGAGAGCGGTGCCTGCTGATTCACGCAACGGTGAGGAAGGGAGTATCCAGACCCACCTTGCTATCAACTATATGTTTAGTAGCCAGCTTCTCAGAAAGCAATGCCAGTCCAGCTTCCTGCAGTAGTTCCTGGTCCTGTTCTGGGATTCCCGTGTCTGACTGAATCCTGGCCTTCACAGTCTGCAGAGTCTCCTCCTCTGTCACAGGATAGGTGTATACAGTTCCCGTAACCATGTTCAAAACATGAAGCAACTAAAAGAAGAGTAGTGTGACGTAAGAAGGGGTGAAGATACACTGGTTATGTTTGAGCAGAGATCCCAGGACTGATACCGGCCACCAATAAACTGTTCAAAGCACCTGCAGGGCTCCAGAATTCACTTTGCAGCTACTTCATAGCATTATGCCAAAGTCTTTGTCCTCCACCAACCGGAAGAGAGGCCACATGGCAACTAAACCACTCCAGTCACAGAATTCTCTACCAGAATATGGAACCAAACTCACACAGAAGCTATTTGCTACTCCCAAGGAGTATCTGTCCTCAAATAAGCAAGAAGAAAGCACGGGTCACTCTCAGGAGACAGCGAAATGAGATTCTGTGCTGCTCCTCCTCCTAGGTCTATGACTCAAGCCTCTTCTCTCATGGGCTACACGCAACTGCTCTCTGGAAAACTTTTCAGGGTAATACAGACCCATTGCTCACCTTCAAGTTCAAAATGTCATCCAAAGCTTTGAAACACCCATTGGGTCCATACATGGGATCTGTACCTCTCTGCCGTGGGTGCCACATTAACATGAGCTGCAACCATTTCTCCAGCCTCCCAGCCAAAACACTAAAGGACCAAAACAAGAAGGGGATCAGAGGAAGTAGAAAGTGCATTTGCAGTCACTATATGGCTTGGTCTCTGCAGGAGGACTGACAAACAGCTTCCCACCCCGATCACAAATGTAGTGTTTGGAAGGCAGAAACAGAGACTCACAACTACACAAGCCTGACAGGGGACACAAGCATTGTGTGTGTCATACACTCAATTTATTCGCAGATTAACATAGTAAGACATAAAATAAAACCTGGCCCTTTTGCGGAAGAAAGTTTATCCTAGCATGGCATAACAGATTTCTAGCCCTCACCTGTTTAGATTGTTTGGGCAGGGTAAACTGCTAGAAAACTTGACTTCTCCAGATAAATCTTCTGAAACGACAATATCCAGCTCACTCTTCTGTCGCACTTTTGTATGCCTAATGAACGCAAGCAAGTACAATGGTGAAACAATCACCTGCCTTTCCCAGTCTGCCTGTTAGTAGGCTCTTAAAGCTACTCTTGATGGATGCAATACAGATGCCACTTTGGTTTCTGCTACCACCCTGCAGGAGTCAGTCCCGATCCCAAAGAGCAAGTATCAAGAATGCTGAACTTACTCGGGTAGGTCAAACTCCTGTGAAAGGAGTCAGTCTCCGTAAGGGCAAGGAACACAAGAATATTACGATAAGAATCAAGAGCCCATGCTCTACCTCCTGTGAACAGGACGGTCCCATTGCATGCACTCTTATCACCTGGCCCCAGCTCACTCACCACTGCACTGGCTGCCAGTTGGGTAGAAATGGTCGGAAGCCTGTAATGCACTCAAAGGCCAGTGTGCCAAAGCTCCAGTAATCCACTGTCACGGTGTACTTCTGCTGTTCCAGCAGCTCTGGAGCCTGAGACAGTTTACACACACATGAGACAAAGCCACCCATCTCTTAGCTCTCTCAATCCCTTAAGAGCTCCTTAGCATTTGTACAACAGATTAAAGACTGTGCTGAACACTGCCACTCACAAGCTTTGAGATCCTCTTAGAGTGAACAGCGGAGGTTATTGGCACTCCTGCTTCTTATTTCTAACAGACATAGCTACCAGACATCACGAAAACCCAGTGTCAGCAAAAGAACAGTTACCTTTGCTATCTGCAGCACCCCAGATACACCCCATACCCGGACAAGTACTTCATCCCAGCCCAAAACCTGGTAACAGTTAACTCTATCCCACTCCAAAGCCACAGCTACTCTTCTAGATTAATTCCTTCCTTACCAAGTACTGTAGAGTCCCAACAAAGGATGTACATAGGCTACCTTGATCCAGCTCCTTAGCATAACCAAGGTCAATGATTTTGTGTATTAACTGAAAAACACAACAAAGAATAAGAACACTAGAGATAAGTCCTGTTAAAACCACACCATACAGCAGAGAAAGAAAAGGTTCAGCTCTTCAAAGGTACGCAGGAAAGGTGCCAACTAAGAGATGGAAGCAGAAATGGGAGGCTCCTGCAGATTCTTAAACCCGCAAAGCATGTAAAATTGTCATTGGCTTGATACACACAGAGCTGGAAACATTACTGCTAATTCAGATCTTTGGTCCATCGGCACAGCTGGGTTCTTTCCTTAATAGTTGAAAGTCAAAGTGTCAGGTGTTCCCAAGTCTGATACAACCTTTCATCTCAGCTGCGTGCAGAATATCATTCATCTGACATGCATCTGAGCTACCCGTTATCCTGGGCTCTTGCAGAGGGACCACTGTAACTCCAATGAAGCTTATGCATGTTCTTCTTACACCTACTTGTCTGTGCAGGGACAGGCACCTGCTTCCTGCTTACCCTTTGCTCTCCTTGCTGCAGCACAATGTTCTCTGGTTTCAAGTCTCTGTGGATGATCCTGTTCTCATGAAGGTACCTGAGAGCTGAAGCTGAGACACAGAAAAAGCCACTTTTAAGAGTGTAACTAACAGCATCTAGCATGAGCTCAGTAAGGATTCATTTCTACCTAGTATAAGCATGGCTTTTGGGTCAAATCTTGTATGATCAAACATACAATGTAACGCCAAGTGCAAAAGGAAAAGTCAGCATCAAACACCTCTGGACACAAAGGGAGTTTTCCTCTCTGGGCCTTCCGTCATGCCCTTCTTGTAAATTGGGATTTTTGCCTAATCTCCAGTCAGCAGGGGCCTCCCCAGACTCCTAAGACCTTTGGTAGATGACCAAGAGGGGTCCTGACAGAACATCCATTAGCTCCTTCAGCACTCTGGGGTGAATCCCATCAGCCCCACAGACTTGTGAACATTCAGCTGGTACAGCCGGGTCCCTGACAATTTCAGTGTCCCCAAATGGAAAATCACTGTTCCCACACTCATGGTCCTCCAACTCAGGGGAGGAGACAGCCCAAGTCTATCAGTATTATTAAAAACTGAGGCAGAAAAAGCATTGAATGCCTCTGGTTTTTCTTCATCCGTGTTAGTCAGGTGATCATCTTCAACAAGTATCGGTCCAATGTTTTCTTTAGACCTCCTCATGCTATTAACGGACTTTAAAAAGCCTTTTTGGTTGTCTGACAACACAATTTCAGCTCTAATTGAGCTTTGGCCTTTCACACATATAGGAACCACAACTCTATAGTCTTCCTGTGAAGCCTGACCTTGCTTCCAGAGATCATACAATTTTTTTCCTCTTGAGCTCCATGAAGAGTTCCTTGTTCAGCCAAGCTGGTCTTTCTGTGCCACTTGCTTGACATACAACACATTGCAATTGCCTGCTCCTATGCTTCTAAAAGGTGGTTCTTAAAACCTGATCAGCACTCATGGACTCCTAAGCTCTCGAAAGCTGATTCCCAGCATACTCTGATAAACAGCGCCCTGAATAGCTTAAAGTGTTAAAGTTTGCTCTCTTGAAGTCCAGGGTAGCAACTCTGCTGTCCTTTTTTCTCATTACACGGATAATTTTAAATTCGGCTACTGCATGATCACTGTGGCCAAGACAGCCACCCATCATCACATCTCCCACAAGTCTATTCACAAATATCAAGTCTAGGAGGACATCTTTCCTAGTTGGCTGAGTACTTGTGACAAGAAACTATCTCCCACAAATATCAAGAATTTCCAAGATCTACTCGTCACAGCAATATGATATCCCCAGCTGATGTCTGGAAAGTTGAAATCTCCCATAGGACAAAGGCTACCAATTCAGAAATATCTCCCAATTGCCTATAGAATAACTCAGTGCTAACATCCTGGCTGGGTGATCCGAGTGGCTACGCTCAGCTTTTCTTTACCTAGCTGTTTCTTCAACAGTCTTAAGAACCTAGAATCCAAAAGCTGCTCTGCCAAACACTTTGTTCTGACCTGTCCACAAGGTGTTCTTCCCCGCAATTCACCTGCAAAATTCTTCATAGGAAATTTCTGTGCAACATACTTTCTCTGCTCAGAACCACTGAGACCCCAAAACTGGCACACCGATGAATTCCATCTATACTAGAAAGACAAAAATCTCATCTTACGAATACAAAAAGGCAGAACAAATGCCCTCCATTTTCTCTCACTTGCTCAAGGTAATGCCTTAATATATCTCCCCTCCTGTAGATAAAAAGACAAATCATGGTGCTAGGAAAAACAAAACTTGGCAGTATTTCCAGCGTGTGCTTTTCGGCCATGGCTCAGGCCTGAACCAAAGGGACTCACTTTTCTGCTTTCTCAGACTTCACGTCCCTTCTGACACCGTTGCATTCCCAGGCAGAGCTCTCTTGTTGAGTGCAAAATGATCCAGCTAGAATCTCAGGAGCTATCAACAATATAGCTGTCCTTCTCCTGAAGGACAGTTACCCTAGAAAGACCAACTAGGCATGCACTTGATCAGGAGAACAAGTTACATCAACAGTCAAAAATATTTCTTACCAGCTACAGTTGAGATCATACAATTGAAAATGTGGGTCTGTCCCTCTTCCCATACACACACAAGCATATGAACACAAACTTCACCCTAAACATGATCTGCTGCTGTCTCTAGTCAGCACTCAGTATCCTTTGCTGGCCACTAAGGAGTACAAGGATGAGGCAGCAGAACCCAAGTGCCCTGGAAACACAAAGGACAGGAGATGATGCCTAACAGCCACAGCTGCAGTAAAAGTAATGACAAATGCACACTTATTCTCTTGCCACAAGCTCGCTTTCTAAGAGTATATCTGCCCCAAATGCACTTCTTAAATACCTTTTCTCTAAAGCCTTAGCACCTGTCCAGTTTTGCCTCAGCTGCAACTCAGTAAGATCACAACACAACCTGACCGAAAAAACTCCACCCTAGAAGTCTCTAGACTGCACTTTGCAATCTTTGCACCAGACCCCTCTAAAATTCCACACAGTGCTTGCTCACATGCTAATGGAAACCCACTGATCACGCATACTCTGAAGTCCTGATCATCAGCGGTTAAGCTGAGGGTGGAGACCAATGTGCAACATAAACCAGAGTCACTTGGCAAGTGTTCAGCTATCCAGCACCTTTCAGGAAATCCTGAGTAGCACTTTTGCTGGGCAAGAAAATCCATCTCCACATTTTCAAGAACAAAAATCAAAGGTTGGCTCTCCCACAGGGAGAGCTGGCAGAGCAAGACAGGAAACAAGTATACTCTTCAAAGGTCAGTCTTAAGACTGAGTCATTTAAGGTCACTGCTGCATACCTTTAAGAGTGGACCAGGCACTGAAAGGGCTTCTGTGGTTCAAACAACTGAAGGTACTGCTACCACTTACCAATATCAGACAACAAGATGAGAATAGCTTCTTCTCGCAATCCACAGCAATTCTCCAGCTGATTCAGGTACTGCAAGAAAACACCACCAAACAAACTCTTTGCCTCCTGTATCCTGAGTGAGGCTTATAGTCCCACAAACTCCCATGGATGCAAGAAGTTCCAGTAACAGCAAAGAAATTCTCTAGAGGCACAAAACTCTATGGGATTGTGACCTCCGGTAGCAATTACAGCTTTGGGCCTTGGTCTAACCACGTGGGAGGAGAAAAAGAGTGGGTAAAAGAAGTCAGTGTTATCCCCATTCTCTTCCTTCTATTCCCTCCATCCTCAATAGCCATTTCCCCTGTGCCTGGCAGTATCAGCTCAAATCTCAGCTCTAAGCTCTGAATTTTGTCTACGGACAGATTAAAGCAAAGATTAGCAAAACAGTCAGATTAGAATTAACAGGTGTTATTTTTTTTCCTGTGACACACAGGAGTTAATCACTTTCAGCCCACAGACGTACCCTGCCCTTCAATGGCCTTGGCCATACTCACAGCCTGTTGCACACCCCTCACACGTGCCCTCATCCTCTACATGTAAACTCCTCACAGTATCACCAGCAGTCAAACAAATACAAAAAGTTTCAGAAAGCACTTAAGTCTTAAAAATCTGAACGTTAACATCAAGAACCAGCTCACCAAAACCTGTCGGTGCCATGACAAGAATTAGGAGGCATCAGGATGTGGAACCAGAGGTTTTACAGGGCAGCTTCAACAGAAGCCCTAGGATCAGCTGAGAAGCTGGTCCAGCGCTAGATCAGCAGCCCAAGGACCTCACCTTACGGAGATCTCCACCTTGGCAGTACTCCATGGCCAGCAACGGCAAGTCATTTGGTGCCAGCTTCTGCATCCCTTCAGGGACGTCCCGGGCAGCCACCACGTTGGGGTGGTTCAGCCTGAGGAGCAGAAACGAGGCAAGCACACCGTGAAGAGCGGAATCCGGGTAACACCTGACAGGCGACTGCTCTGCGACTGCTACACGGTTTCGCGTGCTCGCGGTCATCACGTCAAGACCGACACGTCAAGCCCGACAGGGCCGCCGACGCTTTCAGAAGCTGAACGGGTGAACTCTAGAGGCCTGCAACTCACCCGCCTCCCCTCGACGCAGGCCCACCCCAGCCCCTGGGGTCCGCACACAGCCCCAGAGCTGCGGGGCCGGGGCTGCGGGCAGGCGCCGCCCAG
>JAVJGI010000041.1:46401-73911 GCA_035590275.1 Ibycter americanus
GGCCGAGCTCTGTCCTGGGGCAGGATCAGCTTGCGGGTAAGCCAGTAGGTAGTGCTTGAGAGAGGAGACACTATCGTTGCTGGCTTTCCTAAAATACCTTAAATGCTACAACTGGCACCCACACCACGCCCTCTAAACATGTATAGCTGCCCCTAAGCTGTGAAAAGCCAGGAAATAACAACTTCCGAAATCTTCACCCATGGCCGTTACTTTGTTAGCCTCCTTAATCTAGAAGGTCAGTAGCAAATAGCTGTTACCTTTCAAAATAATGTGAATTCGCCCCTGCTCACTCAGCAGCATCCAATTATCTTATTCTCAACAACTGGGAATGCCTTCTGGCAACAGTCAGATGCAGCTGCCCTTAAATCCTATTTATGGCAGTAATGTTACCACCAGCACTGTGACTCAGATAAATGCATGTGATAATGTTGACGTAGATGTCCATACAGAAAAGAGCTAAATATTCAGAGAGACTAGCCTTTCATCTTTGCCGATGTGCAAAACAGCCGTTGCTGTGCTCCCCAGCTGAGGACTCTCTGCAATGCTTCCTGAAGATGGCTGCACTTACGCTGAACTGTCAGGAACCCGACTTGTAGTGAATCAGTTCCTAAGTTAGGACACATCCAGTACTGTAGCAATTGCATCACTGGCAGTTTTCATAACCCAGCCCTAAGTTCAGCTCTAAAACTGATCCTTCAGATTTGTCTGTCACACTTTGATAACCACGTACCTTGTGACTACGCCCTGGTGAGTAGGTCTTCATTTTCTACGATGGACAGTATCAGCAAGCGTTTCACTCTTTGGTCCTCCACATGCTATTCCATATTTCTGTCTAAGGATCCTTAGAAGTTTTGCTCATTGTCCCCACTTAACTTGAGAGCTCTGCTGGCCATTTCTTCTCCCAGCAGCACTGTTCACGGCATGCTTTGCTCCACATGCAGGTCAGGGTCTCTCTGTCAAAGATTCTCAATGGATGCTGTTCAGAGCACAGCACGCTGCACTACTGCATGAAACAGGAGTTTCTCAGTACTGGGACTAAGTCCACGGATTGCAGACCTCTGGTCATGTAAGAAATAATACACTCGGGACCCCCTCACACTCCTAGAAGCATGATGGGACAGTTCATCCTAAGGGATGCATACTATTCTCACTGTCACTGAAAAAAGGTGTTGGATGGGGAACAACTGTTTTGAAGACTGAAGCTGTTCTCTGACAGAAGAGAGAAAAGAACAAAACAAACTGGCTGTAAAGTCCAGCATGCCCCGCTCACTTCAGCAAGCAAGCTTGCCTCCGGTCCCACACAGACCGGCTCCCTAATACTCCAGACACAAGCCACCCTGCCCTGGATCATCCCCAGATCCTCTGGAAGTGGTGGGGGTGGGGGAAAGCACGCCCTTCGGCCCTCTAGAGTCTCCACCCCCTGGAGCGGAGTTTTAAGTAGGACAGGAGCTGTTCAGAGAGATCAGAGCAGAGACGCAGAAAACACAAAACCAGGCTGGTCTGCAAAGGAAATAATCAGCAGAATACAGAAGAGAAAAAGCAAAAAGGTAGGTACTATTCACCTGTTTGAAAAGGTGCATTTCCCATTTTCAACACCAATGGCATTGTCATTAAATACTATTAAATATTATTTAATAAATCCCACTGAAGCAGCATAGTAGTTAACTAACTGAGCTATTGCCTTTCAGCTTTTGAAGAGTTTTATAATGCTGGGTAAAGCTGCTAGCTTTCGGTTGTTTCAAGAAAGCTTCAGCTATTCCAGGGAAAGGGCTGAGAGCCTCAGGCGCTGACCAGTTAGCAGGGAGGAGTCTCCTGCACAAAGAACTTTAGCAAAAGAACTTAAAGCAGAGAAAGAGTTACGGACAAATATCTTGATGATAAGGAGAGACCCAGAAAGCTAGCTGTGAAAGGATAATTTATAGTCTTCCTGGGAGATCAGACTATGCCTTTCACCCCAGGCTCCCAACCAGGATAATGGAGGGACAAAGAGGAGGAGGGTGGGTCGTCTTCAGTTCTCCCTAAACGCTTCCTTTCAAATGTGGCCAAAACCACAGGAAATATTGAGAATAATTCCCAAAACGAAGCCAGAGTTTGAAATATCCACTTCCTCCAGTGCCTTTGAAGACTACAGAATCTTAGGGTTTTGGTTTGGTTTGGTTTTTATTTCTTTTCCCCAAAAGCAGAGATATATTTTAAAGAGAAATAGTACAAGTCTGATGTTCATCTGTTCACTTTAGAGAAGGGATACAGAAGGACTTTCTTCAGAAGGCAGGAAAAGGCAGCAAGGATCTGCAGTCTTTTGCTCAAACTAGATCAAGATAGCTGTTCATCAGCAAGAAAGCTATTAATGCTGCAGATTCAGAATCACAGTATTCTGGAATGGACATACTAGGTTATTGGGAGACATGCAGGGTTGCGGGGGGGGGGGGAGGGGAGAGCTACTTTTAATTTCTATTAATGATTTTTTGTTTGACCTTGATAAGATACATCCCTTTTTTAGGTCCTATTCCACATTGATAAGATAATACTCACGCTCTTACTGCTTAGAAGGGCTGCTATTAATAATAAATTAATAAGTGGGATTTAAAGTATTGCTGCTGCTGCTTAAGCAAAGAGAGATAAATTTAGGGTGTCATATATCTTTATGTCCTAATCTACCTGAAAGTGTAGAATCAAAACATCAGAACACCACATCTATGCCTCTGGCTTATTGCTAGAGTATTTTTGATCAGAGAGGAAGCAAAGGGTGAGAGAAGAAGGCACAAACTGTTTAGGGGAGCCCTTCTAGAAAGCACATTGCTTGCAGGTTTCTGCTTGGAGTCTTGTAAACATGGTATTTTTCAAACAGCTGTATGGTTTCAGTTTGATAGGTCTTATCATTTGGAACATTCCAATTGACTGGCCTAAGTTGTACCTTTCCTGAACTGAAAACAAACATCTGGCAACAGCTGCTACCAGTTTTCCATGCATAGTGGGACGGCAGCCACCAACAGATGGACAAGAGTCCCTGCCATGGTGGGGGGGAGGGGGGAGATGCTGCAGCATTGCAGGATAAGCTAGCCTGAAGTGGAAGTGGAGCGAAGTGGAAGAAAGGATGTGGCATCCAATGCGAGACAACTTTAGGGAGACTGTCTGTTGCATTCTACAGTGGCCACATTCTACAGTGTAACTATGTGCTGTGGAAAACCAGAATGATCTTGTATAGCAGACTGTACGGGGTAAGCTTGATTAATAACCATAAACTTGATTAAACCATGCAGATGCTTTCTAAATAGGGATGCCTCCTTTCATGTCAGTCTCAAAGACTAAAATGTTTGGGTTTTTTTTTTAAATTTAAAAGATGTTTCCCACTCCTCTTCAAAACTAGCTATAGTTTCCTGCTGGTTTCAGGTAGCTAGGACTTCCTCCAAGATATTAATTAGGCCGGATTTACCACTCCGTCCTCTCACACACATGAACACAAAATCAGATTTCACCAGTGTTGCCTTGGTTTTGGGGTATCTTAGCAGTTGCCTCAGAAATGAGGTCTCAACAGTTCTTTATGGTGCTTCCCAGACAAATTCTTAAAAAGGAGCTAAACTCAGATAAGTAGCTTCACTGAATGAACGTTTCCTTAACAAGGTCTTAGCTCACAGAATGTCATTTCTTAAAGCTGTCAGTAAGAACTTCAAGCTTTCTCCACAGACAGCAACAAAGATGACCAGTGGTACTAGCAATTAGCAAGTTGAAACCCTGCCACTGTGGGATTCAGAACACAAGCCTGCATAGCTCCAATAAGGAGCTACAGCTGCAGGGAGTGAGGATAATGTAACGCAGGGTTACAGCAGCAACCAAGTGACTCTGGGTAGCAGTTTAGATCATCACCTTCAGCTTTGGGAACACTGCTGATTTAGCTCAGATTCAATTGAAGTCAATGCCTATTTGGAAATCACCCTTACAGCTTTTAAAAAGGCTTACTATATAATGCAAAATGCTTCCTAAGAGGTGAGAAGGGGCTTGAAAGTACATAAAGTATACTACAAAATCTGCATACTGATACAAATCCCTGAAAGATGCTCTGAATTACATGGATCTCATCATCAAGACATGACCTAAAGAGAAGTCTTGGAGTAACTAAGGTTCTTGGAAGCTGTTTCTGTGAATCCTTTTAGTCTGACTTGCAACTTAAGTCTCCTCTTTGTGCAGTCTAATGGTGAGAAATCACAGCCTAAACTATTGTGCTGTAGTTCTGCTTCAGAGACTGGAATATTTGTGCCTTTTGCTTTTTCTTTAAACAAAAACAAAACAAAACCCAAGCAAGCAAACAAACAAAAACAAACCAAAAACACCCACAAACAAACTCCCTTTTTTAGCCTTGAATCCTAATTTATGACTCCTTCATCGGTCATACTCCAGTTTCACCAGCTATTATTATCCAGCTGCCTTCTCCAGCTTTGTATAAACAGTGTTTGAGCTCCTAATTTCTGGAAGTAGTAGTTTTCCCAAATAATTAGGTTAGCTTTCTACTTGCTCAGGGATTGCATAATGTAGATGATAACAAGCTGATCGTGTGGGAGACAGCACCTGATTTATTTCAAAGCACTGGAATTGCAGAGTAATCCTAGAGATTGGGAATGAAATTACATCTTCTTGCCTGCTACTCTACCTCACTCCCAGCTCATGGTTTATATAGGAGGTATTACATTTTGAAAGGAAGAGAGAAAATGGACCTCTGGTGCTGGATTTGTTCAAAGCAGCAGGGTTCCCATCTACTTCACGCTTTTGTGATTCATCATCTCAGACAAGACGACTGACTGCTATAGCAGTCTTGGTTAGTACAGAGGATCAAGCTAAATCTGTTCACACTGGTGACTACTTACATCTTGTTCAATTGTAAAAAGAGCTACTATTACTGTATGTAGGAGTAATTATTACTTTTAGGAAGAAAATTATGGGTTCAAGTCAGGAAACCTGTGATAAAGTTATTTGTCTTATTGTAAGAGTTCAGATTACATAATAATGACAACTCCAGTCCTTAAAAGCTATTACCTAACTGTGAAAATCGATAATACCTTCCCAGTTTTTAATAGATGTATTGGACCTTGCTATTTAATGCCACGTTTCCAAGAAGTCCCATAGGCACTAAGTTTCTAAACTTCTGACACTGTATAATCATTTGATTCCATGTTACTGATTGAAGTTTTGTTACGAACAACCACCTCCTCCTTGGTGTACCAATAAATCCTCATTTAAAGTCCTCAACTTCAGCAGTGTTTCTAAATATACAATAGAACTTTGCTAACTACCAAACTCATGCAGGCTTTACTGGAGTTCTTTTACATACATAACACTTGCCTGATCTTTTACAGTTACTGCAAGGTCACCAAGATAAAGAAATGGGCAAAATACATCTTCTTGGGAATTTTTCTTACAGGGATTAACAGAGGAACCAGACGCCCACAGCAAAGCACCTTGCCTTCATAGGCAACAGACCACCTCAGAAAGCCCTTCATTGCCTTTGTCCATCACATCCAGTGACTTTTTCTGCTACTAGGACAAGATTAGAAAGTAGCACGTAGTGCAGCCCGTGAAAAAACCCATGTCACTTAATTTCAGTGTTAAAGTTTTGTATACGCTCGAGGCTGTGCTGTGTTATGAGCACACCTGCCACCGCTTAGAATTTTCTCTCTGCCCAGCAGCTGCCCTAAACCAGTCAGTGCCTACACAAGGCACTCCGCTTTGGTGGAAGAAACAATTTTTCCTTCTTTGTCAGGAAACAAACTGGGGGAGGGGAAGCTAGGGTGCAAGATGGTAGCACATCTTGCTGCACTCAATGGCTACAGAAATCTAAATTCATAGTTCTGCCAAGAAACTTGCCTGTTCAAGGCCAGACAGAAATAAATTTTGCTACAGTAGGAAGAAATACAGATGGGTCACAGTAACCAAATGTCCTTCCTACAGCTGTCTGTGGCCAGGTCGGAGCAGCAATTTCACCAGGTAGGAAATTAACCTCTGATGAGTGAAAAGAGAAGTAGATTTTCAAAGTGAATTAGATAAATGGGGGCAGAAATCCAGATTCATTCTTAACCCCAGCCACACCATACCAGCCAGCGATCTCCCACAGGAGATCGTTGGAGGTTCTCCCCCAAGACTACTGCTGTAGGAGACAGACTATGTAAATCAGTCTGGAGGAAGCAGAAACTCTCTTGCTGTGAGAGGGAAGAGGGCTTTATCTGAAGTGTAAAGCTGCTGAAGGGATTAGAGGGAGTAAGTCGTTGTGACTGCATAGAAGTGATACACGGGAAGACGTTGCAATGAATAAATTAGAACACCAGACCAAAAGCTAGCCTGCCAGCCAATTGCTGTGCTCTCCCTTTTTAGCAAAAGCACATGACAATAGTAGAAACTAAAAGCTTAGCTGGGGAGAAGCTGTAGAAATCCTGAAAATCAAAGACATAGCAATGCTATGCCCACCTGTCATCAACCGAAGTCTTCTTGCTGACGCATCCCCCACACAAGGGAGAAGCCCTCATTGTCACCCAGAGAAGCAGCCTGTGCAGAAAGTGCAAATCCTATTAAATCACCGTTATCACAGACTGACCCTTCAGCAGATTTTTGTGCCCCTGGAAGAAATCTCTTAGGTAGGCCTCAATGACCTGACTCTCAATTAACATTTTCCAATCAGCATTACATTCCTTCATTAGACAAGCCCATCTCTCTAATAATGCACGTGATACTGTTGGCTTCCAGCAACCTTAGGAAAAAGGACCTAGAATTTACTTCTGCCACTGTTATTCCCCAGGAAACACTCTCTGAGTTTCCACCAGACCTAAAATGGTGTGCTTTAGCTTGTTGCATGGCTAAGTTTATCAAGTAAAAGCACATCTGGGTCCAGCCTGAAGCTTCCCCTGTCCAGGGACACCAGGACAGCTAGACCATATGGCAGAGAACTGTGGAGCAGGAAGGTGTTTTTTCATGTAAAAAGGATTTTCATAATTTAAAACCTTTATTTAAACTTACCACATTGAACTCCACTCACGCTCTAAAACTCCTTTGTTCAGCATCTTTTTCTTTTGCCTCTGTAGATCACTTGAAGTTTGGAGGTGATGTGGAAAGCACTCAGAATGGAAGGCAAACTCCCATGTCTTCTCCTGCTGGTGGGAGCAATCGCGGCTGCTCAGTGCCAAGTAAGCAGGCTAATGCATCCAATAATGTCTTGCCATCCTCCTGAGTTTTCAGCAGCACTTCCTCACCATCGACTCCAGCTGTCTGTGTCAGACAGGATAATCTGGTTATATTACTAGAAATTAGGGGAACGAAAAACCTTACAAAGTATACCTCTGAGCTGGTATTTCCAGTAATGTGTTGTCCTGGCTGGTTTTCATTTCAGCAAGCAAGTAATCTCCGAATCTTCTTGACATATCTGTTCACTGTCACCTTTCACTGTCAGTAAGAGTTTCATTGTGATCACCCTTTCATTTTCTTTCTATTGTCATCACCTTCATCGTTACTCTCACAACTGTACATCAATGGTTCCCATGTCCCCGCACTTTACGCCTCACACTGCACAGGCTTGAGGAAACCCTGCACAATTCTAAAATGTTTAGTCTCTCAAAAAAATTCTATCCCAGCCTTCCTCTTTCTTATTATGTTATGCTTTCTCTTATGGCCTGATCAAAAAAGCTTTCTAAATTGGTTTCTTCCTTAAAACTTTATCCAAAATATTTTATTTATTTGGCTGCAGGAGACATCTCTCTCAAAGGTCATCAAGCTACAAAGACTTATGGGGAAACTGCATGTAAATGAGCAAAAATAACTGCTTGTTTGCATTTACTTATTCGGAAACTATTTGCTTGAACCTCCTTCAAATATCGGAAAGCCAACAAGCCTTAGTGAGCACATGCAGTGCCCCAAGAGCACATAATCACTTCACGCTCCATGTGAGCACAGCACATCCCAAGTTCACGTCACTCAGATGACAAGCAATCACCTGGTAACCTGTGGCGACTTGATTTACAATTCTCAGTACCCATGCTGAGGTACTAAAGGCACTTTTCACTGCACTGTCTGACAAGTTGCTTAGAGCTCCCCTGATTTACCAGACCTTAAGAAGAGGACTAGCTCTTTGGAAGCACTTGTTCTCTCAGTTTTCTTAAGAGAGCAGTTACTCACAGAATTAACCTTCTTTGCTTGCAGGGCTTACGCATGCGTTTCAAACGGGGAGCCAGATCTAGAGGTAAGCCAGGCAAACTACAACCGTGTTACCTGGAGCTTTATGAGCACAGGAGGGGAAAGCAGATGATGCTGAGGGAACAGAGCCTAAAAGCTGTTTGTCACAGTTATCTGGATAAGATATTCAGAAGACAAAATACCAGACTGTTAATACCATCCACAGCTCAAAGAACAAAGTTTTCCCCTCCCCTCCCTCTGTTCTTCTTCAAAGAAAAAGAAGTCTGTCAATATTGCAACAATACATCCAGCAACACAGCAGTGAGAGAGATGGGACAATTGTCTGAGAAGGAAAAAGGGCAGCCCGTTAGACAGATGCTCTTATGATGGATACTCTTCTGGAAAGAGAGGGGAGTTCTTTTGCTCAGCCAGGTCTCTTCCCTGAATCTCTAAAAGAGGATTTCTTTTCTCCAATTACAGCCATTTGCACAGACAATTCATCTGGAGAAATTTACCAGCACAGGGGGACCTGGCTGAGGCTTTCAGGCAGCAGGATAGAATACTGTAGGTGCGACAGTGGTCAGAGTCGCTGCCACACTGTGCCTGTCAGAGGTGAGTATGAAGAAAAAAAAGAGAAAGGAAATCGTTGGGGATGAAAAATCACCCATCTAATCATCCTGAAGGAGAACTCCACCGTCAGGGAAGGAGTTACCACACAGAAAACTTGGCTTGAAATAGAATAGGATAGAAATGAAAATACTAATATATATCAACTCCGGCAGGACTAAGCAGCAATGGGCAGGGGGCTGAGGAAGGCTCCTAACAGTGTGTGTTATGAGGGGAAAGGAGCAAAGGAAGAGTGTAAGCACTACATGAAAAGACTGTAAGCACATGACATTAACAGGTAGGCAGGGGAAAATATAACAGGTCAAAGGAGATTGACAGGAGAGGAAAGATGGGTATACATTGCCACCTTCTTACTTCTGTGAAATCTAACAGTATTTCCTGGCTTTTGCTTATTCCACAGCCTGCACTAGAAATAACTGCTACAATGGAGGCCAGTGTTCACAGGCATATTACTCCCCACAACTCTTCATCTGCCAGTGCCACCACGGTTTCTCTGGGAAGCAGTGTGAAATAGGCAAGTATACCGTGTCAGTTACTGTGAACAATGCTACCAGTTTTAGCTATGCAGTGCAGAAGGATGAAGAAGCTGCTGCTGTATACTAGGCTCTCTGTTAAGTTACCTCTTTTTATCCTAAAGCTAATACTACAAAGAGCTTTTAAGGACATCTGGGCTGTTCTCACTATCTCTTAATGAAACTCTGCATTTTGGAGCTGAAGAGTACTTACAGTCTGCCTGGCAAGGCATTTTCTAGACAAGACACATGGGAGTCAAGTTTAAACAGAACGGACTGGGGAGGCTGAGCTTGGGATACTGTCCTTATAGTAACATTTTGTTCCCTTTTGTTCAGATACTGAAGTTAAGTGCTACAAAGATGCTGGAGTAACATACAGGGGTACATGGAGCATGACAGAGAGCGGAACTGAATGTTTAAATTGGAATAGCAATGGCTTGATGGACCGGGTGTACAGTGGTCAAAGAGAGGATGCTGCTGAGCTGGGATTGGGCAACCACAACTACTGCAGGTGAGGGGCTGATGGCATGCAGAGCCACAGGAATCAGCCCATTCTAGGAGCTCAGAGCAAAGGAACAGCTGTTTGCAACAGTCTAATACCAAGCAGAGACGACTCTGCACAGGCACAAATATGGCACAGCCCATGAGCAGCAATTGTGACTTCTGTAGACGTATCTGAACTTCAGATCTATCTAGACTGGATGCTCATGACAGATTGCAAAATGTGTACACCTCTCATGCCGTAGTCTTTCCCTTGTCCCTTCTCAGTGCCTAAAACTCTCTTTGTAAGCCAGTTTCCCGCAGCTCCAGATCCTGCTCAAAACTCTAGAAATACAGTGCTTCCTGTAGATGAACTAAACAGCACAAAGAAGCTGTCCACTCCTGCTAGTTACATCCTCACCTCCACGTACTCCACAATTTTAAAATTAAATTGGGAATCCAAACAACTTCTGATAGTTCAGTCCACATCTTCACTACAGAGCAGGATTAAGTTACCAAACTAGATGGCAGACATGGGACTAATAACAATAGCTTTATAATGATGCATAATATCATAACTCTTTCAGAAACCCAGATGAGGATTCCAGACCTTGGTGCTATATCTATAAAGGGGGAAAGTACACCTGGGAACACTGCGGTGTGCCCTCCTGTTCAAAAGGTACATGCAGGGGGACAGGGAATGGACTTCAGAGCTTCCATGATTCACTGCATATATAAAGGTTCTCTGTGGAATTGTGCTATTTCTGTAGCCTGAAAAGTTGAGACTCACGTTAAATGATGTTTAAGCTTTTAATATTTATGACACCAAGAGACTGAGGTAAGTATAGCTAATATATAGATGACTTGACAGAAATCACAGTAGTTAGGAAGACCTGACAGGTTCACATCCGTCGGTTAATGTGCAGCTTTCTTATTGAAGTTGGGAACATCAACTGCAAATCTGGAAGAGGCACAGATTACCGAGGCAGCCACAGTGTTACCAGTTCTGGAGCTACCTGTTTGAGGTGGAATTCTCGAATCCTTATCAACAAGTTATATACTGCTTGGAGAAGAGATGCCTACCAGCTGGGCCTTGGAAGTCACAATTTCTGCCGGTATGTAGCCAGTTATAAAGTTAAAAAAATCCCACCAAACTTCCTTGTGATACTCTGGAGGCTGGGCTCTAGTCTTTTACATGGGTTATTAAAGCTCAGGAAATACACTACTGCTGGGAATGAAGCTCACTAACAATAGTAATTTTATTCCACTCGACCCATCTATGCTTCTCTGACAAGAGACGACATAAATGCAAATTCCACGTGCCCCTAGGGCCCTCTGTATCTTTAGAAATATCTAAAAGAGTACACTCAGGTCACAGTCTGCCACCTTCAGGTCTCCCCAAACTCCCTGCAGATCTGATAATACAAATAGCTCTTCTCTTTCCTGTGCTGCAGGAATCCTGACAGCGACAGCAAGCCCTGGTGCCATGTACTGAAAGGAAATCAGCTCACATGGGAGTACTGCGATGTGCCTACCTGCTGTAAGGATCCTAGCACTACTGATTCCTCTCCTTTGAGGCATTACTGTTCTGTATGTCATTTGTATTAAAGTCAAGCCTCTTACAGTAAAATAAGAGCTGGGGGAGGCGGGGGGAAGCTTTTTGGAGTAGAAACTGATTCTGTGGCTCCACTCTCACAGAAGTGCCCTTTTCTCTGCCAGAAGGCGGACTGCAGAAATGGAGGACAGAAAAGGCTGGGTTTCCTTACTGTATTTTTCAAATCAGAGTACAAGTTTCCTAGGAAACGGGAATGAGTCAGATACTAAACAGTTTGTGCCAGGCTGCCTCAACACGCACTGACAACTAGCAGGCTCTTAACCCAAACTCAAAGCAAGAGTGCCTGAACAACAAGCCTGTTTCTGGGTTTGTCATCCACAGCTGCCTGTGGCTTACGGCAGCGCAGAGTCCACCAGTACAGGATTAAAGGTGGCTCCTACGCAGACATTGCAGCTCACCCATGGCAAGCTGCCATCTTTGTGAAGTATCGCCGAGCGCCTGGAGAGCACTTCCTCTGTGGAGGAATTCTGATCAGCTCCTGCTGGGTTTTGTCAGCTGCTCACTGTTTTGAGGAAGGGTAAGTTGAGGATTCAGCACTGTCTGGGGGGGAAAAAAATCTGGAAAACAGAAGCATCCAGCTACAGCCAGTTTACTGGAAGGGGAAATGACTTGGGGAAGAAAAAGCTTTTTATCCCAGTAAGTCGTTCTGCACTAAAGATTATGGAGTTAATTGTGCTGAGCATTACAGACAGGCATTTATTGGGCAAACTAGCAGCAGGGCTTTAAGGTACCACAGCAGAATATCAAATAGCTGAAGAATGAAGTTGTCAATACAGATGCAGAGCCATCTGAAACTTGAGAACAGCAAGGGGCTGGCAGAGGATCTTTGCCATGATGGCTGTAAGCAGTTAGCGCAAAACCGAAGGCAAATAGGACACTAAGTCAAACTGCCTGGGTAATGCACTAAATAGTGCTAAAATAAAAAAAGAGAAGCTCCAACAGCACATCTTCAAGGGAGCAGTCCACTCCAGTTGACAGGGGAAGAAAGTAAGACTCTTGTTCTTCAGCTTTAGTGCAAACCAGCTGAAGATTGTGCTGGGTAGGACTTCCCGAGCAACTCCCGAGGAAAATGAACAAAAGTTTCAAGTGAAGAACTACATTGTGCATCAGAGATTTGACTCAGAAAATTTCAACAATGATATTGGTAAGAACTTTTCTGACCTCATGACTGGAAAGGTCACGGTTGGCTCAGATTTGCAGTTAATGAAGTGGGGATTTTTTTTCCATCTTCAGCTCTGTTGCAGTTGAACTCAGATACAGAAGACTGTGCTATTGAAACAGACACTGTCCGTGCTGCCTGCCTCCCAGCACCAGAACTGCAGTTGCCTGACTGGACTGAATGTGAGATCTCTGGCTATGGCAGAAATGAAGAATGTAAGTAGAAGATACTATGTCCAAAGTTTGGGTCCTCTGCCCTCAAAGAATTCAAGATTTTAGCATTGCTTAATGTGTGACCCCCTAAATTATTATACAGGCTTATATCAGCACTACAAAACATATGCATAAGTGGGAGATAGACAAAAATAAGTTTTGCTGTAAATTATTTCATTTGTCTGGGTTCTGTCAGCTGCATGTGCTAGTAGAGTCTGTCTTGATACTCTCCAATAGTAGAAACACAAAAAATGGCACAATGGATGAGGTAGGAAAGACAGAAAATGTACAATCAGGTTTGCCACATTTCTGCTGTACTGAGTACATTTAGACATCGTCACTCTGACAGAAACACATTTCTGTCAAGATTTGATATACTACACAGTTGCAGGTAGTTGCATTATTCTAAAAGATATACTGGCTGTGCACTGATTAGCAAAAAAAAAATGCTATTGCTTTAGCTATCTCAGATATATAATAAAAGGCTGGCTAAATGGTTTTTAAAGTGAGCTACAACAAACAGGAATAAAACTTGCCTGAAAGTATACACAGGCTGACCTGTATTTAAAACAAACAAAAAACCCCAGCTCTTATTTTACTGGCACTTTCTACTAATTTCTTTTTATTCTCTAACTTGTAAACTTTGAGACAGAGACTGTGAAGCATCCATCATAGCAAGACCTAATCGTGATTGGAACCCATAGGGACTTTGGAGCAGACCTGGAAGATGTAAAATATAAGCGTGGCATTAAGTGTTCTTACAGTGCTTTTAAAGCTAGTTCTCAGCACTGCTTACAGTGAGTACAGGATAAACTCTTTTGAGAGGGAAAGGATGCTGCAATATAATTCAGAACTAGACTGAAAAACAAATTTCAGAAAAACAAAAAAAAGAACAAATCCTGCCAACTTTCAGCTTTGTGCAATTGCAGCTATGCGGGATAATAAAACCAACACTGCCCCCCACCCCACCCCCCCAAAAAAAATCCCTTCCATTCCAACATGAGTATACATTCCTATCCAGTTAGTCAGTATCGTGTACAAGGCATCTGATTTTTGTTGGCACAAGTCTAATACTAAAATGTCAGGGTCCTGTTTCATGCAGTTAGTGATTCTCACAGGCACGTCCTGTGACTTCATCTTGGTTGATTTAACTGTGCAAAGACTACTCACCCAATCAAGAAACCCAGCAGTCTTTCATTTGGAGCCTACAAAAACCTCTCTAGCATTTAAGCATGCTAAAGCAGCAATAGTCTCTCTCAACTAGATTTAAGGTGTTCTCACTAGCAAAGCAGAACCCCTGAGAATTAAAAAAGACTCTTTGGCAAGGAAGTATTTGTTCAGCCACCGCCCCACCGCCCCCCCCCCCCAGCTACTTCTGTGTACTCTCCCCTAAACTACAGAAACTTTTCTGCGATTAAAAAAAAAAAATAAATCTGTATACACATACACAGACATATATATGTATTTATATTGCTGTTTTTCTTCCAGTTTCTCCATTCTATTCAGAGCACCTGAAGGAAGGCCATGTCAGACTTTTTCCAGCCAGTCGGTGCACAACACAGCATCTAGACAACCGGACAGTTACAGACAACATGTTATGTGCAGGAGACACCAGACACCTTGATGATGCCTGCAAGGTAAACCCAACTCCCTTCCTCTCTTCTTTTTAGGTCTATCCTTGACAGTTTGGACTAACCAAAAAGCTTCAGAAAATAGTTTAAAGTAGTTCTGCATTTGACTACATAGAAGTTTTAGTAGACTTTATTTGAACAGAACAAAACTACTGGCTCCTCTTCCTTTTTTCTCCCCCCGTCCCTCATAGCTGGGAAAGCAGGCCACACTTAACCAAGCAAACCAGAACAATACAGACTGAAAATCCCAAACACAGGAAGTAGCACAGAAGTAAGCAGGAAATTCCACCTCAGCAGCATTTCCTAATACTTTTTCTTATGTAAGTGTGCAAAATACTCAGCAGGAGGTTCTGTAAGAGGAAGGGGGTGCCACTTTACTGGAAAGTGGAGAAAAGAATAAAGGCCAAAAGAGGGTAGGGAATGAGCAGCTGTAACATGAAAAAAAAGGAGGGCACACACTCAATTCACATCATTTCCATTTAAGTGGCTCTTTTAATAATTGTGCTTTACTGTTACACATAGCAGTATAAAACACCCTGGATCTTTATAGCTTGAATAAGAACATCCCCCTTTTTGTTCTTACCAACATCTCACCTACATTTCGTAAATGAGCGCCATACAAAGGTAGATGCTTCAGTGGTAAGAATATTTTGGGTCTCTCCTCATGAGAGGAGTGTTGAGGGAGTCTGGAACACAAAAGTGGCTTATATGGAAGCACTGTTACTAAGAGCTCTTGATTTGTAAGCATACTACACAGGGCGTTTCTGTAGACACTAGTGCACCGCTAACCCAGTGGGGGTAAAAACAACACAAAACCAATCAAACAAAAAAGGAGATTATTACTAACCTGCTACTTCTCTGTAGGGTGACTCTGGAGGGCCTCTGGTCTGTATGAAGGATGATCGCATGTATCTAATTGGAATCATCAGCTGGGGAATAGGTTGTGGCCGCAAAGACATACCTGGCGTTTATACAAATGTGAATCGTTACCTTGACTGGATTCAGGACAACATGAAACGCTGAGAAAGAAAAGCGAATGATCCACAATCTTGTGGCCATGCCCTTGCAGCTTCCTTCTGGGTGCTTTAAGGATGCCAACAGGGTTTTCTGTTTGTCCAGATGCTTATGACTTTCAGTACAAGAGGAAGACTAACTGCAGCATGTAGGAAGGGAACACTCTCAAATTACTCTCCTTTCCTTATTACAAGTTATCAGAAGCTAATGCACCTTTCCCCCCACATCCCCAAGCTTTCTTCTTGCATCAAATTATATCAGTACAATTAGAAATAAATCTTCGTCCGAGGGAATAAACCAGGAGAGAACATCACGCATCCCATGAACAGCTACGCTGTTTTGGGAATGGGTGTGAACTGAAGGCAAAGGGGACATTTAATTTCCTGAAAACTTCATCTCACTCCTTATTTGGCTGTAAATTTGGAAGACATTCCAGTCAGGCTTAAGCTCTGTCCTTACACCATTTTACTTTCGTTATTTAAGCTGGTTTCAGCTTGACTCCAATAGAAACAGCAAAGCGGTAGCCATGGAATGCTTATTTCCATATTAATATACTACTTCTTCAGTTTGGAACCAATTGATTAACTGAGTCTGAGCTTAAACTCTCTGAGCAAATCCAGGATGGTGTTCATGTTAGGACATTCTATTCCTCCACTTGCTTCTCCTCCTGGTAGGAACTAAATAAATAAATGTGGAATAGGTAAAAATCCTACCAGCCTTATCTGCCACAGAATCAACACATTACTTTTTTGGCTATTAGATTTCAATGCATTATCATCTGATATGAAAGCAAAAGCTCTCTCTTCAGCATAGCAGGGCAGAACAACAGACAAGTGTAATGGGAGCAGGTTTAGGTGCCTGGTAGATTTAAATCCACAGGTAAAGATCAATTCAAATGTCATAAGGCTGCATTTGTCCTTTAACAGAAGACAGGACAGGTATAATCAAGCCACCGTGAACTAGAATCTCAATAATCAAGCATTACTTACTCAGATTGCAGTTTCTATGTGACTCTAAGTAGCATCTATGCACATCCTAAGAGTTAAGACTCTTTGACAGATTCTCTCTTGTCCAATTGTTTTATAAAGAGAAAGCACGTACGACTACCATTTTACAAAAGAAAAAAACCAACATTGAGGCTACAAAAGGAGTTTAGCTTTAGTATTGGTCAGACATTGTAGCTAGAAAACTAGTCTATTGTATTTGGGAAATTTCAAAACATTGTAACTGAAAATGTTTAGTTTTAAGGAGCTCTCCCATGATCTAGTAGCACAGCCTCTAGTCAAATAGAGCAGCTTATATAATAAGTACAGAAGAGAGATTTGGTAAGGATGTCCATTATTTTATCAAATGGGTTTTGTAAATGGCAACTTTACAAACTGTCTGTGTCTTTCTAGCTACCAGCTTAGAAACTGACCTCCAAGAGATCTTCTCTAATGTCCTCAGAGAAATGGTGGTGTAAGTCCAGTTAGCTTCAGCACTGAGTCCCATATTTCAGCCAGTGGAAGAGCAAAAAAAACAAACCATGATGTTTATTAAAAGAGAGTCACAGCTCAGGTTTTTTTGGTGTGATTTCTTGCTGCTGTTAATTGTATCTTATTAGGTATTAACCCTGAGAAAAAGACAAATTTCCATTCCCCTAAACCCATTTCCAAGCGCTGCTGTGCCTCACTGTCCTGGCCTTTGCAAGCCTGCCAAACACTCGCAGCCTGTAGAACACCAAAACCACTCCAATGAGTAACACAGGTAAGTGTCCTCAGGAATGCAACTTTAGTTCCACAATTCAAACGGTCTATTAAATACATTATTTAGGCTTGATGTGATATAACAGCCACCAAATGTAACTGAACCACACTTGATACTTGTGTATTTTAGAAAAAATACATCCTACAGAAATGTAAGTAGCAGAGAACAGTTTTACATCACAGTTGTTACCAGCTCCTTGAAAATACCCTTACATGAAATATCCAAGGTGACAAGAGAGCTACACAAGCTTTAGTTGCCATCCCGGCACTGGTTGCTTCCTTCCATTCTGGTCTGTCTTCTGTGATGTCTTCTCTGTAGTTAGCTTAAAGAAGGGCCCAGAATCAACTCCCAATTTTTTCAAATGCTTCTTTACCACTCATTTTGTAGTAGATCCTTAATCTGGGATATTAACCAAATCCCAGTTCAATAAGTAGAACTTATGTTCTCCAGCTTTGCTTTTAACTTCTTGTGTTTCATTTCTGAAAAGCTGCTGCCACCTAGCTCAGTGTTTAACTGCATTTCTCTGGCTTGTTTACTCATTACAACCCTTCCTCATAAAAATCACCAACATAGTCTCCATCTCTACAACATCAGCTTTTCCTCTTCTTGTTTTTTCCCCCTTCTTGTCCTCTTCCATCCAGCACACAGTAGCACCACCCTGAGGCAAGGTCTAAGACAACAATGACTGCCATCTGCTGGCATGGTCTTCTTGCTTTGCAAGAATGCAAAGTATGATACTGTCATACTCAAGTTCTTCCAGAACCTAAGTCAACATCAGCATTTATTGTAACTGAAGTACACAGATACACCTCACATTTCCCCCAAAACTTCTATCATCTACCAAGTTATCTCACTGATGTTGCTCCCTGCTTTCCTCTTCTGCCCTGCTTCATCTTTCATTCTGCAGGAACTTGCAGCCGTCTCAGGCTGATACAGAAAGCTTGTCATAAGAGCCAGACACGCTTATGCATATAAGAAGCCTTTCAAGATCTTGACTAACATGAATCACTTCAGCAGGAAAGAAAAGATACTTTAAAAAACAAAGCTACAAAACCAAAGGACAATATTAGCACTTGAAGAGCACGAAGGTGTAGAGGTATTGGTCTTCATAAGTAGAGCACAGCCCTTAACCTGCTACCTGACACCCTACCTAGTAAACAGAAATGGTTCGGCTCCATTCCTAACAGTTTCACTGAGGTTCTAGGAAAAGCTCAGCACTCCTTTTGGGAAACACTAAGAAGAGTTACCAGGAAAGTAATTAATTTTAGCTTTTCAGACAATGGCTTAGTCCCAAGCTTACAATCCCAATTGCATAAAGACATTTTTCTCCCTATGGCATCCAGTATCCACAGGCCAACTGGCATAATTTACCTTCCTCCTCAAACACCAACTATATTTCTTGTAAAGCCCCCACAAACCACTCTGAAATGACACAGATGACATGTAAAACTGAATTTTATTGATGCCCTTGCTGAAGGTTATATTTGCACTGAACATGCTCAGCAGTAAGGCCACCTGCTATAGCATTCATCAGTTGCACCGGAACTTGCAATTCCACAAGCAAGATGCCACTCATCCACTGCAAATCCATCACATGCAAACCCGAACGTGTGTTATCCTTCATTTAGGGTCACCTTGTTCTGTTCACAAGCACAAACTATACATGCTGGACTCCAAAGCCACCTGACAGATGCCATAGTCATATGTACAGCAGCCTAGGGACAAGTTCTGCTACCACAGAGAAAACACATTGGCATCTAGTGGCCAAAGAGCACATTACAGACAATACGGAAGAGTTGCCTCTCATTTCATATTTATGCTGTACAGAGAGATGCAGCGCAGGCTGGAATGGGCAGATGCAGCAACAGCTCCTGCAGAACAGAGGGGTCCCAGTGAAAAATCCAGCGTAGGTGTGAATCCACCTGCACAGCAGCTGATTGGTACAGGAACTGGAATGAGGTAGGGCAGCCAGAAACACTACAAAGGTACCAGGACACAATTATCTCAAAGACAGACATCAGCGAGCCGGAGAACAGCAGTATCACCTTCATTTGTAATATGCAGGCAGAGACAAAAAGTGGTTCCAACAAGTTACTATGGTAGTGATGGTCTTCATCTAGTCACAGCTTCAGTTTCCAAAGTGCTATGTCTCCACAAAAATTCTCCTGCCTGTCTCTTCCCTGACTCCTCAAAGAAGCTAAAAGAATCCCTACCTCCAAATACTGACGAAATTAGAAGCAAAGCAGAATTACATTCAGATGTCACCACCCATCAGTTGCAAGATCACATGTGCACAAGATCACATGTGCTACAGTCAGCCCTTCATAGGATACCATACTAAGATTTGGATGGGTTTCCAGTCTATCTCCAGAGATCCAGGATACTTAATGACCAAGCTTAAGAAAAATCTAGGAGAAGCATCCACTTCTTCCCTTCCTCCCCCTGTGGCACCACCCCCAATCTTGGGCTTCTTAACTTCCCATCCTGGGTGGAACAATCTCACTTTCCGCTTCCAGTCCCTTTGAGGCAGAATGGTTAGATGATCCCTCTGCTGACAAGAACTATACAGGTCTCCACCCTAATGCCCAGTGATAGAGAAGGGCAGATGCCAGACCATCACACTAGAGTTGAAGTTTGTAGACGATGCGAAGTTGAATTTCCACAAAAGGATAAAAGCCAACCAAAATATAAGGAAGAGGAGTTACAAAAGGCAGTAAATGCCTAGAATTTCCTTTAAGACAGCAACATGAAAGTGATACAAGCTTACACAGCTGACTTGCTAATCCCAAGGGACCTGAACACCTCTCCCATCTGCCACTGTTCTAAATACTTCAGACTCAGCTAGGGATGAGATGGTTTCAGGTCAAACTTACTTCTGCATGCTCCCCAGCACCTTAAGGACTGGCTCTCCTGCTCATGCTACTACAGACAAGGGAGCAACCCTAAACAGATGGATAGAGTAAGAGGCTGCATCCAACAGCCAGGGACAGGAGAAACAGGAAAGTGCTCTTCCTCATTATCAGGATCCTCTAGGTTCGGACTTGAAACTTGCCAGCCTTAGTCATGTATTTTATCCCCTTGAAGGGCTTGTACTTCTCCCCATACATGTCCAAGCGATTCACCTTCAGTCCTAAAGGCAAAAAACCACAGCATAAGACTGACTGCTGCCACAAACAAAGCAGACAGGCGTTCAGGATAAAGGAACAGAGGATCACACTAGAGGTGCAAAAAGCATAGGGAAAGTTTTAGCAAGCAGTAAACAAAACTGAGAAAAGCTGACAACTGCTGATTGTCAGAATGACTCCTTACAAACACATCCATACTCAAATTCTCTACAGGTCTATAAGCACAAAATGCAAGGAAGCATAGGTAGGCTGTTTCACAGTGCATGAGAGAGAACAAATCCATGTATCTGTAGTCAAAGCACATTATTTTTTTTACTTGAAGAACAGGTTTCAGATAGAATGTACTTCAGAAGACCTGCAGAGCTACTTCAGCTATGTGCGGAGTGAGCACTGACACAGCAGACAATACTCAGCTTCTTTACCTGACAGTCGCTTACCAGATATAGCCAGCTGCTGAATTTTAAACTGCAGGTTAATGGTGGGGTTTTCATCTGGTTTTGATGTCCCAGTTTGCAGGCTCACACTCCCCTTCAGACTTGGCAGCTTCTGGGGGTTTATTTTCCCCACATCCCACGACAGCAACTTCAAGGAACAGAAAATGCAGCAGTGAAACAGAAATACTGTAATACCCTCTGAAGAAGAGTCCCCTTCCAAAGACAGCTTTTAATGTTTCTTTATGGAAGAAGTCTTTGTCTTAGTATCTTGCCTTTCATATCGGGCAGACACAGTACAGGCTTAAGGAGCAGCTGCCTCAGACCTTTGTTCTCCCTCTCTCTTTTCATAAGGTTCTCCAAAAGCCTACCATGAATGGTATTTCCACTACTTGTGCTACAGGCCCCATTTCCTACGCGTAACAGTGACCAAAACAATGCAGAATTGCCTCCTCTCCAAGTAGCTGCAGCAGTGTTGCTTGAGGCTCCACTGTGGGTAAACCATCAAACTTGGGTTTGCAGTAAGAAAAAAAAAAAGTGAATTCAGGGTGGAGGGGAGGCAGCAGACATCAAACAACAAAACCAGAACACCCCAAACCAAATCAAAACCTACCAACCAACCCAAATCCTCAGTGTTTGCAAAGGACCAAGTCTAATGTGCAGTACTGGGCATGACAACTAGATACGCAGAAGCCTGTAAAGCATCCACCAGACTGATGCATCATCATACAATACCAGTTCTTGGATTTTCTGCACACACCAAGCAACCAGAACTACAGTCCACTCAGACACTGGACAGTTTATTGTGGGGATTAAGGCAACTTCTACTATGCAATTGTCCAGAAAAAGTTCTCACCCCAAGAAAAGATACTGCCTTCAGACAACTGATGTTCAAGGAAATGTTCATGTAAGCATGAGCAGTTCAACTTCACTTGCTGAAAGGTAAGAAAGAATAAAAAAAAAATTATCTAATTTCTCTTTCCTCTCACCTTTGTAACTGGATCGAAGACATGTGTTCCCTGAGAGGGTGTGAGGGTCATATTTAAGACACCCTTTGGCATCTGGCTAGTGACCATCACTCCTTCCACAGTCTTCCCCATAGTCTGCTTCGGCCCCACTGTGATCTCAAAACGTCCCAGTGAGCTGCTATCACGGAAACTGATATTGTGTTTAATGTAGACAGGAATTGCCACAAGACTAGAATAAAGACATGAAGAGAAAGTCCTTGTCAATCTTTTGTCTTCATCTTTGTTTTTCCCAATGCAGTCCTTGCTCTCTACATTGAAAACACTGGAAACCAATCTCCTTAAAAGAGAAGGAAATCCTACACTCATTTGTTTGATCTCTAACAGCAACGTCAGAATCCTGTTCTCAAGTCATAATTACACTTTTTTTAATCAAGCTTGCCATATCTTAAGTTCTCTATCTCTCTACAGGACAGGTAGCGACATCCAATAGGTAACAGGAGACTTGAGCAAAAGATGAGGAATGTTTTTGCATGTCTCAACCGGGCTGGCAGGTAGTTCCAGGCAGTGTAGTAGCACTTGAACTTCATGTTTGTGCTTTTGGCTGGATTTCCCACTCCTTTTCACCTATTTGAGATAAGCCTGACAAAGTCTAACAAAATGCTTTAGCATCTGTAACCCCAATTAGTACTTGGTAAGCTACTTCTAGAAAAGAGTGCAAACAGCTGACAAGAACTTGTGGTTCTATTAAGAGAGATGTCATAAACCCCAAAATGATTACCAAACTACCTTGTTTTATTCTAACAGTATTTTATAAATATAGGAAATCAACAGCTTGATTACTCCATACTGCCTAATTCTTTCCCTCTCTAGTTTGTTCATCTGCTACTAGTCTTTGAAAAATGCTGGCTGAACAAAAAGAAATAATAGAATCAATGCTTCAAACAAGGAGAAAATAGGTTTTAAAAAAGGGAAAAGTGCAAATTGCCATGCACCTCTACTTCATTTGGCACAACATGTCACCTGATTTTTAAAAGCAATTAAATTCCTGGCCCCCCCAGCCAGGAAGATCCAAATTTTGTAATTCACAGCACTACATTTGTCACCTACTTCTGAGCACTGACATGGTAGGAGAGCAAGCGAAAATTTCCATCAGGTGGAATGAAGGAGAGTATTCTCTCTGATTCCCACCGCTTAAAACGCACACATGGATGAAAGCTGACATCATCCAACAACCGAGGGTTCTGAAATAAAAGAACATCACAAAGTTTGTCAAGGCAATACTACTTAAAATAACCTCTTCTTCTCAGCCTTCTATCCATGAAGGGCCTACCATTTGATACACTCTGCCCACTTGAAGGTACCTACATTCAGACACGTTAAGCTATTTGATGCTGTTACATCTGTGCTATAGCAGTACTCAGTAACCTATACCCTATTTTAGAAAATTTAGTCATGTCAAATAATTACATTGATACATACTCATAAAAAAGATGGCCCTCTAGGGTATCTGCCTAAAGCACTGCTGTATCTCAGAAATTTAGTCACAGCACACACTAACAGTACTTTAAAAAAACAATCTGAAAAAAACCCCTTTAGGCTCAAAGTTGCTGAAGTTCACTGTGAGTTTCCATTGTCAGTTCTTTCCGTTTGGCATACCCAGGTTCTGATGTATTGGAATCCACCAGCGTGAGACTGAGATCTTAGCAGCAGGGCTGGGAAACCCTTTTCAAAACACTTAAGCAAAGGTACATCCTTGAGCTTTACCATAAAGGAGAGGGTAAGGTCTGGCATCCCAGTCAGCTTCACACAAGCATCAATCACTCCTTGGATTTCAGCAGTAATCGTGGAACCTGCAACAACAAAGTAAACACAGGAGGTTATGTGAACCTGACCAAAAAAATCCCAATGTGGAAAAACTTATCAGTGGGGAAGAAAGAAATATATCATCTTTATGAAAGGTCATGGCTCATTATGTTGCCTGCTCAAGATTTTTCTCATTCCCAACAACTTCTAGATGCATACAAGAAAGAACCAGTGACACCAGCCATGTCCATTTTAATGGCCAGTGTCCGTAGCTCCCAACTCTTATTAAGACCAAGATGCACAAAAACTAAGCAGACAGTGCTATGCACAATTTTCACTCACCTTCTATTTTCCCAATAGATACAGAACTATTTACAAGACCTCAGGAACAAAACCAAGTTAAAACCTCGGTACTGCTCTAAAATTTTTGACTGAATAGCACCTACAAGTTGGCAACATTTCAGAGTAAGAATAGGAATAGAGCTTCCCACGTTTAGATGAGGGAGCTCCTCTTTGAAAACCTGAATCTCTCTTCAGGCACTATCGGGACAAGTTACCCTCGTCTTAGCCAGAAGCAGCTTCCATACCTGATTTATCAATGATTGCATCTATCTCCTCAATCACATCAAAATATGCCTCATTGTTCGTATATTTTACACCAGTACGTCTCCAAGGCACCACTGATAGCTGTCCAGTAGGAAGTTGATCACCCACATTAGTGCTTCCTGGAAAAACAAGGGCAATCACAACCACCACAAAAGTTAGACAGTGCTCCAGAACAAGTCCTTGGCCTCATATAACTTAATTGTAATTAATCCCTGAGAACCTCTCTCTCTTTGTAGGAGAGCAATTACTCTTCCAGACTCACCGTTTGTATACTACAATTTACATCTCTCTTACATCCAAGTCTAAAACATACCACAATAAGGCATGGGGAAGTGCAACTGGAAAAAAAATACAAAAGCCACCCCAACAAAACCCGCACCCTAAACTCACTCATCCAGGAAGTCATGCCATGGCTGTAACTGGAAATGTAATATGTCTGTTTCAGTTAATAAAAACAAAACAAAACAAAACCAAACCAAGTGCCACTAGTGCTGGAACTGGAAGGAACCTCAAAGCAAAGCACTAACACTGGACTCCCTAAATACACCCATGCTGGGGTTTAGAATGGCATGGGAAAACATAAATTTTCTTCACCCATGTCCTAATTTACTTATGCAGGAATACTGCCACATGGCCGCCCCAGTTTATCTACTTTTTGTCTCCTTGTACCTGTGATGGTGTTGACAACTGTTCGCAGGATAGTGGGAGGTTTTATCAGTTCCTTAAGAATATTAGATTCTGTTGCCAACGGAAAGCCATTGTCCAGCATCTCCTCCAGCACTTCATAAACCACCACAACATTGTCCTTGATCATCACCTCTGAACAGACACCAAAATAATCCTGTGCAAAAGAAATAATTACTCAACAATCTCTGAAAGAGTCTTAGTGATCATTCAGTTCAGTGTCGCCCACACTTGGAGGAGATGAAACAACACTGAAACTCCATGTATTAGGGCAAGCACATCAGACAGGCTGACCACTCGGACATAAGTGCACAACTCTGAGCATACCTCTACCACTGCCCCAGCAAGCTTGCAAATCACTGCATCATTATATGTTCTTATTTCCTTTCTGTATAACAAGATTCCCTTTGATAGCTAGAAGATTTTTTTAATGAGCACTTGGAAGTGTCTCAATTGCAACCGATTAAGCAGCAGTATTAATAAGAGGAACTTACTTTGTGCGGCCACGCTACTGATCTGTGTGCAGTGATGCTCTTCATTAGCCTCCAGTATCATATAGCCTTCCTCAGCTACCCTAGTCTTTACCTACAGTACTCTCGCTACTTTTAACTGTGCAGCACTGCTGTTTGAGGAATTCAGCCTCTCCTCATTAAGGCTTCTTGTTTACTTTTGTTATAATGCTTGCATACATATAGGCAATAATACAATTATTAACTTCAATTCTGTAAATATTCGTCAACAATTTATTTTGATGTGGAATACAAGGGAAGCACGGCTTCAGACTCTGCATATTCTGCCTAAGTCCATGTTTGTTTTATAGGAGAAGACTTCTGAAGTCCATCTAACACACTACCTGTGTTATTTCGTTCTGATACTGCTTGAGGTGCACAGACTGCTTACACATTCTAAGATGTATTAGAGTAATAGCAGAAGTCCAGTGTTCTGAAAAGTCTGAAAAATAATTCTATCCATGTAACAAAACCCTCCTTCCTCGTAATTTAAGAGGTGTATAAAGCAGAACCTAAGAACATGAATTATAGAAGATCCACAAACATGTTTATTCCCCAGCTTGATTCCTCTACTGTTTCTTCAGCTCCTACTAATAATTAGAAATATTGAAGTCTGCAGTAAAAATATACCAAGTCAAACTGTAGATCTGTAACACAATGTAAGTATGGAAACCTCAGTGGAGATCTTTCAAGATTTAGCGTACGTTACAGGAAGCAATTTTAAAAACGGAACATCTAATTTACTCCTGGTTTTATTCTATGGGGACTTCAATCATCTTTCTGGAGAGTGAGCGAGCGAGCATGTGCACTCAAAGACAAACCTGAGCTTCTAGTTACTTACAGCGATCAAAGAGGTCAGGGATTCTGCACAAAGCATGAGCATACGTAAAGTGTGATGCTAGAGAATTCCTAGGTCTGCACTAAAAACACTATTTCCTTTTCAGACATACCAGATTTTAACATACGGCCAGGCCAGTGAAGAAACGCTCACACCTCATCCCCTCACAAAAACCAAGACCTACGCAACTGACATGGTATATTTTTGGCCTGAACAGCCAATCCACTCCCTGAACTCAGTGAAATTTGGCTCAGCCTGCACTCTTGTTCTGATTGGCACCTGGAAGCAAAAGCTCACATGATACTTGTTTGACCAGGCACCCACATTTCCTGTAGGATGCTGGTCACAAGACATTTCAAATCCAGACTACACAATCCCGTTGTTGACAGGCAGAAGACAAGACATTTCAGTATTTCCTTAAACTGACCAACAGTCACGTCAGCCATAGCACAGAGGGAACGTGGCTGCTCCGGGGCAACTCCTGCGACTCACTTCTTTAGGAAGCCAGTACGCTTTCAAGAAACACCTAGAGATGTAAGCACATTTGAAAGTTATCACTAATTCACTAAAGCACGTGGCTATGAGTCGCAAAAACTCCTTGTGAGAACAAGGCCAGCTCGGTCTTGGTTCACAGCCTCTAGAAGACAGGAGGCTGCAGAACAGAAACATAAATCTTGATTGCTGAGGGGTCCTTCCCGCGCGCGCGGGCCGATCTTGAATCTGTCGTCATCCCGAGCAGCACGTTCCCAACCGCCGCAAGCCGTCGAGACCCACCCTAGGTCCTCGCAGGTGCGGGATGAGAATTAAGCGGTAGGAAAAAGAAAATGAACTACTGCTAACTTGAAGGGCTCTCTTTTCCCCGCCGCCCCGGCCTCCTTCACAACACGGCAGCGACCCGGCACCGGCCAAGTGACCCCTCGGCTGCAGCCGGCGCCGCAGTCCGCCCCCGCCCCGCCCCGCACCTGGAACGTATCGACGACGCGGTGCAGGAACTCGATGACGAAGAGAGGCGGCACCTCGCTCTGGATGACGGCCACGAAAAAGATCTTGTGGCGGTAGACGCTGAGGAGGTAGTGGTGCGGCGTGGGGATCACCGGCGGCACGTTCTCCGCCTCCGAGGCCCTCTCCTGCGCCTCGAAGAAGTAGTCGCAGACGGAGCGGCTGACGACGCTCTTCCAGTGCTTCTCCAGGAAGATGTCCCCTGAGGCGTTGATCAGGAACAGGCTGTGGATCATGGCTGCGGCGGGAGCCCGCGCCGGGCCTGCCCCGCCGCGAGCACTGGCAGCGCCAAAAGCTGCCCCCTGACCTCGCCAGGCGGCGCTCGGCAGCGAGCACGCTGATTGGGTGACCCGCCAGCACCCACGCCCGATAGGCCGAAGGGAGGCGTGCGGGCGATGACGCG